>CM068300.1:22928827-23280913 GCA_034768395.1 Linum lewisii
TAGGGTTTTTGACCTAATTTAGGTCTTTTATTCTGCTTTAAAGACTACAACTATTATTTTATGTTTTATTCCTTTTTAGTAGGATTATTTAGGGTTTTAGGATTCTAATTAGGAATAGGACTCTTTATTCTATTCTTATTTAGGAATTAGACTTTAGGGAGGAGAGCTTGTTCCCTCCATATATATAGAGGCCGCCGACCTCACTTTGTTCTCAGACTTTTATGAAATAAACCCCTTTTGATAGAACTCAGTTCTTGAAACCTTGTTGTATCTGCATGTTGCGATACTGAAGGCCCCGACTTATCATCAAGAGCATCCATCTCTTGGCGTGGCGTCATCGACTAGACACTTCTGGTTCCCGGCTATACACAGCTGACGGGTCAAAGTACTTATCCGCCCCCGGTTCCCGACGGTTCTACCTCGTTGTACAGTAGGGTCGTCTGCCCACGGTTGCAGTGGTTCACATCACATTCCCACCTCATACAAAGAAGTTGCGACTAATCCACATTGGTTACAGGCAATGGATGAGGAACTACGAGCTTTAGAGGAAAATCGCACATGGACTCTTATCTCAAGGCCACTAAATGCTTCTATTATTGGCAGTAGATGGGCTTACAACGTCAAATATAAATTGGATGGCACGTTGGATCGGTACAAGGCACGGTTGGTGGCTCAGGGTTTCCGACAAGAGCAAGGTATTGATTATGATGAAACCTTTGCTCCCGTAGCTAAGATGCAGACTGTATGGACTTTGTTAGCTGTATCTATACAAAAGAATTAGCCTCTGTTTCAGCTGGACATCAAGAATGCCTTCTTGCATGGGCAACTAAAGGAAACCATGTATATGGCTCCTCCTCCTGGCTACCTGATCCAAGATTGTGGGATCATTTGTCATCTCCATCGCTCCTTATATGGTCTCAAGCAGGCGCCACATGCTTGGTTTGAGACATTCCAAGCTACGAGTCAGCATCACAGACTCGTGCAAAGTCACAATGATCCGTCCCTATTCATTTGGAAATCGGCTTGAGGTATAACAGTTCTTCTTATCTATGTCGATGACATGATTTTTATAGGTGATGATTTAGAGGGGATTGAGGCTGTTAAAAAGGCAATGCAAGAGCATTTCCACTTGAAGGATCTTGGCCATCTGTCTTACGGCCTTGAAATTCAACGCTCATCTCGAGGAATTTTTGTTTGCCAAAAGAAATATATTGATGACCTTTTACATTTAGCTCGTCACGAGGATTGTGTGTCGCGTTGCACACCAATGGAAGCTAATATTAAGTACTCCAAGGAAGATGGTGTTTTGCTCGAAGATCCTACTCTTTATCGAAGACTTGTAGGGAGTTTGATATACCTCACATCTGCTCGACTCGACCTTGCATACTTTGTGCAAGTGGTGAGTCAATTTATGGCTAATCTACGACAGCCACATCTGCAAGCAGTTTTCGTATATTACGCTAATTGCAAGGTACTCGTACAATTGGTATCTTCTTCCCGGCCACCGGTGAACAAAATCTTCATGCCTACGTGGATGCCGATTATGCAGGATGTATTGATATGCGTTGGTATACCTCAGGATGGTGTGTTAAATATGGGGATGCATGTGTTGCATGGCGTTGCAAGAAGCAAGACAGAACTTCGAAGTCCTCAACTGTAGCTAAATATAGATCGATGTCAGAGGTGTGTTTGGAGATTGTTTGGTTATCTCGTTTGCTTGTGGATGTTGATTGCCAGGTATCTCTTCCCATTCAGCTACATGGTGACAATACGAGTGTTGTACAGATTGCGGCCAACCCAGTTTTGCATGATAGAACGCAGCATATTGAAACCCACGTTCACTACATCCGTGACCTTATTCGTAATTACACCATTGCAGTTCACTACCTTAAGTCTGAAGAACAAGAGGTTGATCTTCTTACGAAGGCAGTCACAACAAGTCGACATTGGTTTCTCGCTAACAAATTGATGTGTCGTGACCATCATCAATTTGGGGGAGGTTGTTGTATATATATATATATATATATATATTATATTATAAAACGACTACAGCGCTCCCGGAGCACCAGATGCTCCCCTCTGTCTGAACCAATCAAAACAAATCTCATTCATTCATTTTTAAGATCTAATCTTAGCCTTCCATAACTGATTAATTTTTGGAATTTAAATTAATTAAAATAAAATAACTAAAAAATCACTCAATTTTATTTATATTAACAAATAATCATATTTTTATTTTTATTTTCATATTAAGATTTATGATCATCTCATTAACTTATGACCATCATAAGAACATCAAGTACAAATCAAATACAAATTTTTATAACTTTTAATAATTCAACTAGTCATTCAAACCCTTCCAACATTAGAACCGACTTGCCATCAAGGATCAAGGTTTCCTGACGGCATGAAGAAACAATATCAGCCATTGGATCTTATCACTTTAATCAAACGAATGAGATTGCAAGGGAAGTTACAAAAATGTCTTATCACCCTGTCGGTTGTCGGTCCGCCTCTTTAGTAATAATAAAAAGTACAATTGGTGATTGTGGGACTTGAAACCATGACCTCCTTCTCAAAAGTTTAAACTCCCGCCATTGTTACACTTATTGTTATTGATATTAGATAATAATAAAAGTATGTATCAAGGAATGTCGTTGTTCCATCAGTGCGCAAGATTCAAGTTGAGCCGTCCATAATGAGCATTAAAGCGTTCAACACACGACTGATATGTTCATGGTTATCAACACCCTAATTCTGGCATTTCCCCTTAACATGCCCTGACACCAACCACTCACGTATGAATAGGCATGTATCCGACGACCTATATCATGCCACCTGGAAGCACTTAGTAGTAGACAGTGGAGCTCTGGCTCATGTCATTTTAGCTCTATATATATTGGGTAATCCATTCAACAAAGAACACAACACACAAATATTAGACAAAACCAATATTGCAGGACCTTGCACGTTAAAGGTCTTGGTCATATGGTCACAGTGCTCACCTCTGATACTTCTGTGTTACCCGCTCATACACTTGCTTACACATATAAACAACATAAACCCATTATAACTATACTCTTGTATTCGGGAATTGGAATTTTGTGCACAATTTAAAAAAATATGTACCGTTAGTAGCCAAATGTTTAAGTATGTCTAAATCTAGCACAATCTGACGGGCAGCCAGCGATGCGCTGCCAGCCAGACAACGCATCGTTGGCTGCATTCAAAAAAATGTTTCGTCTGCCTCCGTCAGGCTGGTCTTAGGTTTCTTCATCCCCAACCAGCTATGCGTTCTACCAAGCTTGGAATATGTCGTTCTTCACCCGTGGCTCTGCCAGTCGCAACAATAAGAGTAAGTGAAATTTATGCTTTCAACGAATTAGTCTTGCGGATGCTTTGTACTAACTGGTCTTAGAATTTCAAGCAGCCAGTCGTCATCTACCAAGCTTGGAATATGTCGTTCTTCACCCGTGGCTCTGCCAGTCGCAACAATAAGAGTAAGTGAAATTAGTCTTGCGGATGCTTTGTACTAAACTACTGTTGTTGTGTAGTGACTGATACCGTGGTACAAGTGGAAAGTACTGGTCTCGGGATGCCACCTCTCGACCAATGCTTTGTGCTTGATAGTTATTTGACTACACGCGCGTGAAAACACATTCATCAGTTCTCATGTAGTATTTTGAGTACAAGAAGGTGCGTTCCTCTTTCTCTCTAAGCATTTCCAAAAATCTCTCCAATATATCATATATTCGACCAAATAAACCTATTGTTTGTCCTTCCTTATTCACGTCTAACATCTTTGTAACATAATTAATTTATAATCCTTACTGCTCAAACTTTTCATCTTCTTCATTTTTCCTTTGTTCAGTAATCAAAATCCCAACCAAACCCCACTACAAAAAACGAAGCATTTAACGGCGACAGTTTAACAGCGGCCACCTATGTGGCCGTTGTTAAATTTGTTTAACATTGAAAAATTAACAGCGGCCAGTGGCCGCTGTTAAAATAGACAATTTAACAGCGCCCAAGTGGCCGCCGTTAAATTAAAACACACGGATTGTCATTCTCACCGTCCGATTATTGATCTGAACGGCTGAGGATAAAGATGCCGACCCCTTTGAACAAACCCTAATTAAAGCCCCCCTTCTTCTCCTTCCCCTTTCTTCTCTCTCTTCCTTCAATAAACCCTAAACCGCCGACCCTTTCTTTTTCTTTCTTCTTCCTTATTCAGCCGCCGCATGCCCCTTCTTCTTCTCACTCTTATCCCGTCGCCGCCCCCTTCTTCGTCTTCCTCTTTTCTTCTCTCTCTCGGCTCAACAAACCCTAAAAGTGCCTCTTCTTCTTCCTCTCATTTCACCGCTGCATCCAAGGGATCCCCTGCCGGAAAGAGCAGCAAAGAGGAGAAAGGCCTCCTCGATTTCATCCTCGGCAGATTGACGAAGCAGGATCAGTTCTACGAGACGGATCCGATTCTGCAGAAAGTCGAGGGGAAAAGTGCAGTCGGAACGGGTACGACTTCCGGTAGGAAGAATACGGTCGTTGTTCCGCCGGGTAAGAAGAATGGTACTACTGGATTGGGCGGCTTGTTCGATAAAAAAGGAGTTGTTTATTATGTAAACATGGAAGTTTTTGCTTTCTTAATTTCACTTCTTTTCCGTATCAATCTGTGTATGTGTTGCGGATCTGTCTTTGTTGTATAATGGATACTTGTTCAGTTGTTCTTCTCCATTGATTATTGTTCGTGTTCATGAATCATGACCTCTGGAGGGAACCAGAGGATGACGATGGAGATTCAGATCTCACACTCACTGCCTCGCCGGAGCTCTGGCTATTGTTGCCGGAGCTCCGGCTTTTATTTTTAATCGACGAACCAGTTTAACAGCGGCTTTAGGCCGCTGTTAAAATATTAGCTTTAACCGCGGCCACTTTTTGCCGCTGTTATTTACATTTCACATTGGACAATTTAACAGCGGCACGTGGCCGCTGTTAAATGCAATTTATGCCGCCGTTAAATGCTTCGTTTTTTGTAGTGCTCATCTATTCATGAAAAGCAAACCATTTATGATACCTCTCAATATCCACTTTAGCCTCTTCCATTGTCTTTTTTCCCCTCGCCAAACTCAATCATCATTCCCCATGATCACAACATCACCCTTTGATTCAACCTCCCCATTGCTACCATTAATAAAATCATTGATGTTGTTGAGTAATAGTTACCATCATTAGCATTTGTTAATTTTAAAGTTGTTGTATCTACACTCTAAGTCATAGCAAATTCTATCAACAAAACCTAAATCTCAATACACTAACCTCTATAATTTGTTATCCTTAAACGGCTCAACCCTTCATAATGTAAATTTTATCAACAAAACTCTAAACCCTAATAGCTAATACACTAGAATCATAAACCTTGAATCCTAACTTAAATTTTATTAACAAAACCTCTGAACCATAATGTAGTAAAGTCTTAAACTCTATTGAAAATGCCATGAAACTAGTTATGAATGAGTCTATTAGCGAACATATATGTGAACATGTTCACGAACTCCCACGCAAACCTATTCACAAACATAAATATGAGCATGTTATCAAGCTCTTATACGAACCTGTTCGCGAGCATTAAATACAAACTTGTTCACAAATAATAAACAATTCGGCTCGCGAACAGAGCTCGTTGAGCCACCGAGATGAGGCAGTTTGCTAACAAGCTGAATCGAATCCCACCGGTTCGAGTTTGGCTCATTTACGATCGAGCTTGTTTGCGAATCAGCTCATTTTGAATCGAGTCAAGTCACGAACACATTTCACTCTTTTTGTCCCTACCAACATAGCGCACCTTTTTTTCTAAAAGGCCATTGGTTCAGATGTCGTTGTCCAAGTTACACCTCATCTCTCCCTCTCCAGCTAGATTAACTTGAAACTATCCTTGATAAACTTAGATAGTCCATCTACAAAAAGTCAACATGCTACGGTTTCCGACTCTATCTCAAACACATATCAAAATCGAGTGCGTGCAATCCAAAATATGGTAACTGAGAAATTTTTAAGTTTTTTAAGGTAAAAAATTAATAAGTGTTATATTCATATTTTTTTGTAGTTTACTTTTTTTAGATGGACTTTATAGGTGAATTGTTTCAAATTATATACGTGAAGGCGTCTCAACAAAGAGAACCAAATATTAGTGAGTTTGACAGCATAGTTCCTAATGGTTTTTCACGTCAACTGAATGGGTAAGACACACATTTTAAATAATTAATAAATTATATGTCTCTTAATTCAATTCTATCTAATTTGAGTCATAGTTCAAACCGTTTTGTTAATAGGTACGAATACGAGTTGTGGTTGTGCTTGTGGATAATAAACGCTTTTACCATAAATAAGTACAATATTGTTATTAGTGGCTCTACACATATGCATCTTCCATTGAACATTCTCATGAATTTTGAAAATTAGAGAAGAGAAACAAATACAGGACGAGCACTAAAAGATTGAAAAGAATGGACAAGCAAAGACTAACTATGCATTTGTTTATGTAGAATTGGTCAAAAAGTAACGTGCTTACGTTCATGTTTGTCAATAGTATTATACTATTATGGTTTTAGTTACATTAACCTATTTAATAATAATTCATTTTCCTATTTCACATTAGTTAATGTCTCCATAGAATGTTGTGTGTTATATAAACAGAGGTAAATACAATATTTGAAGATAAAAAAAATGTAATTACATACTCCTTAATAAAACAATTTTATTATTATCCAATATCAATAATGAGAAGAGTCATAATGGTAAGAGTTTAAACTTTAGAGAAGGAGGACATGGTTTCAAACCCCACCATCACCAAATTTTACTTTTTATTAGTACTAAAAAGGCGAATCGTTGACCGACAAGGGCAATAAGATAATTATTGTAAATTCTACTTCTTTCCTTGCAATCTCAATCGTTAGATTAACGTGATATGATCTAACGACTGATATTGTTTCTTGATGCCATCAAGAAAGCCGGTCCTGATGTTGGAAGGAGTTGAATGACTAGTTGAATCATGAAAAGTTATAAAAATTGTATTTGATATGTACTTGATGTTATTATGATGATCATAAGTTAATTTGATGATCATAAATATTAATATGAACATAAAATAAAAAAATATGACTATTTGTTAATATAAATAAAGTGGAGTGATTTTTAGTTATTTTAATTTTCATTATTTAAATTTAGGAAATAATTTAATTATGGATGGCTCAGATTAGATCTTAAGAATGAACGAATGAGATTCAATTTGATTGGTTCAAACAAAGGGGAGTATCTGGTGCTCCAGGAGCACTGTAGTCTTCACCATATATATATATATATATATATGGGTAACACTTCGGTACCCCGAGGTATCAGTACCCTTGCATTAAAATTCTTTCATATTTGTGATTGAGGGCTTTAGTTTAATGTTCAGGTGTTAGAATATAGTGTTAGGGGTTTCCAGTTTATTTTTTGGGTTTATGATCTTTTAATTTGGACTTATCGTCAAATGTTAGAGTTTGGAATATAATTTAGAGTTTTGAGTCTATAATGTAGTGTTTGAGGGTTAAGATTTAGTGTTTAGGGGGTTAACATTATTAGGTAGTGCTCATAGTTTATTGCAATAGGTTTAGGACTCATTATTTGAGTTTTAAAGTATAGAAATGTGAATTTTTATGCTAGTTAGGGTACCGATACCACGGGTACCGAAGTGCTCACCATATATATATATATAATCCATATAATATTATAATATATTTATATATAAGGTAGTTAGGGTTTGGGGTTTCGGTAGTATATATATTGGGTTGGGTTGCCGCCGCAGTACATCATCTCTTTTCGGCATCTTTTCTTTCTCTTTGACACAATAATATTCCTCTTGGTTGTGCTCCATGGATTAGCCGGTATATCGTCGGTGAACCACGTTATATCGTGTGTCTCGTTCTCTCTATTAATCTACATGTTAAAAAAATGTAGTAATCAAAGATGAAAATGTGTATGATTAATATGAAATGTTTGTGCCAATTATAAAAGTTTGATATACTGAACTGAAAGGAATTAATGTATGTTGTCTTTGTCCAAGAACATATTGTCACATGTCAACACAACTGATTTTGCCATGCCATCGTAGCATTAATCGTATATGGAATCATTTAATAAATAGAGCTAAAAATCAATCTCTATATAATATATATACATCTCTTAACTGAAAACAGTATGTTAAATAATAATGTATTCTTGCCAAAAAAAAAAAAATATTTCTCCGCATTACACATTACACAGAACTTTGAATAGGACTTAGTTGTGGGATAGGGAAGAGATGATTCATTTCTCCATGAAGAAAGTGCTTACTACAGTCAGAGGTGAGAAGGAAAATGTCAACTGGGAGAAGTTAGTTTGGAAGTCCCCAACTATCCCTAAGTATTCTTTCATGGCTTGGCAGATTTGTTTAAATCGACTTCCTTTTAACGATAGGCTAATCAAGGTGGGGGGGGGGGGGGGGGGGGGGGGGGGTGTTGCAGCATCTTGCTTCTTCTGTCATGTTGGTTTGGATGCTCGTGATCACACTATTGGAGAGTGTGATTATGCCAGATGGATTAAGGGTCAACTATTCACTGATTATAGGAATGGTATGGATTGGCAAGGTGAAGTTGATTGGTTTGTTACCAGTTTTGATGGAAATTCTACTGCCGCTAATAGGAATAGATTAGCTGGAGGATAATAGTTTCAAACATTTAGAAAGAAATGTATTGTAGAGCTTATGGAGAGGGCCAAGTTGATAAGTATATTCTGCTTAAAAAGATTCAGCTGGAGTTAGGTGTCATGTGGAGCAGTTTTAAGAAGTTGAGATTTTGATGTTTTGAGTTTGTTTGTTTGGCAGTTTGGGTGGGGTTTGAGTTTGTATTTTCTGTGACTTTGTTTTTTTCATATGTTCCATTTAAGCAATAAAATGACATCTAATTATCGAAAAAATGTATTTATTTATCCGTGCATAAAAAATTCGTGCATCCTAATATAATTTGATCTATTTACAAGGCATTTGAATCATTATCATTATTTATTTGTTTTTTCTATACGTTGTATTTAATTCATTTATTTTTTTCACAAATTGACCATTATACCTCTAATATAAAATATTGTTTATCTAAACTATTTAATTCATCTCCTACCACGCCTTCAAGTCACTGAAATTATAATAACTTGAAGTTAGTAACATGTTATAGCAGGTTTAGCAGGTCATGTTACGTAAAAATAATTGTGATTACGTAAGACTTACGTAACAATTGTAAATGATTGTTACGTAAGCCTTACGTAACCATAGTTTGTCTTATGTAACAGTTGTAAGTGATTGTTACGTAAGGCTTACGTAATGACAGTTTGTCGTCACAAGCTTAATTTTATCTTTCACGTAAAAAATAACTGTCTTTACGTAAGCCTTACGTAACCACAGTTTGTCATATGCAACAGTTGTAAGTGATTGTTATGTAAGTCTTACAATCGACAGTTTGTCTTACGTAACAAACTTAATTTCATACTTTACGAAAGAAATAATTATGGTTCCGTAAGGCTTACGTAACGACAGTTTGTCTTACCTAACAAGGTTAATTTTCTTGTTTACGTATGAAATACTTTGGTTACGTAAGTCTTACGTAACAGATTTTTATATTACGTAACAGTTGTAAGTGATTGTTACATAAGGCTTACGCAATGACAGTTTGTCTTACGTAACAAACTTAATTTTGTTGTTACGTATGAAACACTATGGTTACGTAAGGCTAACAAACAAGGATTATTGGCCGCTTGGTAAATATCCCCTTTTCGAATCAATAACTTCTTTTCGTATAAAGGATTTTCTTCGAACTTTCGTATTCTAACTTACTCTATTCATTTCGTACAATACTCACAGCCGTCTTCGTGGGCTACAACCATCATAGGGAATTGGTCGTCTTTGGAGCCGCACTCCTGTATAATGAAACTACCCCCAACGTCTGAGTGATTATTTAACACCTTCGACAAGTCCATTTGGGGGGGGGGGGGGGGAACGACGAGCGTTTCACTAATCAGGATGCGGCCATGATGGTATGGATTAGAACTGTATACCCGATGCCATTAACGTACCATGGCCTTTGCACGTTCCACATTCTGCAAAATGTGGCCAGAAATTTGGGTTCTCTGTGCGACAAGGTAATATACTTTGTACACATGGACTATTTGTATGCTTAGTAAACTTTATATTAAGTCTAGTTAATCATCTAGTTCGTATACTTTGTATACTTTGTATTATTCCTCTATTATGTAAACATTCAGTTCGTATGGACTATTTGTATGCTTAGTAAACTTCGTATTAAGTCTAATTAATCATTCAGTTCGTATACTTTGTATGCTTCATATTATTCCTCTATTACTTGAAAATTCAGTTCTATGACTATATACTTAATTAGTTCGTAAACTTGTGTCTCGTAAGCATATGACCGATGCCTACTAGCTTCACATTAATTCAATTCGTGTAAATACTGATTTGTTATGTTCGTAAACTTATGTTTCATAAGCATATAACCTTGTGTTTCGTAAACATATCACCGATGTTTCTTTGTAACTACTAGGTGTTTCTGTCGAAGCTAAACTATCTCATGTTCAGTTTCGACACAGAAACGGAATTCGAAATAAATTGGGCAAATATGAAGAAGACTTGTTTCCCTATGGGTGGGGGAGATGGACATCCATGGCCAAACGAACGCAATGGTCTAGAGCCTATATACAATCCCACTTCATATGTGGGTTGTGTAGCTCTCAATTGAGTGAAACCTGCAACAATAACTGAGGCAATACCTGGCCCCCAATTTCACCATTGAAGAATTTTGTTGGCAGTTTAGAAGATTCGTTGATAATAAAAGAGAGGAAGAGTTGAAGAGACCATAAAATGCTTACATTAGAACCGGAAAACAATTTTCCTAACAGTTTGATAGCATCCCAACTAGCTGAGTCATATACACCAAAGGTTTTCAAGCGTTGGGTGTACGAATACGAACAAACCCTTTCGTACATCTTTGTGCGGATTCGTGCAGATGACATTAATGTGGTGAGATTCAATGTCTTCAAACAAGATTTAGATGGCTCGATGACGGACAAGGATCTCTCCAAAATGACGTGTGAGTATGTTTTAGATGGAAAGGTTAATATGTCAGCATCTCGTATGAGTTAGGGAGATGCTTGGCCACAATGGGAACCGTTTGTTACTCAATTTACAAAAGAATGGCCTGATACTAAACATGTACAAGAGGACTGCAAAAATGGTCTGATCATTCCAGATTAATGGCAATTTGACAATGACTTAGAAGGCCATAAATGTGATAATCGAACTAGAGAAAAGTGTCAGGAAAAACACCATACATAAGGAATCAACACGCACAACTACTCCCAAAAAACTAAAGCCCAAGAAGAAAACTTACAAGCCGAAGACTAGGCCGATCTCTCAGAGAGGTCAAGAAGTTTACTTAAGCATTGAACAAGAAGCAACAAATGGCTGGGGATGATTTACACCTGTAAAAAATAGCCATCCATTGATGTCTGAAGGAATACGAAGTTTTGCACGACTTTCATTGTACAAAACAATTTCCCTTACGAACCATTGACCATTGTTTCATATGTGTTTAATATTAATTCATGTGTATTGGTTCACGTGCTAATTAATGTAATGGCGAATTTTCGTTCTTACGCAAAATAAATAAATTAACTGCTTATATATTCCTTCACATTCTGATAATAATTATACATGTTCACAGTCCAAGCCAACGAACGAAGATGACCCCACGTCGGTTACTCCTTATTGTCACTGCAACTTTCCTGCGGGTATTTTCACGATGACCCCCATGCCGCATAATAGTGAATACCACTATCACTTAGGCTACCAGAAATCGGTGGGAGGTTTCAAGATGTTCATCTAGTGCACCGATAGTCGTCCTGGTGATGCTAAGAGGATAGTCATCATGCATGATGACATGGTGGTCAAGCTTGCTGCTCTCGAGGCAGAGGTGGAAATCTTGAGAAGAGGGTGGCAGTTACGGATGATGAAGTTAGGCCTGGCTTTGTAGTCAAATATTTCTAATTGTTATTGTGTAATTCGTTTCGTCCAATAGCTTCATTTCGTAATTGTTATTTTGTAATCTCCCAAACTTCGTTTCGTATATTAACTACGTTTACTATAGGAACTGCCTTTCCCGCATCCCAAAAACCTTGGGAATCGTTTAACGAACTTCGTTATTGTTACATGAGCTTTGTTCGTTTATCAGTATACCAACTTTGTTTCGTGTACGAACAAACCTTTCATACGAGACTTGCCCACTAAACGTTTTGATATCCTCATTCGTATATTATAAGATCGTTTCTTATGTCTTTTCACCAACCCAGTAATTTTTATTGTGTACTTCATTTCGTCCAATGGCTTCTTAAACCAACTTCGTTTCGTATACGAACAAACCTTTTAAACGACATTGTTGCCCACTAAACGTTTTGATATCCTCATTTTGTATACTGAAAGACCATTTCTAATGTCTTTTCGTCAACCTAGTAATTGTTATTGTATACTTCGTTTCATCCAATGACTTCTTTATCCAACTTCGTTCCGTATATGAACTACGTTTACTACACGAACTGTCATTCCCGCATCCCAAAAACCTTGGGAATCATTTAGTCTATGAAACTGTTGCCCACTA
Organism: Linum lewisii; assembly: GCA_034768395.1. Lineage (NCBI taxonomy): Eukaryota > Viridiplantae > Streptophyta > Magnoliopsida > Malpighiales > Linaceae > Linum > Linum lewisii. Next base: position 22,941,556 of record CM068300.1, read on the forward strand.
AAAGTTTTGGTATCCTCATTCGTACACTAAAGATTATTTTGTAAGCCTTTTCCCCATACCCATATATGACCTTCATTACGTTTTAGTTTTCAGCAACCCGACTCTATATAAAGACGCCCATGACCGAAAAAAAACAAAATATACAACACATACACAAACATGCCTTTATTACCCCCTTTGTGAATGCCCTCTCCCTGCGAAGTTGTATCAAGCCAATGTTTGCCGAAGACAACTAACAAATGTGACCTCCACTTCTTTCAACTTTTTCTTTGGTTATCCTAAACCAACTAACAAATGTGGCCTTCTGATGTGGTGTAAGGCTGTAGAAGCTAGAAACAAGTCATGCGTTTTCTTCTTACCCGACGAAGTCGTGATTAAGGTTAACACTCTTTCTGATGAGGTTAATTCCTTGAATAAAATGACAGATCGACTTGATGGTGATATTATAGATCTTACGGTAGAATTATCCGAACCACGAAGTAAACGTTGACTTGGATACTAACACTTTCGTTTAAGTTCTTTGCTTATTATTCTTGTTGATTCAAATCTTTTTCAGTTTGTACTGTTAAGTGGTATTTCCCACATGGACGAATCCATTGAAAAGATCTTGTGTTCAAGAATAGTAAGAGTAAGACTTCTTCTAATTAGTGCGTATTCTCCCAATGAGATTATCTCCAGTGAATTTGCAGTAGAAGACAATGCAATTACAAAACTTTGGCGATGCAAAATCCAGCCGTTCATAAAAGTTTCGCATATTCGTAAAGTTCTGTTTGTATTTTGTAAGATAAATATTGTAGTCTCTTGTTATATAATAAAAACTTTTCTCCTGATTAGCTTTGTCTGACCTGTGTTGTATATATTCATACTTGATCTACCAAAAGATGTGAAAAACTTTCCTAGATCTCTTACATTCTCTTTATGGGTCGTTTGGTTGGATGATATGTAGATATATTGATATTAGGGATATATTGATATGTTATTACATTGATATTAGTAAACCAATTAGTAGAATAACATTGTTTGGTGTAGTGATATTGTAATAATTGGTGATAAGTTACTTTAATGGGAAATTGGCCAATTTGCACTCAACTTTATGGGTTATAATACACTTGCTCTGAACATAATCGAATGAACTTTACCCTAGCTAATTCACCAACCACCAATCCTACGATTACGAATCGAGCAACTAACAAACTCATACTATCGAAGCCTTGTTGAATACTAATTAATGATCAAAGAAACTCGTTGAACTTGGAATTTGTGTTCTTAAAATGAGGTTGTTTTGTGAATTAAAGGACACGCAAGATTAAAAAACACGTTAGAATGATGAGTCTAATGTACTCCTGACCAAATTACTCTTCCTCACTTCACTGGCATCCAGGATTTGAAATTTTTTAGTTATCTTCATTAAACTCAATCACAAATCTAATTTATGTTACATATAAACACAAAAATCGAATTTATATTAGATGAATGGAAAGTTTGGAGGTTTGGCTGATTTGCTAAGGAAATAGGAGACTTGTCAATTGTCCAAAACTAGTTGGACAACGGAATCGGCGGACGTCAATCGACAAATGGCGAGGAGGTGAGAGAGAATTAATCGGGGATGAGAAATGGGAAAAGTATATAATGGCAATTGAGAGGATAGAATAGGGGCAAAAAGGTCTGCAAAGAGTGATATCAATATCACTCCACAGATATTCTAGGGGGGAGTAGAATATCTAAAGAGCGATATTGATATCACTTTTGGCCCCAGATATCATGATATTCAGGATAGAAAAATGATGATATTCTGAATATCATGATATCTGTAGTTATCAATTTCAATATCACTGCAACCAAACGACCCCTATAATATATTGAATTGGTTTCATATACATTGTTTTGTATACACTTGTTCGTGTGATTTGGTTCCGTATCCCCTCCTTGATTCATATATTCTGGATTCGCATACAATATGGCATTAAATAGCATAAATACCCCATATAATCTAATAGTCATGTATCTCCATTGAATCATAAGATCTCCCCCTATATAATCCTAGATCAGAAAAAATATGGCCCCCTTGTCTCGTACTGTAGTCGCAAACTTCCAGCTCACTGTATTCCTCTTCATCGGCGGATTCACCATTTCGCTTCTTCTTGGCCTGCCCAAAACCCATAGGACAAAGATGTAAATTATTCATATGGTGCGTGGAGATGGACAGAAGTGATAATGAGGAAGTCATGCACATTGAGCAGGTCGACGAAGTATCCAACTACAAAACAATCAGAGAGAATCTAGAGGAGCATGCAGAGAAAACTGCTGAACTGAAAGAGGAAGTGTAAAAACTTAATTCAAGGGTACACTATCTTGAGGAATAGTTTTCTCGTAAACCATTTTTCTGTATGCCTTTTCCGTAGTTAGGTTTCGTCAGTTTCGGTTACCATTGTTACTTAAACTCTTGATTTCATATTTCGTAACCCTTAAATCGTAAAACTTGTTTCGTATCCCTCACATCATAAACTCTTGTTTCGTATCTCTCAAATTGTATAACTTCGTATACCTCAAATCGTATAACTTGTTTCGTATCCATATAACGAAAATTGTGAAATTGTATAATTGTATGTTTCGTATGTCCATATTTCGTAAAACTCATTCGTAATCAAAGTTTCGTATACGCCCTTTTCGTATCCTTTGTATCATATTCGTTTTTAGATTCCCAAAAAAAATTAGGACACGAGAAAATGATTTATTAATCTATTCCAAATATTTGTAACTCCTATTCTCACATTCCCAAATAATTGACGAAAAATTTATTAATGGTTGTAATGGTTGTAGTTCCGTATTCCCAACCTCCGTTTCGTATTGGTTGATTTCGTTTCGTATCTGTTGTTTCGTATAACTTATTTCGTATTCCTCAAATCGTAAACTCTTGTTTCGTATCCCTCAAATCGTATAACTTATTTATTGTCCCTAAAAACGGGAAATCCTCAATCGTATAATTGTAAGCGTGTAACACCTCGGTCCAACCGTATCTAAATAATTCATCGATAAATGCGTAATATCTATATATATGAAATATATTTTATTTGTATGCAATTATAGATTTTATGTACATAAAAGACAAATGAGCAAAAAGTTAAAGAAAAGAGTAACACGTGGATTGATGAGGTTTTGTTATCAAATGACTAAGCTAACAAATATTAAAATCATCATTATCTTTCTTCACAATCATCATGATCATTGGGAGTTCCGGGAATAAGAGGGGGGCTTAATAAATGGATGGGGAGGCGTTTCTGTAGGGGATACAGGGAGAAAGACGAATGGAAAATTGAGAGGGAGAAAGGGTAGGAGATAAAATTGAACGTGTATTCATTCACGATTCATGATACGGAGCTCGTTCTAAATTAGGGTTCTTGCAAAGAAGTTAGTTTTGGAGTTTCATCGATCAAAATCGGCGAGGGATTAGCATGATATATCGGGTTTGTTGTATCGGGTTAATTATGTTTATTCTTAGTATGAACCTAGAAGAATTAGACTGACTATTTAGGGGTATATAGACTTATGTGATGTATGTGGAACCATGATTGATATATGCTTTATGTGTTATATTTATTGATAAGTGATTTACGTGAATTCTATGTTTTATGTTCCATTTAAGCTTCCTATTATGTGATATGATTAGTATGATTATTGTTGCGGTTTAATTGCTATTATTTACCATGTTAGTGTTGGTTGCGGTATTTGATTCATGATGGGGAGAATGACCCGGTACGAGGGCTAGACCCGATGAAGTACTATTATGAGACTCCTAATTTATTTATAGGTCAAGTCAAGTATTGTTATGTCAAGAATATACAAGTCAAATGCATAAAGTGAATAAGTTAAGGTTAAGGAATATCAAGTCAAGAATCATGTGCAAGAATACAAGTCATGTATGGTTTGGTCTCATGGTCTATCACATAGTAATTAGGTCGCCCCATGCTATTACTCTATTATGTATGATATGATCACACCCCTCGTGGTGTTGAATATAAGTATGTATGATATGATTCCACCTCATGAGGTGGTGACATAATTATGTATGTATGTATGCCCGGGAGAGTTAATAGCATGGGAGTAGTCAGGCGCCTAATAATAAATATGAGAAGACGCATGTGCATATGTCAAGGTGGTTGAGTCTTTTGCCTATTGGGATGTCAGATGGCTGAGATTCGGTCCTAGTGTTTTGACTTCTATGCTAGATACATGTTAGAGGTATGCTTTGCTATGAACTCATGATGCTATGATTATACTTACTCAACTATGAACTTGTCCTTTCTCTTTATTATCTTTTTGTCTACTTATCTTCTTGGGTGGGCAGACTAGCAAGAGTCGGAGTGGCATGTCCATTGATCCACACTTTCCCTTTAAAATGTTTTAAGCATGTTTAATGCATTTATTAGCTCCTTATACAAGTTTGGCACTTAGAGGTCTATGGTTTGAACTATGTATCATGTGTATATATTTATTCATATGTATATTTGGCATTGTATAAGTATAATCAATGGTGGTAGTAAAGTAGGTAACCATGATTTAGGTAAGAGGATAATTCATGATGAACAATCTATGTATGCATAAAACTGCCATGTCAGGTATGATTAGAAGAAACTGTTAGGTCCACCGTGTGAATAATTCATGTCATATTTCCAAAAATATATTAAGCAATTATGAAAGTTAATGTAACACCCGAGTCATGATCCGCTGCAATTACGTTAATTTACTGGTTAGGTGTCACGTCTAGGATAGGGTGTTACAAAGCGCAAGTTTGGTATGTCCATATTTCGTATAACTCATTCATAATTAAAGTTTCGTAATAACCATTTTCGTATCCTTCATATCATATTCGTTTTCAGATTCCTAAATAAATTTGGGAAGTGAGAAAATCATTTATCACCAAAATCGAAAATTTTATTAATGGTTACAGTTTTGGTATTCCCAAACTCCGTTTCGTATTTGTTGATTTCGTAAATTATGGTTTCATCCCTCGAATCGTATACTTGTTTCGTATACCTCAAATCGTATAAACTTTGTTCCGTGAGCCATTAATTCGTATATAGTTCCGCCGTAGTTCGGTTCCCTGTAACACTTTTTGTGTAACACTTTTTGTGTCTGTTAAATCGTATTACATGTTTCATGTCCCTTAAAATGTATAAATAGTTTCGTATACCTCAAATCGTATAAGTTGTTTTGTAACTATTTATCAACCCCCCTTCCTATATAAAGACTACCATGTACAATACTAAGATATAATCTTCCATCTTCCATCAACATGCCTATAGTTCCTCATTGTTACTACAATCTTCCTGCCTAGTTGTATCCACTGACGTATTTGATCCTTAGACACCTGGTCCGTACAAGTACTACATTGGTTGTCCGAAGCCAACTAACAAGTGTGGCCTTATCATCAAGTGCAAAACTAAAGAGGACGAGGTCATGATTAGGGCAAACACTCTCTCTGATGAGGTTGCTTCCTTAAAGACAAAGGTAAATCTACTTGATGATGTTGTCATAGATCTTACCTTAGATTTATCTGTGCCACAAGGTATACATTGACTCGGGTACCGATACTTTCATTGAGTTTCTTCGGGTACTATTCTTGTTCTTTCCGATTCTTTTTCAGTGGGCACATTACAAAAAGGTGTTCCCGCATAGTAGTAGAAAAAGATCAAGTGTTTAGGATTAGTAAGAATATGATTTCTTCTACCTCGTGCAACAGCCAAAGACAACGCAATTGGAAATGCTCACAATTGTAATATATTTTCATTGTCTTCGATAAGAACAATGTTGTAGTCTCTTGTTATGTAATAAAAACACTTCTTACAGAAACTCTTTCTGTTCTTTCCTCTCCTTGTTTCATGTAATTGTAAGCACAAGTTTCGTATATCCATATTTTGTATAACTCATTCGTAATAAAGTTTTCGTATATCCTTGTTTCGTATACTTTGTATCATATTCGTTTTCAGATTCCCTCGATATTGGGAAGTGATAAAATCATTTATCACTCTGCTCTCTCCCTACAAAATAATTTATTATTTTATACCCAAATATTTAAACCCTATTCACACATTCCCAAATAATCGTCATAAATTTATTAATGGTTACAGTTTCGTATTCCCAAACTCCATTTTGTATTGGTTGATTTTGTATAACTTGTTTCTGAGATATAAAGCTTTAAACTTTGTTAGATATACATATATTTCGTATTATGTGATCATAATTGATTTAACATTTCGAAGTAAAATCGATCATTACAACTGATACTTCGTACATCATTATTGATATTATGCACTTCGTGCATCATATGCTTTCCCTGATTCTCAAATATTGTTATGAAAGGTAAAATTATTTGTATAATATATTTTATGCCAAATCTTTTAAATACCTAACCACTCACATTTAATGCCTAGGTTCGTTCATTCCATAATTATTATAGTAACTTTGTTTTTTCATTAGTATATGAACTTCGTTTCTTATGCCTGTTTTGTTTTTTATTAGTATCCGAACTTCGTTTCGCATGTCTGTTTCGCATTCCTAAAAGAATAAACTTCCAACATTTATTATTCCCCCATACCTAATTATCCCCCGCCCTATATAAAGACGACCATATACTGAACTCACGATGTACTAGGGCAAAATCTCCTTTTTCATGTCTGTTTTCCACTCATTTGATTGATGTATCCTTGCTAGAACCTATGACGAAACTAATGTAGTCGATATGGATCCATATCCCCCAACACAAAACTTTGTCCCGAGTACTGATACTTTCGTTGAGCTACTTCTACTACTACTTTTGTTCCTCCGATTCTTTTTTCAGTGGATACAGTCTAGAACTACCTACTATGTTATTACGTTCCACTGAAAATATCTTGAATACAAGATTAGTAAGAGTACGGCTTCTTGTATCTTATTCGTACCCGAAATGCTCCTTCTCCTTGATGTTGTGCAGCTGAATCCTAAATGCATCTTATTCGTACCGTGAAAGACAACACAAACGACAAATGATCACCACTGTTGTTATTGTATTGGGCTTCGTTTAAGATCTAGCAGAGCTCAATGCTGGTGTTGCTCGTTATATAATAAAGGATTTTGCCTGAGGTCTGGGTTCATGGAATCGCCTATAAACTTGTATGGTGCTAAAAGACCAGCCATTCTTTTATTATATAACGACAGACATCCGTATTGATCTTGTAGAATAAAAGTCTTTAGAGAGATACCTACTTCGCCAAGAATGATCGACTTCGTTTATCTAATTGTTGTAAAAGATATGCTATTTTCTTTTGTTATATAATAATACAAAATTTTTTAGAGTTTCGTATACAATATTGTCTTATATCTCCCCGTATACAAACTTCTATAAGATTAATATTTTTTCCTCCTTGTTTGTTATTCATTGTTTGTGTTACAAAAAACTCAACACTTCTTTCGTATACCCTTATTCCATATTTGTGTTGTCTGGTTTCGTATATCCTTGTTTCGTCGCTCCCTCAATTCGTGTATCTTAATTAGAGTATACCCTTGTTTGTATACCCTTGTTTCGTATACCCTATTTTCTATACGGATCTTTCGTATACCATGTTGGCACTATTTTTTTCATACATTTTCGTATACCCTTGTTTCGTATATGCCCTTATTTCGTAAAACCTTTATTTCATCAAACCCTCCGTGTCTGGATTATCTGGTTTCGTATATCCTTGTTTCGTCACCCCCTCAATTCGTATACCCTTAAATAGACTGTAGCCTGTTTCCGTAATGGGTGGTTAGTTTCGTATACCAGGTTGGCGCAAATATTTCATCACTAGTATTGTTTCGGCCCGTTGGCCGATATGTTATATATATTTAGTATAGAGTAAATACACATTTTTTTTCTCATACTATGCAAAGTTAACAAACACAACATTCTAATATTTTTCAATCGAATTAATCCATCTATTTTAACACTTTTAACAAATGTTCCCTTCCGTTAACTTTTTTCGTCTATTCCCCATCTATTATGATGATGGTATATACCACCAATGGCGTAACCAGGATTGGTATATGGGGGGAGCCGAATTGTACATCGAAAATTGGTGCCACCGGCAAAAAATTTGAATAATAGTATAAATTTTTCATTCATCTAATACTAAGTAAAAATACACAATAAATGTTTTGGTTATAGGTTGCTTAATTAGTAGAAAATAATTATATGTGCCACCGACAATTTTTTTTTTTCAAATTTGGATAATTAATGATCAAGTATTTAATTATTACACACTATAAGTGAATTATGAGTAACTATTACGTAAAATTTAAGACAACATTTCACCGAAACAACGTAGTGGGGGAGCCGAACTTCAAATATCCCGGCGCCAAATTTCGAAAATACCAAAAAATACATGTAATATTAGACTCGATACCGGGGGAGGGGGGCGCCGTGGCTCCCCCCCTGGTACCGCCATTGTATACCACATCAAACTATTAGTTCATGTGACCCTTGAAGTAAACTTTAAAATAAACAATCTAAAAATTTAAGACTTGTAAGATAAAGGTTTAATACACATTTTGCCCTCATTTCTCTTCTTCTTCTTACTGGACACCATCTCTGCAAATTTCTTATTCTCTTAGCATCTATGTGTACAAAATAGCTTACTGGATATGTCCAGTCAACAAATTTATTGGGGAATGGATGAAAAAGTTAACGAAAAGACACATTTGTTAGAAGTGTAAAAGTAAATGGGTTTAATTCTGCTGAAAAATAGTAAAGAGCTATCTTATTTAACTTTTCATAGTAGGAGGACAAAAATGTGTTAACCCTTTAGTATAATTAGTAAAAAATATTATTTTATAATGAAAGATTTAATATTATTAATAAATTGTAAATTAACAAAAAAGTTTGGATTGAATGATTAAAATTAAATGAACACACAATGTGTGAAATTAGTTAACATATTACATAGTGAGAAATTTAACAGTTTAAAGTAGAAAATATAGAAATAAACTAAAATTAAAAAGTGAGTCGCACATTATTTTTTCAAATATAATTTAATAATTTCAATTAAACTAATTTACATGTTAAATTTTACTTTTTCCTATACTTTATTATGTTTAAAAACTATTTGGAATTTTTATTTATTAATTATTTAATTTATTGAATAATTGAAATCAGAATATGATAGGTTAACGTCCTATTATTAAGGAGAGAGTTTTAAATTATCTCTCTCTAATTTTAAATGTTCATATTATAGCTAGATAATTCGTTATACAATGCCAAAAAAATCTAATATTTAATTTCAATATTGTGATTAATTATAGGATATTTTGGATAGTAATTAATTTTAATTACATACTAAAATAAAACAGGTCCATTTATGATCATTGCAAAGGAGACAATATATAAAAAATATACTTTTTATTCAAAAAAAGTTTTCAAATGAGTGATGTCCTCTAAACCAAATATTAATTCAATTACTTTCCCAACAAAAGTTTGTTCAAGACAAATGAAAAAAAATTGCAACTCTCTCAAAAAATTTGCAAACAAATAAAGTCAAGGCTAAAGTTTGCAAATAAATTCGAGGATAAAGAAATCATCACTATAAAAAAATATGAGGAATAGTTAAACTTAAACAAAATAAGAACCTCAATTGGCCTTTTAAAAATTAAAATAATTTGGAAATAATGATCATGTTATATGAATATATTTAGGTTTAACGAATATGCTTAATTCAAACTCATCAACTCGATCAATACTTTAAATTTGTTAATAACTAATGACATGTAACCCATTTTACTTACGATCCCATGACTAATATTCTCTCATCATTATCTCACTCACCATTGATCTTACTAAGATACAACCTTATTTCTTTAGTTTTCTCTAGATCAATAAATATATTAATTGAAAAATAATTCTCTTAAATATTCATGATTTTTTATATTTTACGCAACATGATCCCTAATCAAATTAATGAATTACCAAATTTTGAGTACTTCAAAATAATTTATCAACAAAAGTCAATTCAAGAAAAATGAAAAACAAAATTGCAACTCTCCTAGAGCATTTGCAAACAAATAAAGTCGAGACTATAAAATCAATCATTGTAAAAAAAATTATTTTGTGGAATAGTTAAACATAATGAAAAATGGAACATCAACTGGCCAGTTAGAACTTAAAAGAATTTGAAAATATTAATCTTGTTATATGAATGTATTTATGTTTAATGAATATGTCCAATTTAAACTGATTCAACTCGATCAATACTCTCAAATTTTTAATATTTAATGACATGTAACTCATTTTACTTATGATCCCATGACTCATACTCTTATACACTCATGACCTCACTCGCCATTGATCATACTAAGGTAGAATCTTATTTCTTCAGTTTTCTCTATATTAATAAATATATTAATTAAAAAATAATTCTCTCAAATATATATACATAAATTTTAATAATTTATGCAGCTTAATCAAATTAATTAATGACTTGCCAAACTTGGAGTCCTTCAAATAATTTTCCAACAAAGGTCATTTCAAGAAAAATCAAAAATAAAATTTTAACTTTCTCAGGGCATTTCTAACAAATAAAGTCGAGATTAAAGAAATCATCACTGTTAAAAATTATTTTGAGGAATAATTAAACATAATGAAAAATGAAAGCTCAATTATATTGGCCCGTTAGAACTTAAAAAAAAAGTTCAAAATAAATTTCATGTTATATGAATGTATTTCGGTTTAATGAATATGCCCAATTCAAACTAACTCAACTCGATCAATACTCTTCATTTTTGTTAATAGTTAATGACAGTTTTACTTACGATACACTCATGACCTCAATCACCATTGATATTACTAACGTACACCTTTGTTTGTACAATTTTCTCTAGCCCAATAAATATATTAATTGAAAATAATTCTCTTTAATATTCATAAATTCTTAAAATTTTTGCAGCTTGATCTTTAATCAAATTAATTAATGACTTACCGAACTTAGAGTTTTTCTAATAATTTATAAAAAAATTAGTTCAAGACAAAAGGAAAACAAAATTGAAACTTTCTCTTAGCATTTGCAAAAAAATAAATTCGAGATTAAAGAAACCATCACTATAAAAAGATTATTTTCAGGAATAGTTAAACGTAATAATAATGAAACATCAATTTTCCTGTTACTTAAAAGAATTTGAAAATAATAATCATGTTATATGAATGTATTTAAGTTTAATGAATATGCATGCTTCAAACGAAGTCAACTCAATCAATAATCCTAATTTGTTAACAGTTGATGACATGTAACCAGTTTTACTTACGATCTCATGACTCATACTCTTATACACTTATGACCTCACTCACCATTGATCGTACTAAGGTATGACCTTATTTCTTTAGTTTTCTCTTGATCAAATATTTTAAATCAAAAATAATTCTCTTAAATATTAATAAATTTTATAGCAGTTTGATCCTTGAATAAATGACTTACAAACTTGGAGTCTTTCAAATAATTTATCATAAAAGTCAGTTCAATACAAATGGAAGACAAATTTGCAACTCTCTCAAAGCATATGCAAACAAATAAAGTGGAGACTAAAGAAACTATCACTAAATTTTTTTTTATGAATAGTTAAACATAATGAAAAATGAAAGTTCAATTGACCCTTTACAACTTAATTTTTTTTTGAAAATAAGGATCATATTATATGAATGTATTTATGTTTAATAAATACGCCCAATTCAAACTGAACAACTCAATCGATAATATGAATTTGTTAATACTTAATGGCATGTAACCCATTTTATTATGATCTCATAACTCATACTCGTATAAGGATCATATTATATGAATGTATTTATGTTTAATGAATACGCCCAATTCAAACTGAACAACTCAATCAATACACTAAATTTGTTAATACTTAATGGCATGTAACTCGTTTTACTACGATCTCATAACTCATACTCGTATACATTCATGACTGCACTCACCATTGATGTTACTGGTGTATAACTTTATTTCTTCAGTTTTTGTAGCTCAAAAGATATATTAATTGAAAAATACTTCTATTAAATATTCATAAATTTTTAAGCTTTATGCAAATTGATCATTGGCCATTAATTAATGATTTTTTTAAAGGAAATCAATCAATGACTTAGTTAGCTTGAATGCTATTAAAAATTCACGTTTAAATTATTCAATATAATAATTTAATTATTCTACACAGAGCATCGAGCCCGATTATTAAAAAATACAGAGCTAGTTTAAAAAAAAGTATCACTATCTTTGAATAAATTATTATCATAATTTCATTCACTCTACCATTTGTCAACTTGTTAGTATATTTATACAACAAACTACGGTTATCAAAATGTTTTTTGATGAATTACGGTTATCATAAAATTAATGAATGTGCAAACCATAGGAGCAATGTGCAAAATCAATGAAGGGTGAAATTTGCTTCAATTTGCACAGTAAAATACATAGAGCAATGTGCTTTAATGTTTTAATGTAATTATAAATGAGTTCGTCTAGCTTAGTTGGTAAAATACAATACTTTTATCCTTGAGGTTGTAGGTTCGAGTCTCGTAGTTACTGAAAAATTATCATCTTTATTAAAAAATATTTTTATTAAAAATAAAATATATAAAAATTCATTGATTGACCACTTTCCTACAATTAATGAGTAGCATGGAGAATCCTAGGTGGCAATAGGAAAAAAGCTAAAATGCTTATATATGTTTGTAGATATGTCTTTCGTATACCCTTATTTTGTATATATTCTTGTTTCGTAAAACCTTTGTTTCGTAACTCTTTTTCGTATTGGGAATTTCGTATTCCATGTTGATGCCATAGTTTCGTATACCATTTTTTCGTATATCCTTGTTTCGTAAAACCCTTAATTTGTGTCTATATTCTCTGGTTCCATATATCCTTGTCTCGTATATATCCTAGTTTTGTATTCACGTCAGAATACGAAATCCATTTCGTATGCCTATCTCGCATTCCCAAATAATAAATTTCAAAACATTTATTACTCTGCCCCCTATATAAAGACGGTCATATACATAGTTCAAATGCACAGGGTTACCAGAACAATTATACTACAAAATACAATTCTTTCTTCTATCACCACACATGTTTCATCCCCATTCTGAGTATTGTATCCTTGCCAACCGCCAAGTTGTATGTAGCCGACGTAGTCAATCCAGATCTACTTGATGATAATGTCATATGTTTTACTATGGAATTATCCGATCCATGAAGAAATCATTGACCCGAGAACTGATACTTTCATTGAGCTTCTTTCGGTACTTTTCTTGTTTCAAATCTCTTTCCCTGAATAGAGTAAATAAGTAATTCCCACATATTACGTTCCACTGAAAAGGTTTTGAGTTCAAGATTAGTAAGAGTTTGACTTCTTCTATCTTGTTCGTACTCACCCGAAACGCTCCTTCTCCGTTTGCGCAACTGCCCAAAATGCTCCTTCTCCATTTGTGCAACTGCCCGAAAAGCTCCTCCTCCAAGCGTTTGCATTGGGCTTTGGAAATCTCCATTGCTTAAGTGGACAGATTAACAAGAGAGACTTTCTTGGAAGATTTCAACAGCTCTGTAATGTTATGCAGCTTCATCCAAAGCGTTCCACCTCGTTGCAAGGCTTCCAACATCAGTCAAACCGATCATTACTATTACTATACTTCTGTTTCTTTTGTGACATTACTTAATCTTTGAGATAAGACCATATGTTGTCTATCTCTAAAATCAATACTGATGTTTCTCGTTATATAATAAAAGAATTAGTATCTCTTTTCGTCGTTTCGTTTACATACTTTATACCATAAAGAAAAAACCAAAAATCAATACTAAAAGAGGGTTGGATTCATCAGTTCTTATTTCGTACACCTTTCCTTACGAATTCTTTTGTATTAGTTTCATTAAATTCGTATACCCTTGTTTCGTTCCTTTGTAATTCGTATACCTCGTTCTGTAAGTAGATGATTGTAATTTGTTCCGTCAGTTTCGTATTACTTGATTCCCTTGTTTCTTATTAGTTTGTAACATAAAGAAAAACCCAAGTTCAATGCTAACAGAGAGGTTGGTTTCATATACCATGCTGCTTCGACATTCCTTGTTTTGTACACCTTTCCTTACCAAATGTTTTGTATCAGTTTCATTAATTTCGATTACCCTTGTTTCGGTCCTTTATGATTCATATATCTCATTCTGTAAGCAGATGATTGTAGTTCATTTCGTTAGTTTCGTAAAGCCTTGATTCCCTTGTTTCGTATTACTTTGTACCATACAGAGAAAACCCAAGTTCAATGCTAAACAGAGGGTTAGTTTTGTATACTATGATGATTCGTCATTCCTCACCAATTGTTTTGTATCAGTTTCATTAGTTTCGTATACCATTGTTTCGTTTCTTTATGATTCGTATAGCTCATTCTGTAAGCCGGTGACTGTAGTTCGTTTTGTCAGTTTCGTATGCCTTGATTCCCTTGTTCCGTATTACTTTGTACCGCAAAGAAAACAAAACAAGTTCAATGCTAATAGATTGTTGGTTTCGTATACCATGATGATTCGTCATTCCTTGTTTCGTATATCCTATCTTCATATACCTTCCCTTGAGAATTGTTCGTATATGGTTTTGTCAGTTTCATAAGTTTCGTATACCCTTGTTTCATTTCTTTATGATTCCTATACCTCGTTCTATGAGCAGTTGATTAAAGTTCGTTGCGTTAGTTTCGTATGACACTTTCATATAAGAACTTCGTAAACACAATTCCTACATAGTTTAGTATTAGCACAAAAGAAGGTTTCGTATCTATTTACAAAAATCTATGTCTTTATGTACAATAGCCATTTTTATCCGTTTTCATGGCTTTCTGCATGACCTCTCGCAACAACTTGTTCTGCTGAGCACAAATAAGCCCCACACATATCTTCTTCCTAAAAGCTATTATAAACCCAGGGGTAACCCATTTCCCCCTCATATTTGTAGTAACTTTCCCTGTTGAAATGCAAAGCAAAAATGCCGCAAGAACTCGAGTCAGACTGTTTTATCCCCGTCGCGTGATTCCACATAAACGCCTCGATTTTTTCAGAGCTGACAGTGTTTCAAAATATTGGTATTACCCTTGCAGACATTTCTGGCACTAACTTTCCCACGATTTCGAAATCCAGGGGGATTGCATGATCAAGGCTGTCCAGATAGTCCTAAGTCCGTAAATGGATGTTGCAGCAGTATACGACAAAATGCTCTTCCGCACAGTAGGGGAAGAACCATTGTCATAAAAATTACAAAGAATTAAGAACGAACCATGATACGAAGTGACACAACAAATACTTACGAACAATAAAATAAAAACATATGTAGTTGAGTTTCCTCCAATCTACTTCCGATGTCCAACCCTTATCCAGTAGTAATGTGTAGCCATGGCGGCCTCTATTCTGTCCATCCTCTCATCTGCCATCTTTAAGAACAAATATGTTACGAGCAAAAAGGCCTCACACGTCTCTCAACCTAGATAATGAACTAACTCACAACACTCTAATTTTACAACTCCTGTATAAATATTTTAGTAAGCACTCAAGTAGTGTTTTCAAATCAGAAACAATAGCTCAAGTTCAGTTCACGTAGTTGCAAGTTTCTTCAAAGCTCTCTAGTTAGAAAACATGGTGTGTAGCACAATCAAACTTCAAAAACCTATGGTTTACTCTTGGGAAAAATTCGATCCACTCTACGACTCAATTACCAAGCAACAAAAGCACACGATACAACAAATTAGGGTTTTGAGGTTCAAACAAAACAATGCAACGAAAGCTAAGATTTTTGTACCCCTCTTCTTGTGTCGGACCTACTACACAAATTTGGTGAGGTGACCTTGGCTTTGGTTGGGTTGATACTTTTCTTTTAGACCTCTTGATAATTTTTTTTTGATTTTTCTGATTTTCTCGGTCACCAACATTTTCCACCATTATACACTTGAACTAACTGAATTGAAAGATACAACGAAACCAACACAAAGATGAAACTATTTTGGGTTTTCGAAATTTTTTCTATAATAATAAAGATAACAGGATATGTGTGGTCCGAGTGTTGAACCAATGCTCTGATACCAAACTGATATGAACCATCGGCAACCGTGGGCGGAGACCCTATACCAATATGCTTGGTAACCTAGAAATCAAGTACAATCTATGAAACCAGGATGGAATGGACTTGGACCCACTAGCTATAAAGTGTTAGGAACCCTAAGTACCAAGGTCGAACGGTGCCATGCAGTCAAGGTTGGTAACCTTGAGCCACGATAAACCAACCTAAAAGCTATGCAACAACGAGCAAAAGCTAGAAGGAACAAAGAACCAAGGTTCTGAAATCAATTTAATTCATCAAAGTTTGAGTAATTCGTAGTACAGAGGTTCCTATTTATGGGATGGGGGTTGGCCAAAGGCTTCTCCATGTCCTTGTACTATTCTAACTCTAAAATAATTAACTAATCCGAAAACTATCTAAGAATGAAGAAATTTGATCCTATAAACCAACCTAAAAGCTATGCAGCAACGAGCAAAAGCTAGAAGGAACAAAGAACCAAGGTTCTGAAATCAATTTAATTCATCAAAGTTTGAGTAATTCGTAGTACAGAGGTTCCTATTTATGGGATGGGGTCGGCCAAAGGCTTCTCCATGTCGTTGTACTATTCTAACTCAAAAATTATTAACTAATCCGAAAACTATCTAAAAAGGAAGAAATCTGATCCTAAAAAGGATAAACTACTAAAAAGTCACATAGAACCCTAATCCTGCAAGGACAACGTGTTATCCGGCTTTCCCATTCCAATTAGTACTAGGAATTTGCGGTTTTCGGTCGTGGTCTTTAGCAATCCTTGCGCGTCGCGGAATCTGGGTGCGGCACAGATTCTGTCCTCAGTCGCCATCCAGATCAGTCTATCGGGCTTGCAGCGGCCTCGTGTCACCGTGTATCAGCCCAGGATCAACGCCTGTGGTTCAACATCACGTGGGCGATTTTCTTGGCCCGGCTCGACATTAGTATTTAGCCGTGTATCAGCATCCGACGCGACATCTGTTCCAGTGTCCGATATGGCCTCATTCTCCGGTTTGTCCTCGGTGTGTATCTCCAGTTTGGCGTGTATCTCAAGTTAGGCGTGTATCTCCGGTTCGACGTGTATCTATGGTTTGACGTGTATCTCCGGTTTGGCGTGTATCTTCATCTCAACATGTATCTCTAGTTCGACGTGTATTGATATACGCATCAGCAGTCTCATTCCATGGTCCGGTATCGATACGGTACAACCCTCAGCATCATTCGGCGCGACATTTGGCGTGATCATCTCCGGCACCAGGCATCTGGTCTTTAGCATCCAGTAGTCAACCTCTTCATGCACGTACGTGGTGGCCTTGGTCTGGATGTTTTTCTCCCGGCTTTGTGTCCACGGGGTGACGCGCGCATCAATCCATCAAGTTGACAGATGAAAATACTGATGAAGAAGAATAGTTGCAGGAGGTAGAGGAATCTGATGTTGTAGTTGATTCATCGAAGAACTTGATTTATCAAAGATTGAAGTGACGATCTTCTTCGCTAGACATTTGTAATCACATAAATTAGGCAAGTTGCAAGCTAAAAAGGAAAAAATGATGGAATCAATGGGAGAATGAAGACATACACATTCAGCAGACAGATTGGAAAACTCTAGAGAGAGAATGAGACAACTTACTAGGTTAAATGAATCATAAATGATTATAGAGAGTGTGTGAGATGAAAATGAGACCAAAGAATGTGTTTACAATGATGACATATGCATCAATGACCTGGATTGTTGGACATGAAACATGGTGTAAACTTTACTATTGAAGGAAGGACATACATAACATAAAAATGCTTCCTAAGGAATACTAATATTATATAGTCAACAATGTACCCTAAAGCATTAAATGATAAGACGTGCACGAGGATCTTAAAAACATGCACACCTTGAAAATGGGGAAAGTTTAGCCCACATCAACACATTGGCCCAAAGGGATGAAATCAATGGAAGATGATATACTTACCAAAACTCATGATGGAAAGACATAATAGAGTATGCATGATGGAAAGAGATAATAGGGTATGCACAAAAGGAACGCTTCAACTTATTTATGATACACACATGAGGCCATATCATTTCTGTACGAGACACAATCCAAGTCATGAAGAGGCTTAACAGCCAGGACTCTACAGGCCCACGAAGACCATACACAATTAGGTTTATGTGATGCATATCTCTATTTATGATCCTCTAATGGTAGAGATTCATCCATATAAGTGTTACCAATCGAAGGTCATCACATGGCACCTAAATGACACCGACCTTGAGAAACTATAAAAGACAAGGATGACATTATTTTGGAACAATGAATAGAGACTATGTTTAGTCGCAGGCACGACCAAATTTAGTCGCAAGAAGGCGTGCGACTCACAATAGGCCGCATGCGAATAAGCTAGTCGCAGGAAGGCCTGCGACTAAGCTAGTCCCCTGTGACTAACCTTAGTCGTAGGCGCCTGCCATTAAGAGTGGCTTGCTCCAATGGTTTTAGGACCGGTTATTGGGTTGGTTGGTTTATTTTTCAGGCCGGTTTCGGTCACTATTGCTGTTCGGTCAGATCGCTTGATTTTTTAGGACGATAACGTTCATAGGTTTTGATTTTAACGATTGTTCTCAGGGGATAGTTCAATATCTAAAAATCTTTAATATAACAAAGTTTTGTTCATGAGTTAAACTATAACAAATATTACAAACAACAAAAAACACACATGAATAGTCAAATGTTACAACACATAAACTACAACAACTAGTTCAATATCTAAATAATACACACATAATAATGTTTAAAAATTACAAACAACATCCCAACATACAACAAGAGAACGAAAACACCCTACTAAGCCCCAGGTTCGGGTTCGGAAAGATGTCATCCCAAGGCATCGTCTGCAATTATCAACAATGAAATAACCAACAATTAATTAATAATGCTAGTGTGAAATTGTAATTTAATAGCATACATACATAAATTTAACAAAGTCACTCACCGAGTTCATCCAGGCAACAAGACTAGGGTTGAGCTCATCCCCGACCTCATGTGGATCCTGAGACTGGAACTGATGAGCCTGAGGTGGGACCAGCTGCATTTGAGGGATGACGACTGAAATGGTAGATCCAACGAACTGATGCGGTGCCATCATGGTGGAGATGATACTCTCTAGTCGCCCAACCTGCCCCTTCCACTAACCCAGCTCTGTCTTAGCACTTATTATCATGTGCTCCAACTGACCAACAAGCGCGGGTCGTGTCTGTGGCATCATGGAAGAAACACTTCCGAATGTAGACGACGACCCAGCAGTAGCAAGACCTAACAAAAATGTAAATTGTTAATTACAATAAACTGACTTTAATTATCACCTCACTCTTAGTGAACCCAGTACTAGTCATACGGATATGGCCACGATGCTCTAGCTTGTTCATTGCTTGAGCTAGAGAGTCGTTTGGGCCCCAATCTGGAGGACATCCATCATCCTCAACTCGTTGAATGGTAGCCTACAGTATGAAGTTGAAATATTAATTACATCTATTGAACAATCGATTACTATGTAAAATTTATTAATTAATGTGATATGAAGCTTACTGATACTACCTTCGCGTGCACATCCTTGATCTCTCCATCTGACGCGGTGTAGAACTTGATCAGTGACTTCAACACAACTTCAATTTTCTTCTTGTCGAGAGTGAATGAAGCTGCTGGACAAGTTTTTTTCATCGGCCAATGACCAAAGCTGACTTCTAATCTTCATTGATTTCATGTCTTTCCTTGCGCAAGGTGATCTTTCCTTTTGTTCTTATCATTGAGCAATGTGTACAAAATATTGTTGCACACATTTTTGTCTATATGAATCACATCCAGATTGTGACGCAATAGATTAAACTCCCAGTACAACAAATTCAAGAATATGCTCTTCTTTCTCCATTGTGGTGTCAGACCTGATTCTTTAGGTTGCATCTTGCCAAATATTACATCAAGGTTTCACACTTGTCCCAATATCTCAGAGCCAGTAAGCATCCTCAGAGTAGGTTGTTTCTCCACTTTCCCATTGAATTTACATTTATGAGATCGAAACCGATGATCGTTGGGCAGAAACCTTTTGCTTCTCATGAAACACGGTTTGTTACCAGAAGCTTTTAGCCTGAAAATGTCAGCATCAAACATACATGTTGGACATGAGATCGATGTGTATGTATTCCATCTTGACAAGTTGCATAGTCGAAGATAATCATTGATCATCCACAATAATGCTGCCCGAAGAGTGAAGTTTTCCTTCTTTACTATATCATAAGCTTGAATACCAACCCATAAGGACTTCAGCTCTTCAATGAAAGGTTGAAGAAACACATCTAAATCATTACCCAGCATCTTCGTTCCAAGAACTATGTCAGATAGAATGAGTCCTGTTTGGTTCATACACAACCACGGTGAGGTGTTTTGTGGGATTATCACGAACGACCATGTACTGTGACTTATGCTCATAGTACCAAATGGATTAAAGCCATCAGTTGCTAATCTAAGTTACACATTTTGTGGCTCAGAAGCAAAATTTGGGAACTGAGTGTTGAAACTTTTCCATGCTTCTTCATCTCGAGGATGTTTTCCCATACCATCAGTACTCATCTCTATCGCATAGCAAGTCATATCTTCTGCTGTGTAAGGACACATAGATAACCTCTTCAATCAAGGTATTAAGGGAAAGTACCAAAATATCTTCTCTGGTCGAGGCTTTGATTTCTTTCCCGATGCATTCCCATTTCCTTCATCCTTGAATCGAGCAAATTCACACACTCGACATTGACTCGCTGCACTAGCTTCTCCTATGTGTAAACAATCATTCTTGCGTGCATCAATTTAATTGTAAGTCAACCCAAGTTTTCTGATCGTCTTTTTTGCTTCATAGTTGGCTTGAGGAATTTTGGCACCAACAAAAGCCTGGTTAAGCAATTCCAGAATCATAGTCATATCTTTGTCACTGATCTTGTGTAAGTACTTGATGTGGTATGAACGCATCATGAAGGAAATTTTGTGAACTTAGTGCGACCTTCATGTAATGGTACTTCACCGTCCTGTAAAATTCGGAAGACATCATTATCTGGGTGCTCACTCCGTATATCTGACATTGGTACGTTTATAGGAGATGGTTGTGGAGTTTCAGTTTGAATACCCACATTAGATTATGTAGGAGGTGGCCGATGATCTTCTTTAAATCGTACTCCAAATGCGTCATTCACCATGTTCTGGAATAGGGTTGGCTCAATTATCGGTGTTTCCTCAACCAATAATGGCGGATTTACTTCTCAACCACCATTGTAGCTGGAATATTCGCAGTAACCAGTGATAGAAACTCCGTAGCTAAGTCACCGTGCAAATTCCACACATCATATGAAGAGGGAAAAGGTGAATGTAGCAAGTGGTCATTAACTTCCTGCCTTGGCCTCCATTTCTTGTTGCACTTGGGACAAGGACAAATGATATTAACGGCAAAGTCCACGAATTTTTGAAGGCCAGCATAATTCTCAGGAGTATGACGCGCCTTTCGTATCCAAGATTTGTCCATCATTATTGCTTACCTAATTATTGGAGGTCAACTAGAGGTTAATTAGTATTAGTTTGAGTAGAGGATAGACATAATAATAATAATAGCTATCTAAATAACTTAGTACTGACGACTAAGTTTTCCTGAAGTTAGTTATATCAACCTTTTATGCAAAAAGTTAAAAATCAAACAAATAATCATATTAAATCCAACTAAAATATTAATTACCATTATTACATGCATATTTGTATAAATGAAATTAATTTTGAATTAACAACATTTAGGGGATTTACTAGTTATGTGACATGTCATGCATCTTATTAATTACTTTGGCACATTAAACAAATAAAGTTATAACTAATATTGTTACATTATTATATTTCAAACAATTGATAAATTAGATTGAATTACGGATTTGTCAAAAATTAGACTAAAATCATTTAGTAACAAATATAAATCATAATATTTAAAATATTTTACATGCATAATACTTACATACAATTAAATATTTGGCTCTATAAGTAATTAATTTTGTATACTATTAATATATAATAATTTCATTTCAAATTTCATATAGTACATACAATATTAGCATATCTAAGTCTGTTCAAAATTTACATGCTAACTTAATTCAATTTTGTTTTTATACAATATTTTCGTGAATCTAATAACGATAAAGAATTTGGCATGCATGAACAAAATTGTAAAGTGTATCAACCTGTATATAGTGCAAGTACGAGTAGTAGACAAAACGGAGCGGAATAGTGCAAGAAACACTGAAAACAAGATAAAACGTATAAGTTCATAAGTATATTCATGAATTCAAAAGGACAAAAAATCATCGACAATCAATTATCTCACCTAGTAACTGTTGCTCGGAACTCAAAATACACCGCTACTCTGGTATTTCCTCTCCAATAGCAGTGGGAAACCAATTTCGAATCTGCAAATCATTCAACCATCATCAACTAATTTGAAAATTTCTCATCTAATCAGTTCATTTGCGAAACGTAAGAGTGGAAAAACTTAAAATACTTCCATTACCCAGGAAAAAATAGTCGGAAGTAACGATTACCAGCCTACACATACAACAAAATATGGCTCAAAATCGATGAATCATTCACATACATGTTCATAAGTATACTCGTGAAAATGTGACGCCCAGACGATTTTTCATCAAAGTCAGCCTACAAATGGACGACATTGTTAGAAACTAAGAAAAGAAGAAGAAAAAAAATCATCAAACAGAGGTTGGTCAGAATCATACTGAAGAACAGATCTCCAATCGTGAATAGAAGGAATCGAAACACTCCTGAGTCAAAGAACAGAGGATTTGAGAGAGAGAGGAGAGAGGATTTTCGGTGAAAGAGGAAGAATGGCGGACTTGAGGCTGTAGGGGAGGGTAGTCAAACACTACCTTAGTTGCAGTCCAGGAGCTTAGTCGCAGGCGGCCTGCGACTAAATCTGGTCCAACCGTCTAGTCAGACCGGGCTTAGTCGCAGGCCACTACTTAGTTGCAGACGCCTGCGACTATATCCGGGCCTAGTCGCAGACCCAGCCCTTTGTCGTAGGAGCCTGCGACTAAAAATAGCTGCGGGCCTAGTCTTAGTTGCAGGTGCCTACGACTAAGCAGCAGGCCAACAACTAACTTAGTCGTAGACGTGCCAGGCGCCTGCCACTATATTACCAGATTTTTGTAGTTAAACAACCTATCCCTCATACTCCATTATGCCTAAGTGGGTCACCCCTAGTACATCTTTGTTTCTCAATCATCTTTTCTCTTACACTCTTAGTTCCTACACCCCATTCCTCTAATTACGTTCTCTTTATATCCCTTGTGTGGTATACACCCTAGATCCCCCCTAGGCATGCAGATAGCCACAATTAAGTGTATTCAATTAACTTACTGTTAATTCTTGAGACCGGACCATTATCACTCCGCCTGATTACTATTAGTCTGTTACGAAACATGGCGATTTTAACATTTATTGAAAAAATCATTTTAGTATTTTTAAACAAAAATATATAAAATGATAAAATAATTGAAGTTTTCGGTTCATTCATATGAACTCAAGAGTTGGGGTTTTATCAAACTCGAAATCTACAAGGAATAAAATTTTCACCTCTAAATAATGTTGATTGATGTAGAAAGGGCATATGAGAAGTAGAATATTAAAAAACTATGAATTCATCGAGTTTTGGTCTACATTGGGGTGCTTGATCATAGAGACCTATCCCAAAGATAACATGAGACCATAAATGAAGGCAAACCTCATACCACAAATTGACAAATAGCCTCTAGAAGCATTAATTTGGTAACATGCATACATAGCCTACAAAATATTTATCAATTACACACCATACAATAGAGTCTGGCTTGTTGTCAAGGAAAATTGTCTTCCTTTATGGTATCAAGGACCAATCTCAACCATTAATCTAATTTTAGATCTAATGGTTTAAATTAAAGGGGCAAAAATGTTGTTTCATTTTTTTTTAATTTAAGTGTTGACGTTACCGAAAAGTCTTCGGTGACTGGAACTTTGATGACTTTTTTGACGACCAAAGCTTCAATTTTGAAAAAAAATTTTGGCCACCGGACCACCGTCGTCGGGCCTATTTTTCTGGATTTTTTTTTCGATGACGCTTTTACTCATTTTTAATGTGTACACGTTTCTATATATGTGTATGTGCACATTTCTGTACACAAACTGTGTACTCATTTGCACACATTTTTCATACACGTGTTATACATGTGTACACATTCTATACACGCACAAGTTTATGTACTTACATTTTTGTATACGTGTACACTTACCTTGTACACGTGTACACATATTTATGCACATGCACACACTCTCTATACACTCTCTATACACATTTTTCATACACGTGTTATACATGTGTACACATTCTATACACGCACAAGTTTATGTACTTACATTTTTGTATACGTGTACACTTACCTTGTACACGTGTACACATATTTATGCACATGCACACACTCTCTATACACTTGTACATATATTTATATGAGTGCACATATACGTGCACACCTATTTTTTACACTAGTGTACACCTACTTTGTACTTGTGTACACATATTTTATATAAATCATGTGTACGCTACTTTAATAAAAGAATTTTATTGTTACATAATCTTAATAATACTCAATAGCATAGATAGCTTGGAATAAGCTTACCTACCCTAAGATAGAGGGAGGCCTGGGGGTGAATGATCTTTGTAGTTGGAATACTGCTTGTGTTGCAAGGAATATTTGGGCATTATTTTGAAGGAGTGGATGTATTTGGGTTGTGTGGTCTACGAAATATAGACTCAAGCGCCTGGATTTCTGGAGTTGTAGTCCTACATCACAGGCACCATGGTTCTGGAAGAAGATGTTGAAGGTTAGACCAGCCTTGTTACCTCATATTACGCAGCAGGGGGGCTTTGTCTGGAATGGTAAGTAGATGGTCAAGTATAGTGGTTTTGATGTCTGGAACTTACTCAGGCCTGTTGGAAGTCATGTCCCCTGGTGTGATTTAGTTTGGAAAGACCCGCACATACCCATGCACTCTTTCCTCTATTGGCTAGTTTTCAAGGACAGAGTAACTACGAGAGAAAAGCTGAAAAAATGGGGGCTTAATAATGATACTAATTGTTTGTTATGCAGTACAGGGGAGGACAAACGAGATCATGTTTTTGTTGACTGCCCCTATATTGGGAAAGTGTGGCAGGTTTGCAGCTCCATCTCTTGGCCTCCTTCCATCTCTTGGGATGATATTCTAGATTTTTTTGTATCAGCTGGCTCTTTTGCACAGCTGCTCTTTGCTTAATTTGGAGAGGGGTAATTGCTCATGTATGGAAGGAAAGGTGCAGAAGGTATCATGAGGGGGTCCGTTTGGAAGCGGCTTGCTTAGGCGAGGTCATCTTGAGGGACATCCGAAGTCTCCACGGGTCAGAGAAAGTGGCCACAATAGTTTCCTTGGTGTAATTGGTTTTGATTTGTGTTTTTTGTACCTCTCTTTGTTATGAAAGCTAGGAGTAATTTAAGTGTGGGTGGATGGACATCTTGCTTAGCAAGGGAGAAGTTGCACCTTAGCTTGATTAATTTTAGCTAGGAGGTTTTCAATCATGACAATGTTCTCTAAGCTTCCTAGAAGTGATAAAGGTTCATCATGATTTTTAGAGTTTTTGTTTGGTTGTACTTAAACTCTTGTCAAGTTGGGAACCTTTCCCTCTTGTAGGGTTGGCAATCTAAACCGGAAAATCGGTTAACCGCCCGAAACCGAACCGGTCAAACGGTCAGAAAACCGCGCTGACCGGATTTCGGTTCGGGGACGGTTATAACCGGTGTTATTAAATAACGGTGACGGACGGGGACGGATTCAGAACTATCCGCACCGTCACCGTCACCGAACCCGACCCGGCGGATAAATATCCCCGGATCAGTCCCCACGCCCACATTATTACACGCCTGAAAATCTTCAATCATTCTCCTCTCTCTCGATCTATGCACCCCCCGACGGCGTATATCGCCGATTTGTCTCCTCTCTCTCGATCTATGCACCCCCGACGGCGTATATCGCCGATTTGTCTCCTCTCTCTCGATCTATGCACCCCCGACGGCGTATATCGCCGATTTCTCCCCTCTCTCTCGATCTATGCACCCCCGACGGCGTATATCGCCGATTTCTCCCCTCTCTCTCGATCTATGCACCCCCGACGGCCCGATACATCATAATATCCTCCAATAACCTAATCAGACCCTTCGATTTCCTTCATCCTTCTTTTCCCGATGAATTTTCCCTAACCCTAATTGTTTGCATGTGTGCAGGAATCAAGCTATAAATAGCGTTCTGCAGTCGTTCTTCAACCTTCCATCCTCACTTAACCGAATCAAAGAAGGTCAGTATGAATAGGGAATTAGGGTTTTGTTGTTTCGATTCAGAGGGTTAGGGTTTAGATTTCTAGGATTTCAAATTCTGATTCAGTTTCTTCTCTCTTCGACCCTTCCAACTCGCAGGTGCTATGAACGACAACAACGAAGCTATGGCATCTCAGGTTCTTCAGGATGAGAATTCGCCACCAGCAGTAGGTGTACTGAACGGCAGCAATAGTGCCAACCAAGATCATCATGTAGAAGGACAACTTGATGCACATGCCAACCCTGAACCTAATCAGGAGCATCCTCCTGTCGATGCTGAGGCAGTGACACCTCCTAACCAGAGTAAGCGAAAGAGTCCCGTTTGGCTTCATTTTGAGAGACTTAAGATTCATGAATTATGGAAGGCTAAGTGTAAGTACTGTAGGAAGTTATTGGGTGGTGATTCAAATAATGGAACATCTCACTTAAGGAGCCATATCAAATCATGTATTCAAAAGAGAATACATGATGGAAATCAAAAGGTTCTTGGTCCGAATTTGTTAGGTAAAGGTAAAACAGAGTTAGTTGCTACTGCCTATAATGCTGATGTGTCTAGGAAAGAACTTGCCACTGCTGTGTTAATGCATGAGTATCCTCTATCAATTATTGAACATCTGCATTTCAAGAGGTTTTGTTACTCTCTTCAGCCCCTTTTCAATGTTCCTTCGAGGAACACATTGAAAAGGGATGTGATGAGACTGTATTGTGATGAGAGGGCTAAGATTCAGAGGTTGATTGATTGTACTAAGGGCAGAGTTGCTATAACAACTGATATGTGGACAGCCAGTAACCAAAGGAAAGGTTACATGGCTGTCACAGCACACTATCTCGACAATGGATGGTGTTTGAGGAGTCAACTGTTGAGGTAATTCAGCCTAAACTGTAAACCCTCTCTATAAATGACTAACTGCTCAACTATTTATTTAAGTGATGGTGTTTGTTGCCTTGTTGATTTTGTTTTGTAGGTTCATCTATGTCCCAGCTCCTCATACCGCTGATAGGCTTGCAAGGTTTCTAGTAGACTGCTTGATGGAGTGGAATGTTGACACTAAGGTATCAACCATAACCTTGGATAACTGTAGCACCAATGATAGAATGCTAGAAACTGTTAAGAAGAAGTTGTCTTTACCTTATTTGATCAAAGACGGTGCTTTACTTCACATGAGATGTTCTGCACATATATTAAATTTGATAGTCAAAGATGGTCTTGATGTTGTGAAAGATGGAATTGAGAAAATACGTGAGTCTGTGTCTTATTGGATGGCTACTCCTAAGAGATTGGAATTCTTCCAAGAAACTGCTAAGCAATTGAAACTTAGACATGATAACAAACTTATTTTGGACTGCCCTACTCGTTGGAATTCTACTTATGCAATGTTGATCAGTGCCATGCCTTATAGGGATGTGTTCAATAGGCTGAAACTTAGAGATGCTCAATATAACTGTTTGCCATCTACTTCTCATTGGCAATTTGCTGCCGTTGTCTGTGAGAAGCTTGAGGTGTTCAGCTTGATCTCAGACATGTTTTCTGGCTCCAAGTACCCCACAACTAATCTTTTTTTCCCTCGTGTATGCGATTTGAGGGTAAAAATATGTGAATGGATTTATGATCCAAATGTTGTGATATCTAACATGGCTCAGTCTATGTGGTCTAAGTTCAGTAAGTATTGGGATGGAATTCACCATATTTTGGCAGTTGCTATTGTCCTGGATCCTAGATACAAGCTTGAGATTGTAGAATATTATGCTGAAAAAATCGGGCCTGATGATTGTGGCTTCAATGCTGCTTCTGTGAAGCAAGTACTATGTGATCTTATACTGGAGTATCAATCGAGGTTTGCTAAAAACCAATCCTCCTGTGGTGTTGGCTCATCTGCACCAGAGGATGGTAATGCATCCTCTAATGATCATGATTTTGAGTTGTTCCTTACTCAAAGGAAAAAAGCTCGTACAACTGCTATTGTTACTGAGTTGGACAATTATTTGAACGAGGATGTTCTTCCTCGTTCTTCTGAATTTGATATCTTGATGTGGTGGAAACTTAGTGGATTGAAATATCCTATCCTGCAAGCTATAGCAAGAGATGTTCTTGCTATACCTGTTACCTCTGTTGCCTCTGAGTCGGCCTTCAGTTCAGGAGGCCGACTTCTAGACCCCCATCGTAGCAAATTGCATTCTGCCACTGTTGAGGCATTAATGTGCACTAGGAGCTGGCTTAAGGATGAATATGAAAAAGGTAGAGTCCTGTCTATTCAGAAATCATAACCTTAATTTGCTTCATTTGGTTCTAAGTTGTAACTACAATAATGTGTTTTAATTTTGAATGCAGATCCGTCTGTCGAGAAAAGCATTTTGGAGCTGGAGGGCTGCTTCACAACGCTGGATATTGTTCCTGGGAGTGATGATGATCCAGTCGACATAGAGGACCAAGGTAATATAGATAGTGTTTCTGCTTCCCTAAACCCTGTCCCTGTTCTGCTGTTCATAACTTCATATACTACTATAACCTGTTGCCTGGCAACTTCTAACATAGGTAGTGATTACTGATTACTAAATATTTGTTGTGTGGCGTAGGAGGATCTCAAGTGCCTACTAGATCAACTACTGCTACAGACTACAATCTTGACGACATTGACTAATTTCCATAACAAAGGTGTGTGTAGTAAACTTCAGTAATGATCTCTACATCTTATACTGGAGTATTGATCTGCTTCTAACGAAACTGTACTGTTGTACATTTCTTATTTCAGGATTGCTCAAGTGAGAAACTAAGGAGCTGTGTCAGCTAAGGCCTATGTTTAATCTGCTGAATGATGAGTGATGAGTGATGAGTTCAAGTTGATGTTGATCTGCTATGTTCATTTGCTTTCTTTATTGTGTTCATTGAATTTGAGTGTCAGACTCTCATATCATGTTGTATGCATTTTGATTTGGAGTTTAGACTTCTCTTAGTTTGGTAAACTTTGGTTGCTGGTACTTTGTAGTTTGTTCAATCTGCAAGTTATGATCACAGATGGAGAGTTATGATCAATTTTGAGAGTTATGTTGGTATTTTGTTAGAATTGTTGATGTAATGCAGTGCAGACCGAATATTTTTAATGTATGGTTTCTATTTTTCTTATTAGTTGTGAGTTATTTCCGGTTTGGCTCGGTTAAAAATCACCGACGGTTAACCAAAAAACCCGTTGGGGACGGGGATGAACTGAGACTCGGAACCGATGGGTATTTGAGGCCGGGAATTGCCCGTGCCCGATACTTAATCGGCCGGGCAATGGATACCATATACCCGTCCCCGCCCCGCCCGATTGCCAACCTTACCCTCTTGGCATTCATTTTGATGAATAAGTAAAAAGCCTAACCTATTCATAAAAAATACTCAATAGCATAGTGGTAGGAGTTCAATCTTATAAAAGGGAGGTCATGGTTTCAAATAATTACTGCGGGTGGTGGGTTGACTGATGGTGGATAAATTTTCAAAATGCCGAAATACCCTTGTATTTTGGACCGTTGGATTAATGAAATTTAATCAATGGCTGTGATCGTTCCTTGATGTGATCAAGGAGCTCTTTCCTTGATGCCAAGCCGGACTCCATACAATATACATGAGAATTCCTAATATGAGGACCCCTTAAGTGTCCTCATACAAGCACAGTAATCTATACCCTTCATTTTTTTAATAAAGATCTAGTGGTTAAATTATATGGGTATTAGAGTAATTTATTTTTTAATTAATTATTAGTTTCTATATTTTTAAATAATCACTTATCATTTTTACTTTTTAGTATCATTTAATTACCAAATCATTTTTGAAATATATATATATATATATATATTATTACATTTAATTTTTTTTTTTGGCCAAATACACAAATCTAACTAAACCTTTGTGCTTTATGTCAAATTTGTCCACTTCTATGTTAGTGACACTAAATAGGAAAATCTTTTAATTTTTGTGTCAAATTTGTCCAGTTGACCAAATTGATCGTTAACTTTTTAACACCATAGTGATGTGGCAAATGAAGCTGACATGACATTCATTTGACCAGTTAAGTGTATGCCACATCATAATATTAATTATAAAATTATGAAATACAATTTAGATTAAATGAAACCTTTAAATAAAATTAAGGGTTAATACACCTTTTTACCCCTCTACTATGCAAAGTTAACAAACATACCCTTTTACTATTTTCTAACCGATTTAACACCTTCTACTTTGAAAATTTTAACAAATATGCCCCTCTGTTTAATTTTTCATCTTTTTTTCAACCGATGTGTTGATTGTACGTGTCATGTCATATTATTTGTACACCTTATTGTTGTTTGGAATGTTCCCAATCGAAAATTATTTAAATTAGAAAGAAAAATATAAAGGAATACCACAAACAACTCCGTACATAATAGTGATTATATGTGCTTTTCCTTTATCTTTTCTTTTTAATTTAAATATTTTCACCTTGTGGACATCCCAGTTAGCGATGTTGAGCACAAATAGTATGATTTAGCATGTATAATCAACTCATTAGACGAAAAATAGATGAAAAGATAAATGGAGGGACATATTTGTTAAACTTTTCAAAGTAGAGGGTGTTAAATCGGTTAGAAAATAGTAAAAGGGTATGTTTGTTAACTTTGCATAGTAGAGGGGCAAAAATGTGTATTAACCCTAAAATTAATATAATTATACTATCACAAAAATTAACTATAATGAAAAGTCCTTAGTCCTGACGGCTATACAGTGGGGGTTTTTCAAAACTAGCTGGGGGATTGTGGGGTGGGATGTTACTGATGTTGTATTGTCCTTCTTTCATTCTGATAAGCTACCTCCTTTTGTTAACTCTGCTTATTTGGCTTTGGTTCCGAAGAAGGTGAATGCTACAAAAATGAAGGACTACAGGCCAATTTCGTGCTGTAACGTGGTTTACAAGGTCATTTCGAAAGTTTTGGTAAATAGGTTGAGCTTGGTACTTCCCTTGGTTATTGGTAAGTTTCAATCCGCTTTCATTAAAGGACGAGTAATTGGTGATAATGTCCTTCTAGCAACTGAACTCTTAAGAACTTATAGTAAAGCTAATATATATGCAAGGTGTGCTCTTAAGGTGGACTTAATGAAAGTCTTTGATTCGGTGAAGTGGGAGTTTGTTTTGGTGGTTTTAACTTCAATGAACTTTCCTTCAAGGTTCATTCATTGGATCAAAGTGTGTCTGGAGACAAGTATGCTTTCAGTAAGTATGAATGAAGCCCAGGGTGATCATATTTCTCCTTACTTGTTTGTCATCTCCCTGGAAATCTTGGCGTGTCTTCTGGATAGGGTAGTGGATAATGGTCGTTTTAAGCTTCATCACCAATGTAAGGGCATCAAGCTAACTCCATTGAGTTTTGCAGATGACTTAATCATTTTTACTAAAACCTCTTTGGATGAGATCACCTGTGTCACTGAGATCCTTCATGAATTTAAGGAGTTATTAGGGCTTAGGTTCAACCCGACAAGAGTGAGATTAATATGGCTAGGGTTGCTGAAGATGATGCAGACTTGTTGGTTCAGTCCTCTAGGTTCACTAGAGGGGCTTTACCATTTAAGTACCTTGTTGTACCTATGTGCGCAAGGAAACTAAAGAGGAAAACTTGTAAAGGGCTTATTTCCATGATTGCAGGAAGGATTACTGATTGGAAGGCTAAATGC
This sequence comes from Linum lewisii, assembly GCA_034768395.1. Lineage (NCBI taxonomy): Eukaryota > Viridiplantae > Streptophyta > Magnoliopsida > Malpighiales > Linaceae > Linum > Linum lewisii. Next base: position 22,973,784 of record CM068300.1, read on the forward strand.
TTGTCTTATGCAGGTAAGATTCAGCTGGTTCAATCTGTCATTTGTGGTGTTCTGAGATTCTCAATGAACGTGTTTCTAATCCCTAAGTTCATTTGGATCTCCCTAAGTCCGAGGGAGGTATTGGTATCAAAGACTTTTACACTTGGAATGCTGCTAGTACAATTAGGCATCTTTGGAACCTATTTGGTAGAAGCAGATCTGTTTGGGTGGCATGGATCTATAAGTACAGAATTAAGCGCTCGTGCATTTGGGATTTGAAATGTTCTTCCGGCTTTTGGACCTGGAGAAGAATCTTGAACATGCAGGCTATGGTAAAAGATTACATTAGCACTGATGATTCTACTACTGTGTTGTAAAAGATTAGAGATGCAAGCTTTTTAGTGATTATCAATTAAGTATTTATTTTTTCCTTTAATTAATATTTTAATTAAACGACATGAATGTTGTTAAGAATACCATCATCGATGCAATTTATGGTTCCAATTAGGAACATCATCTTCCTAATATCCGAACTAGATCATGGTTTCAATCGTTAATCTGGTTCCGAATCAATTCTCATGGAATCTCATTTAAATCAATTAAAATGGTTTTTCTGCACCATGTTCCAAATCTCATTTAGACCAATTAACCAACCAAACTAACACTTTGTTCCACATCTACAACATAGAAAATCCAAACAAATCGATTAAACAAAAATACAAACCTTGTTCCGAACTAAAACCAATCAATCTATTAAAAGAAAACTAGTACCAACACTCACAAATTGGAACAACATGTTTCTAATCGTCGAACTAGAACTACCTGATTCACAAAAAAGAACATGTTCCTAACAGGAAAAAAAATCATGGAGATCTAGAAAAAGAAGCAACAACCCTCAATTCAAACTCGTAACCTCGACGAGCTGGAGACAGAGACAGGGTTGGAGATGACGACGAGGCTGATTTCATTAAGTGACAGCGACGACGTTTAGTTCACTGTGGTCAAGGAACCGTTGGCAGCGACGTTTGGTTCGTTATGGTCGAGGAACCGCTGCTGGCGTCGACTGGAAGAATATAGAACATGACGGAGGGGCTGGTTTCATTAAGCGGCGACTGCGTTGTTTGGTTCGTTGTGGTCGAGCAACTGTCGCCGGCGTCGGCTGGAAGAATAGAGAGCGCTACGGCTTCGGCTTTGACTGGAAGAACGGTGTTGGTGTGAGGCTAGAAGAGCAGAGAGAGCAGAGGCGGCGGCTGGAAGAACGACTTTGGTGTGAGGAGATTGACGAGATCTGGAAGAAGGAAGGTTGTGAGGAAAATCACTGGCTGCTGCTATTGGGGTTTGGAGAGTTTTTTTTTTTTGGTTTGGTGGCTAATGAATGATCCACAAACCCTAATCATTTAAGTATTCAAATTACTAATTTATCCTAACCTTGTTCCCCACCGTCAGATTCAAATCATCATCCAATGGTTAAAAGAAGTATTCTAATATAAGAATATTTATTGGGTCCTTACAGTGGGAGATCCGTCCACATATAGTTGTTAAACAGTGCAATCATTCAATCTGAATATCCTGGATACCTTCACAAAAACCATGGTGGAATAAAGATATTGACCTGTTGATTGAATTGGAAGAAAGGCCAGCCCAAGTAGAAGAAACAAGGGGGGGGGGGGGGGGGGGGGGGGGGGGGGGGCAACATAAGCCAAAACTTATTGATGCGTCTATGCATAGTTCAAAGCATCATAAATATCATATATGGAAGCCCACACATCCACACACCTGGATTATGATTTCGACCCAACCAAAGAATTGAGGTGCCCACCACTTGCACCAAGATCTATATGCTCAATTTGTTAGAGCATCCATCAATAGTAATGAGAGACTTACAAGTTGAGGTAGCATGTGAAGTACAAATTGCATTGATGGTGGAAGAAAAATTTTTATGCAAATTTGCATATTGTGCCATTGCGTTTGCAAATGAAAGTGACCTCTTGTTTTACTTTTCATTTCTTTCTATGTTTTCTTTTTATTTGTTAAGAGTATTGTAATTGTAATTTAAAATGATGTGGTCCACATTTGCAATTGCTTTTGAATTGCATGGATGGGAGTTGTATGAAAGTTGAAAGTTTGGTAATTACAAAAATTGATAGGTGGCAGTAGAGGACCACATTTGCAATTGCAAATGCATACCATTGATGTGGATGACCTTATTGACGTATGGATAAGTTGCTCCTGAGTGAAATTGGGGTAAGTCAAACTAAATCATTGTATAAGGTCTTTCAATCACAGAGCTGCAAAATTTTGTATAAAATTTTTGAAGTTAGAAATTAAGCCTTATAGTAAGAACACTGAAGCGTTCACCATAAATAAGTATCATTTAGGATTTTTCTTAAATTTGACCACAAACATTAAATTTTGTCCAAAATTTTTAATTCGTTCAATAATTTCTCTTCGCATCATGATATAACTAAGGGTCGTAGGGACCATATACTTTTATTATTGAGTGCTTGCTTGATGGTTGAACACATGGAGCAGGACCATTTCTTCCCCACCGGCTACCACAATCTCTTACAAATGTCCATTGGTCAAAGACATGACTTAGGGGCTGTCTTTCTTAACTTGACGTAAATTGTGAGGTACTACACTATGGAATATGGATATGGTTTTGTCACTTAAAAGAGAGATGACTTGGTGCTTGCCCATTATTTTTTCTTCTCAAAGTTCTTGGTTGGGATGAGACTAAAGTTGAGTTTAAATGAATTGCAATGGGAATTATAAAAAAAAAAGTACTTTGAGGGATTATGATAAAATTCTAATTTATGCGATATCATTTGTCACTACATTATCTCGTTATATTTGTTCTTAAAACTATTAGTATTACCCTTGACCAAATGAACATTTGAAATGCGCGATGATTTTATTGATTTGACTGATTTATCATCAACTATTCTATTCTTACTCGTTCATAAGTCAAGATAAAATGATATTGAGCTTATCAACCATCTACACATGTTGGCAAAATAATAGCATGAGAGAATGATATGGTTAATATGATGGAGTATCTTAAATATCTTAATGGTCGCATGATATGTTTGGTTCTGACACCTAGGACAATGGTGAAATATAGAGCTGCCACACCACCATACTTTATTTCCTACTTTTAATTTTTTTATTTCCTATGTTATAAGTAAGGGTTAATACACCTTTTTGCCCCTTTACTATATAAAGTTAACAAACATACCCCTTTACTATTTTCTAACCGATTTAACACCCTCTACTTTGAAAAGTTTAACAAATATGCCCCTCCATTTATCTTTTCATCTATTTTTCATCTAATGAGTTGATTATATGTGCTACTTCATATTATTTGTACACCTTATCGTTGTTTAGAATGTTCCCAATCGAAAATTATTTAAATTAGAAAGAAAAATATAAAGGAATACCACAAAAACCTCCGTACATAATAGTGATTATAATGTGCTTTTCCTTTATCTTTTCTTTTTAATTTAAATATTTTCACCTTGTGGACATCCCATATAGCGATGTTGTGCACAAATAATATGATTTAGCATGTACAATCAACTCATTAGACGAAAAATAGATGAAAAGATAAATGGAGGGACATATTTGTTAAACTTTTCAAAGTAGAGGGTGTTAAATCGGTTAGAAAATAGTAAAATGGTATATTTGTTAACTTTGCATAGTAGAGGGGCAAAAAGGTGTATTAAGCTTGGGTGGGTGGATATAATGTGTATAATTATTGATAATAATTATATGAAATGTTATGAAAATGATGGAGAACTATGAACTATGAAGTAGAGAGAAAACACAAGTGAGAAAGAGGAGAGAATTGTTTCTTCTTATTCATACAAATAGATACAATGATGTGCTCTATTTATAGGCACACAATACATAACTCCTATAGGCTAATGTAATTACACATGAATAGAGAGAATAATGAGTCATGAATGGGCTCATATAATTACATATGAATGGGGAGAAGAATGGGTCATGGAAGACATTGATTCTTATGATCAATGTTAAGGAAGCATCCTAGGTAGCATCTTATGTGAAGGTAGCATCCTATGTGAATCATGGACATTCACTACAATATTATTCATAACACTCCCCTTGAATGTCCAATGGTTAATGATATGCCCTTTACAACTTTACAAGAGAAAAATCAATAGAAGGACAATACATCTATATGGATATAATATATTGTTCGTATAATACGCTATCACATACTACCTCATTAAAAACCTTACCAGGAAAACCCATTGGGAAAAAACCATGGTTAAGGGAAAAAGTGTGCAGTGCGAATTAACTCCCCTCATGATAGGATGACTCAAAATCGTTCAATCTTTGAACTTCAATTTTATACAAATGATCTTGATGTATGAAGTAACTTTGTGAACAAATATGCTAGATTGTCAGTTGATCATAATTTTCACTAGTTATTCCACTAGTATCTAGAAATTCGTGTTGGAAAAATAATTTTGTCAAACACATATTCTTTTAGCTTTTCTAATGCGATCCTCTTACAACTTGAGGATATATATATACTCATTATGCATGATATATATGACCATGCATGTGAATGATGATGTGGCTTTATAGTTTGTTTCACAAACCACCAAATAGTTATATTGCCAAGTGAACTCAATTTATAATTGACCAACGCAAGGATCGTATCGATATTTAAAGACCATGTAACTCATTGACATGTCTTTTAATATGCTCAAATAAAATAACTTGAAATCTTATGTTATTTGAACATAACATAGTATATGCTTCAATTGATCTTCATGTCATTGAGTGAGAATAGAGTATAATCTTGCCAAAATAACTATTGATAGATGAATTAAGTCTTATAAGACTAGCAAAATTCATTAGTGCTCTTGTTGCACTAAGATACGATACTTCAGGACAAAATGATTCTTACTTTACTGATGTATATTGACATCTACTCACATATAATGATCTTACTACCATCAAGGTAGTTATGGACAATATATATTCATATCGAAATTTTCAACATTTCGGTAGTGTATCTTTGTTGATAAACAACAATCATGTTTGAGAGATGCTCAATCTTCAAGTGATTTGCAATGATATTGTTTCCTATCTTTCATCTCAAACTCTTTAATCAAATAGCTAATTTATTTTAGAAACTCTTCACAAGTCTCAATAGCTAATCAAATAGATAATAAGATGATGACTTCTTAACCTTTGGAAATAAAGAAAACGCATTTTCAAAACAAAAGAAAGTCATAGAAATTTTGATACGATATAATTTCAAAACCAAAAATATTTAATAATAAAAATCAAGTATTAAGTATAAAATATTGACAAATAAAACATAGAAAATATTTGGTATACGAAATATATCATTCTTTCTCAATCTCATAATTCGTATGACGTCAATTCAATAATATTATTGAATACTGTTCACGTGAACTTGACTTATTGTTCGCATTTAGCAAAATGAATCATTCCGGAAATTTCATATACGCGTATATGTCAGTATTAGACAAACCATACATATAAGTTGTAATGACATCCACCAAAGACAAATATTTCCATTCACAAACTACCAGACTAATCATATAATGAAAAGTTGTTGCATCCACCAAATGAAAATATGTTTCATCATAACCAATAGTATAAGGTTTTTGTCATTGTACAAAACCTTTTAGAATGAGATGTCTTATAACCCACAACTTTACGATTTTCATTATAATCGCAGTGGGATAAATATATATGTCTCGTTTGCTTACATCTTCATGTGTAGAGACTTTTTATATAAAAAAAAACTTTTCATTTTTCTAGGGAATATAATATTGTCGCAATCATATTTTCCATTTTAGCCAATCATTTCTTTCTTTGCATGCATTCATGAATTTGGCTCATGATCCTCATTTTCGCTTATCAAATTTAGCGCTGCATTGTAATAAATTTTTTCATCAACGTTGACTTCATCATGATTCCAAAGTTTTTCATCAAATACATTGATATATCTTTCATTCATAATTATCAGGTACCTGATGCTCTTCAGGAGCACATGTATTTGTTTGATATCCTTTATCTTACCCTCAATTTTGACCATCTTAATTTAAAGCTCCTTTTCACCTTTTGAGGATTTATATCTTTGGAATCGATTGATTTTTCATACTTCATGAGTGCTTTAGACTCATTTGTGTTTTTACCAATACGAAAACACTTATGTTGGAGCAAATGTAGTTGGCATAAGAGATTTTTTATGTCACTATATCCGGGTCGTTGAAACATCTGGCAGTTGATTAACTCAACTTTGTTAATGAATTATCCTTATGAACTTCAAGTTCATACTGTTTAGTGCGAGGATCAAAATGAGATAATGATAATTCATTCCAACAAATCTCTTTGCTCAACCTTTGATTTTCTCCCCCTAATTTTTGGAAACTTGAATCACAAAATGATGTGTTAATCTAAACGAGTCATCTATAAATCTCCCGACAATAGTGTAAATATTTTACTATCAACGAAGACTCGTACCCAACATATATAATTTCCCAATTTCTATTATTGAGACTTATCTTAATGAATTGTGGTGGAGCAATTGAGATGTATATATCATATCTAAATATTCTTATATGGGAAATATGAGGTTTTGACCCAAAACCAATTATAACAGGGAACTCATTATAACTCGTTGGCGTAATACGAATTTATGTTTTTCATGTAGAGTAACACGTATATATGATAATGAGAATATTTATTCTTAATGATGTATTTCATTTATTGGATATCGTGAAAATATGCTCATAATCATAATGATTGAGCTAATAATCTCGCAAATTGGATGTTGCGAGTACATACCTAGACATGTGAATGTCTAGTTGATGCATCAATTAAAATATCTAAATGGATAATATGTTGGGTGTATCTTATGGATCCAAATATCACCCTTAATTCTTTAGGTAAGCAATTCATTGCTTATTTTTGTCAATAGTTATCCAATAATCAACTTAGATTGATGTGTGTGGAATGTTTCAAAATTAACCACATATATTCTCAATTCGCATAATTGTAGAACCGGGATGGTCAAACAGGTTATGCCAAATAATTTTGCCAGGAGAAGTAAACTTTTAGTTTACATTTGTAAGAGCTTCAATGTGATGATAAATTATAATACTTCCAATATTTTTGTCATCATAATCTATATATGTGAACATGATGAACATACATTCATTATCTTGTCTTTGTTTTCACAATATGATATCCATTAATGTGATATCTTTATAACTTAATATATTCATACAAAATTGTGTAAAATATAATACACACCATCAATATGGAATCTCTTTCCTCAATGTAATAACTTTGGAGGATGTAATAGATTATAAATTTTATCAATGTGAAAATTTTCATCCATTGAATAATATAAGCTCTTTCTAGTATTAGTTTTGGCTCTTTTTTGCCATATTATAAAAAAGAGTATTACACATCTTTTATTGATGGTATATGTCGATACATCATCGATAATGTACATCGACATTACTTGATATTGATAGTGCTTGTAAAGCATCTTATTTAAATTGATAAATAAAATATCACAATTCTCTTGTTTCAACTTTCAATTATTGATATCACAAATTAGGTGGTCATTGTTTCCTTCACAATCGATAAAGATGATATACTTGTGAATAACTGACAGTAATTTGATCCACCATTATTTTTTTTGTAATTCTACAACTGATACGATGTATGAACAATTCGTTGTTCATTAGGAGCATTGCATACTCCTCCTTTGGAATATAATTCTTTTGATATCATGTCTCTTAATACATTCACATGATGGATTGTAATAGTATCTTATACATTCACTTCATGGAATGCAATACTATATTTTTGATCATTGACACACAATTATATATATATCATCCATTACCCAATATAGGAAATCGTAATAATGTCATTCGGACTATGATCATCCAAACAAACTTGATAGTTGTATTACCATTATGTGATCATATTCATTCTCTCTTTCAAGTTTGTGAAAGACACTTGAAATTTCATTCTTATGACCATTACAATCATAGATGAATGTCTTCTTTTGTTCACTTGTGGAAACATAGATATTGTCACTTTATAGACATCATTATAATCATTCATATCAAGGAATGATATCATGTCTCATGGATCATCAACATTTGAGACATATAAGATAATCCATTTTATTTGGATAACATGTGTATCTTGATACACTTATTCTCATGGAATGCAATTGTATAGTCCAAAGCATTTGTTCAAATACCAATCATTCTCACATGAATCATAATCATGTTTTGCTACTTTGATTTGGACAAAATGTTATTGTAGCATATGTGTTGGATACATTTTCTATGAGAAATGACAAATAGTCTTCTAGACTATTGATATTCAAATCAATTCCAACATCCAACCATCATTGTTTCCAAAATCATCTCAACGAATGGCTTGTGCCAGTATGAATCACGTCTTTGATATAATCATACTTGAGAACAAAAACAATAAAATTAAACATATATGAACAATAACTAATTGAAACTTCATGAGATAGATTTTATACCTTAAGATGATGATCTTGTTCTCCAAAGAGTAAAGCTTCGTAAATCTCCAAGTGGGCAGAGCTTCATGCTGATAATGTGTTATGAAAATGATGGAGAACTATGAACTATGAAGTAGAGAGAAAACACAAGTGAGAAAGAGGAGAGAATTGTTTCTTCTTATTCATACAAATAGAGACAATGATGTGCTCTATTTATAGGCACATAATACATAACTCCTATAGGCTAATGTAATTACACATGAATAGAGAGAATAATGAGTCATGAATGGGCTCATATAATTACATATGAATGGGGAGAAGAATGGGTCATGGAAGACATTGATTCTTATGATCAATGTTAAAGAAGCATCCTAGGTAGCATCTTATGTGAAGGTAGCATCCTATGTGAATCATGGACATTCACTACAATATTATTCATAACATGAAATTTATTTATGTTGTTAATCATTATTGAGGTTGTAACAGTTTCTGTCTCTTGGTGTATTTAGTCATAATGATTGTATGTTTCAAAATTGATATTTAAATTGTTTATGGGTTGAGATTAATTTGTAAGTTTGGCAATTGGTTTTGGAAATTGGGTGTTCACCCGAAATACGTTCGATTTGGGTGGGAATTACTCAATGATCGGGTGAAATTGATGGATATTGGCGAACTTGGTACGGTTCTAGCGGGTAATGGGTGTGGACGTGGATGAATGCATTTGGCTCATACCCCGCCTAATGGATACTCAATATGAAACGATGTTCTATTAGTAACAATTTATCATCTACGTTTAAGGGGTCAGACCCAATTTCTCTTTCAATCAATCAGTTTTTCACATAAACTCATTGATCCCATTCCCTCTCGAAATCGTAATGCTCTGTAAGTCATAGCTTAATCTCGAAAATCTCTATGCAATCCAGATGCAGAGAGATTTAGGGTGAGTTTTACTGTTATTATACTTTGAGATTTAGGATCAAAGTAACAAAACATGATATTTAAGGCATGTAGATATTACAATTTCACACATAGTAACATCAAACTCATATACAACGATTAAACAATGAGGCGAGTCACAACTCGGGTAAAATTTAGTCCAATATAAGTCCCAAAACACCAACTGGAACAAATTGAATACAAATTACCATCGAACACTCAACTAAACCTTTCAAATTAAACCATCCGATACGATACAAAATACCCACCCACAATTTTTTTTTGACAAGACCCACCCACAATAATTATCAAATAAAAACACTACAACCGCACCGCCCAAACTGGCGGCTCCAACACTAGTATTAACTATATTAGTTTTCCTTATAAAGACTAGGGTTTTACAATATATTTGGTTTCTAATTTTGAAATTGTAACAATGAATTGAGCCGAATGAATCTAACACTGAGTCGAATATAAAATTTGTACTGAGCCGGATTCGAAAAAATCACAAATTTACACTCGAATGTAACGCTCGGACCCGAAAGTGGAGTGAGTCGGGGCTCGACTCGGATCCCCCTTAGCTCCGCCCCTTATGGAGAATAAAATTAGAGAGACATAAGAGTACATGTGTTCCACCCAATTGATCTGATTTGTTCAATGATGGGTTTGATTTAGAGGTTTAATGAGTCAGTTGAGGGAGGGGTGAGTTGTGATCCCCTTCCTTGGTGTCTTGCCCGAATGTTGGGATGGTTCCTCACAGAGAGTACAAGAAAATAGTATTAAGTGTTTGGTATGGTGAGGGGGTAAGCTTATCGATGGAGCGTTTGGGAGACAAAGATGTAGTGGGAGTTTCACATAGGCGTGTGCCGTATAGAGGTGTCAAATGGGCGGGTTGGACGGTTCACGGGTTGCTGGTTCATCGGGTCATGGGTTATTCAGGTAGCGGTTAATCGGATTGCAGGTCCATAGGGTCGCGGGCCGAGCGAATCTCGGGTTGGCTCGAGTTACCAAAAGGTCACAAGCTATTTGCAAAAAATTAAAGAATGATATAATAATTTGTTTATCTACTAAAACATGGAATTTATAAATGTGATAATATACTCACAATTCTTATAGATATACAGAAAATGAGAATCAAAAATTGAAGTGAGTTTTACATTTAAAGAAAATTAAATTTAATAATATTTAAAGTAATAATTGAGGTAATAACTTTATAGTAGTCGTACATTATCAATAGACTAATTTGAGATTTGGATGAAAGAATCCAATTTGAAAAATATTACTATTTTTAGAAAATTACAAATAATTATAACAATTAAAATAAATTTGAATAAAATTAGATAGAGTTTAGGGTTTAAGTAGAACTAGCAAATGGGGGGTAAGGTTGATTTGGACGGGTTACGATTATGGGTCGTGTAATTCGGGTTTTGAGTTGTTATATTTTAAAATTGACCTTAATCCTAAACTTTCGGGTCGAATTTTGGAGGGTAACGAGCGTTTTGAGTCATAAAAAAATATAAGCATCATTATCATAAAGTTATTAAACCAAGTAGACTCAAATTAGACTAAATCAAGTTAAGCCGCTTGATGACGTGTTGTTCCTTAATCCAAATTTATATAGACAACTCGTTGGTGGGCTCTAGTACCTGTCCATGACTACACCTGATATGGCATACACGACTGACAGGCTATCAAAGTTCATGCATGCTCCAACCGGGCACCAATGGCGAAGTGACCATGGCCACCAGGCCCGGTGCGGTGCCCAATCTCTAGACACCACTCGGGACACCAGTATGGGGTCGAAGCTCGGGCCCGTACAAGAAGCGCTGAGGGACGAGGAAATTTTCTAGCCATGCCTTTGGGAGGTTTCTCAAGCCTAGATATGTCACTTTGTTCTAGTACAAACCTCCCCCAGCCCCAGGCCAATGTGGAGCCAGGTTGATGCCATGCCTGACACTGATGCTGATGCCGGGCCGAGACACGAGCCCAGGTCGAGCCTAGCACGGAGCCACGGCCCCAGGCCAACTCCTGTGAGCCCCAGTGCCAAGTCCCTGCCCAGAGACACCCTTGAGGAATTCCTAGAGGCTAGCCAAAGATAGAAGACTAAAGGCTTGGCAAGATCAGATAAAGGCCCAAAGCCAAGCTAGGCACAAACATCGGTCCGGTACCTAGGCACCACACATAGCCAACAATCCGCCCGTGCTTTCCAGGATTTTCTGATGCCCAAGGACTCCCTATGCTACCAGGAAAAACCTCCAACAAGACTTGTTGGATTAAGAGAAGGAATGAAGGATGGCCTGAATAATCCGGCACGCACACACACTCTCAGCATGCCTAGGGAATCCGACTGTGGTCTGGATTCCGCTCCGGACTAGGAAAACTCGATGACACGCGTAGAAGGATCGTGTTTCCAAGTCCTATTAGGATTAGGAAACACAGAGATGCATAATTCGAGTCAGAATCCGGATTTTCACTCCTCGTCCATCTCTGAGCTGGATTAGGGTTTCGTCAGATTTGCCGAATTAGCCGGTTTAGTGTTTATCTTCCTATTAGTCCTTTTAAGTGTTTTATTTGGACTTCCTTTCTAGTCTCCGATTATTTAGGAATATTTTAAGATTTCTAGAATTAGAATAAGAGTAGGATTCAGAGAGTTTGTTCCCGAATCCCTCACTATAAATAAAGGCCTTTGGTCTACGTTTGTAGGGAGACTTTGATTAAATAAATTTCAGAACACACGTTCTTTGTTTCCTTTATGATTTCCCCATTGTTTCTTACCTTAAGGTTTGGTTTATCATCTTGGTTATTTAACCCTTGGTGTGGCACCTTCGACCGAACACTTAGGGTTCCTAGCTCTTTATAGCTAGTGGGTCCAAGTACTTTCCATCTAGGTTTCATAGGTTCGACTTGTTGTTTTGTTATTTAGTTTGCGGTGGTTAGGGTCATCTGCCCACGGTTGCAGTGGTTCACATCAGCTGGTACTAGAGCACGATTCAACACTAGGACCGACTCTATCTTTATCTTTACTTGCTTTTCATAAAATCTTTGAAAACTCCTAAATAGCTTCATTGTGTTTACTGATCTTGTTTGTTCTTGTTCTCAGTTTCATTGTAAGGCAGAAAAAGCTGGTTGCCATCAAAATCCATCAAGGAAAAAGAAAATATAAAAAGAGGTTCGAAAAACAGAAAAATAAACCCAAACAAAGCAAGGCCACCTTGCCAAAGTTGCATTCATTATAGGTTGATCTTAAGAAGAGGGGTAGAAGTTTTCTTAGCTTTCGTTGCTTAGATTTGCACCGAACCAAACCCTATTCTATTTCACTGTTTGTTGTTTGCTTGATAACAAGTCATAGAAACGAAAGTACTTGCTGGCTAGAGAAATAATTCTAGGTTTAAAGTCTTTTGTGTCATACGATTTGAAATTTCTTGAACTTAGTAGCTCAGAAGAAACTTGCAATTGCTTGAGCTGAACTTGACTATGTTCTAATTCCTTATTGAGCGCTACTTTAAATTCCAAACATGAGAGGAAAAATCTAAGTGAGTGAGGTTAGTTAGAGTGATTTTGAGGTATTATGTTTTACTAATCATGACAGACGAGAGAATCACTAATGTGGAGACCGGCGTGAACACCATGGCTCAAACCCTAACCAACATGCAAGCTGCGTTGGCCAGGATTGAGGGAAGAGCTGAAGGTCATGGAGCTAATGGAGCTGGACCACATGAAGATCCCAATCGAAGGGCTAGGAAAGTGATCCGTGAAATTGATGATGATGTGAGCAGCCTCAAGCTCACGGTGCCAAAATTTGATGGAAAGGGCCATGCCGATAAATACATTGATTGGGAGAGAAGCATGGAGGACTTCCTTGATTGCCACAATTACTCTGAACGAAAGAAGGTGATGCGCCTAATTATTGACGTATTTATTCCCTCATTAGATGACAGTTTTGTAATGATTTTATCTCGTTTGGGTGAGTTTTATGTAAGTTATGCCCCTTTCGGCCTTAGGGTTGTTTTGCACGTTTTTATTGATTTTAGGTGATAGCCGACGTTGAGAAATCAAACTGGGAGTGGAGCATTGAATGGCATGAGATTCTAGGCCCATTGGAGTGATCCGGGTCGAAGGAAGAAGGCCCAACCACAAGAAATTGACTGAATTTGAAGAAAAACTCAAAGTGATGTTTTTAGTGATTACACGCTGTTTAAGCTAAATACACTATTAGCTTACACGTCGTGTAAGCTCCCCAGACGAAAAATCCCTTCCTTTTTAAACAAGCAAAATGTTTTTATGGGTATAAATAGGCTTTCCGGAGCCAGATCAGAAATTATTCAATTAGGAGATTTTTCCACGATCTAAAGAGAGCTGAGAGCTTATTTCTGAGCAATCAAAGAGATTATGACGCCATCAATCCATCCCGGAAGACGCTCGGAGCTAGGAATTGAAGATTCTCGAGAGCGAAGCTTAGGTTTTTCAGATTCCTTCAGTTCTTCCTTTATTTTAAGATGAATTCTTCCCTAGTTATCGAATCTTGTTTGTCAAACATGAGTAGCTAAATTCTTTTAGCCTAGATTAGATGAACCCTAAGTGACCCGAGGCTTTAAAGTGGTCATGAATCGGTGGTAATTAGATTTTAATTCAATCAGTTTCTTATTCATAATTGATTCGTTCTTAATTCATGTTTCTTTTCTAGCTTGATCACCTAGATTTAATTCTTGTTCAAATAAGGATAGTTGGCGAACGTCCGCCTTGTTTTAGAACTTCGAATCAATTAGTTAACCTATTCAATGGATTATGCCTTTCGTAGGAAACATTTAAGGTTAATCCTCTTCTAGAATAACTCATTAAAATTAGGGGTGGCAGTCCCAACCTGAAACCCGAAAACCTACCCTAATCGACCCGGTCAACGTGGTTTTATAACCGAACTGACCAAATAACGGGTCCGGGTCGGGTGGTTAAAAAAACTGGCCAAATAATAGGGCAGTTATTGGTCCGCCAAATAACCGGGCCGACCCGGCCGAATGCCACCCCTATATGGATGACTTGACGAGAGTTGGGATCATCACATCGTTATGTTTTAAATTTATTTTCTTCGAACTTTTTGTATTCGCAATTTTGGATGTTAATTAGTGATGAACACGTTTTTAGCGTGTGTCAAATAACTAATCTACCAAGGTAGACTAGATCGTATTCTACTCGAGGTCTCTTCTTCTTGTCTACTCAAATATGTTGGCAAATTACTCAAGTTTAAACACGTTGTGCGTGGTGTGAGTTCCACGGCTTCTAATCTAACAAACACGGAAATAAAAGACAGAAAAAGTAAAAAGGTTGACTAACGAGAAGATAGAAGAGCTAGATTCCGAATCCCCTAAGATTACCAGAACATTGGCAATCACAAGACCAGCGGTTTTCAATTCTAATTCAATCAATTTCTATACACCACCATAACTCCTGGCCCTTAGGTTTAAGACTGGCGAACGTTCGCTCTATCCGATCTAGCTACCAAGATTAATAGTCACCCGGGTACGGTCGCCTCTCGCAACGACTAAACTCACTGGTGGAATTACTAACGATTTATGAATTACTCTTGCAGTGAATTAACCCTAACTGGTTCCTACGTAAGGCACACTCCAATGAATAGGATAATTGGTTGAATTGATGTTTTAAAGAGAGGCGAGCGTTCGCTTCTATCCTCAACATAACAAGAATCTAAACTAGGTGATCAAGGAAGACAAGTTTATGCGCCAAAGCAGGGAAGCTGTCTGGCGACTAACCCTAGCTGGCATAAACCTAATCTAGGTGACCAACCAGAAGAAAAACATAAACAATGAAGAACAAAACAACCATGCAAAGAGAAACTGATTGAACTTTGAATCTAATTACCACCGATCCGTGACCGCTTTAAAGCCCTAGGTCACTTAGGGTTCATCTAATCTAAGCTCTACAAGTTCAGCTACTCATAACGATAACAGAAGAATCAAAGGCAACAAAAAAATCATCATACAGAGGAAGAACAGATGAGAACTGAAAAACCTAATTCTGACGACTCCGGCGAAGCTTCAATCTCCTGGATCTTCAACTTTAAGCTCCGAGCTCTCCGAGGTGGAAGGATGGCGTCACGATCTCTCCACGGATCTTCGAACTCTCTAAACTCTATCTATCGACCCTAGAGTCGACTGACTCTCAAAAGTCTAATGTGTGAATAGTTGTTGGAATAATGATGTCTCTCCTGGCTGGCTGCCGGCTACTGCTTTAAATAGGGTGGATTAGGGTTTTCCAACCTAGCCGCGGAAAAGGAAGGAGTTTTTGGCAAAAACTTAAGAAGTTTTCAACGAAAACTTCAGTTGAATCCTCTTGTGTATATTTCTTCAATAGCTTTCGGCGAAGACTTTGACTTTTTGCCGAAAACGTCAGCTGAATCTGCGTTGGGTTTCTTCTTGGATTTTTGCCAAAAACTATGAAAGTTTTCACCGAAATATTTAGTGTAAAGCTGCTGACTTCGCCTGTGAGTTTCTTAAGGTATTTTCGCCGAAAACTGTGTAGTGTTTTATGCGAAAACATTGTGCTGGGCAATTGGATCTTCGGTTCTGACTTCGGTTTGATTTCTGGTTCACTCTTTGAGGTCTTGAATACGTCCGTGGCTACCTAAATGATGGCAAAAACCTGCGCTATCACAAAAACACTAGAAAACCATCAAATAGACCCAAAAAGGGCCGAAGTAACCAAATTGGTAGGAAATAGGGCAGTTGAGTGAATATTCGCTATTTTACCCCTAAAACAACGTTTCAAGCAAGGAAATGTCGCTTAAATGAGGCTGAAAATCACATCAAATCGAGTGTCATGTAACACCCCAATTTTATGAAACGTAAAACGACAACGTGTCCCGGGACAGACGATGACTCAAAGGTTGAAAAATACAGCTTTGACCAACTACTTTCAAACCAATAACAAAACTAGGGTATTAACCGTCAAATCATTTACAGCTGAATTGGGCCCAACGACTTGAGAGCAATCCTCCAAGCCGCCAATACTCCGTCTCATGATCCACTGCTGCGGCACGCCTTAAGAAACTCCGATGGTCCGTTGCTTGTCCAGGAAATTCCTTTAAAACTGGTGGGTGGCTCGGGGTCAGTCCATTATCATGATTATTCCGTATAAACATGAATAAACACATTTAATGGAACTAACAACGCAAACCAGTAATTCCATAATCATCCTTCCATAACGGAGATTACCGTTACCATCTATTGAATGACTTGTCACAAGGAATATTAATCCAATATTCCAATCACGACCTATATGTGAAAGATTAACACACATAATCACAAGTCAATAAGACATCACATGAGCTATTCCAACAGTACCTCACAACATCGAGATCAACTCGATCAACTTTCATTAAACAATAGGGCGTCCCCTCTTCCCGCCTAGCTAACCTCTACGCCATCATCGATAAGGCTTACTTCTGAGCCTGTAATAGGGACTTCGCAAGAGTCGCTATTCTTCCCGACTACCATGAATCTATTGGGGCTATCAATACCCAACTCCCATCATCCGGTCGAGGCTAATTCCACCCAACTCTTATCATCCGGTTGGGGCTATCCGTACTCATCTACCGTGAATCGATTGGGGCTAACAATACCCAACTCCCATCACCCGGTAGGAACCCATATCCATCGATGTTCCCGGCGGAGGACTAGCTAGCGAGGCTTTACTTTCCACCTGTATATACAAAGTGCCAAACATCATCAGATAACATCACGATTTAACCATAGTCGAATCAAACATAATTAGGTATAAAAATGACGGTTCCGGAAAGATAGAACTTTCCATAGAAACGACACCTTGTTGACAAAACTAAGACTTTCCGTCTCAATTTCCAGGTAAGTAGGGGAGTCACTCGGACTACTTAAGCCCCTCTAACCTTAGGCATCATAACTTTATAAACCAGAATTAATGAGGATCCGCGTCACTCATTACTCTGAATAATCTAACCTATCGGGAAACGAACTCAGATGGGTTAGTACTCGGTTAGCAGTAAATCACCACGAGAATTATAAGAACCTTAATTTAAGCATGCACGAGACCAAAATAAGGCCCGAGTACCTCACTCGTTGATCCGGTTCCCATCAAACGATTAATTCGGAGATAACCACAATATTTGGTTAGTGACAAGGTTTAACCAAATAGCTATTTAAATTGAGGAATTAATCAATCCAAGGAATTTACCCCCTTAAAACAACCCACCTATAAATCGAGTCGGTTGACTTGGAAATCGGTTCCGTAGCTTGAATCGAACGGAAATAAGGAGTTAACGAACCGTCGTAACTCCCGGGCCAAATTGTACTAACTGAAAAGTTAGTTGGGCCAAATCTATAGAATTTGGGTGACAAAAATGCAACTCTGCCATCATCTTCTCCAATTTGCAGGAGACAACAACCTCCTTTTGGTAAAGCTCCGATTCCCCTAATTCTCGCACGAAACTAACTTTTGAAGGTTGGAAAAGATTTTCATGCTTAAGACGATGTCGGGTTTGTATTTTTCAAGGGTTGGGCATGCTTGGTACGCTCCAACGCAACTCTCGTCGGAGCTACGATGGTGAGGTTCCGTAACTCAAAGTCGAAGGCTTGTTGGCTTTTATAGCCGACTCAGAAGCCTCTCGATGCCCTCTGGAGTATCCCAAAAGTCAAGGTCACGAAAAGGAAAGGAGTGAAAGGTCGTTTATTTGTGTGGTCGATGTAGCCTGACGAATCCGACAAGGTAGCTTCGTTTTGGCGATATTCAGGCCAATAATGGAGCTGGAGGGGTCGGAATTCACGTGGTGATGATTTACAATCATCAAAACCTGACAAACATACATAATATGGAGGATTGGGCCCTCACCAGAACTATAGAGGAGTTGCCGAAAAATAAGGATGCGACGGCGGCCTTTGTTCATGAAAGATGATGCTGACCTAGTGGTGACGTCACTATGATGTCATCATCTATCGAAACTACGTCGTTTTGAAGAAAGACTGAAAACTAATAATAATTAAAGGATTTACTGGAGCAGGGACTTGAACCTATGACCTTTAGGTTGTTGGTTCAGTTCCTCAACCAACTCGACCAAGCAGAATTCTTGACTTCCATGCAACCTTGTTCCATTAACCCTTACCCGCCTTCCTTTGGAATCCAGCTTAACCAAATTATAAAACCATTTGATTCACGAGGACTACCGCATTGAACACTTCACGCTATACCGGAGTTAAATAAATTCGGGCATAGATAACCAAAATTTTAGCGGGAAGGTCGTGCGTCCAATCCGAGTCGAACCCAGGTCCGCAAGAGTCAAGTCAGTCGCTTAACCTCTCGCTCCGCCTTCCATGAGTGAACTTAACTTGCCTCGAGATCATTTAAACGTTAATTTGTGGTCATTTCTGAAACGTATGGAATAAAAATAAAAAAATTCTGGTTCAGAGATTCGGGGTGTAACATTTCTACCCTCCTTAAAAGATTTCATCCTCGAAATCATACGACAGCTAACTTTAACGGTGCCAAACCAGAGCAAGTCACAAACGTGAGAAAACTTAATTTTTCATTCGAGAAAATTAAAAGGAAAGCAAGCCAGAAACAAGATCACTAAACAGATGATGATCGCCATTTTCTTGAATGCTTCCACAGGTCCATCGAAGACGCCTCTACGATAACCTAGACATACAAAAAAAAAAGAAAGAGACAATGGGAAGGAGGCATCCTGTCCCGAGGATGATAGCCTTCTTCATGGTGTAGTCCTCGTCATAGACCCTTTCCATTCTTGAAGCGACTGCGATGGAGGACTTCAAGATTTCCACTGGTGATTCGGCTGTCGAGAGAAAGAAGAGAAGAGAGGGGGTTCTTAAAGAGAAGGTTAAGAGGAGGTGACATCATTGAGCCTCGCCCACTTGCGAGTGTCGGCAAGTATGGTTAAACAGACGCGGATGACGAGATCATCTTTTTTTAAATTCACTAGTTAAAGAATTGATACAAACTATTGGCATCTCTTGGTTCATCTGCCATCCGCAGGGATTCTGAGAAGTAGAATTCTCACCAGCTAGCTAGTGATTAAAGAACGTATGCAACGTCTGAGACAATACATTCTTATGTCCCAGGCAAAAACCATAAGAAAGAGAATAAGGTTACAACATGAATTTGAAGAAATACTAAGGCATGCGGGATGGGACTTCTGTTCGACTCCGCCGAACTGGTCCTTCCGGAGGATTGTCTTGACGCCTTCGTCGGTCTATGTGTTTGCATAATTTTAGGATGAAGGTGATAGCCACGAAGAGAAGAATGACTATCAGAAGGATGAAATTTATCCCACTCAAGGTTTCCGTTTCATCAGAGCAAGTCATCTTCTTTAGAGAATGACTTAGAGGGAGGGCGTCAATTTAAAGAAGAAGAGGTTACGGTTAGCTTGCCCAAGAAGCCACCGTTCGGACTCGAAAGTCAAAAGCAAAAAGAACGACATGACAACATAGGTTCAGGCTTTAACGGAGCCTCAAAAGTAGAGCTGATGCGGTGGACGATTCTCAGCCGTTCACGTGTCTTCGCAGAAAGCGAGAGATTTACGTAGATCTTGTGTCGGAGATCAACATTTCCTTCACTTGGGTATTTAACCCAGATGAAGCTCGGTTCCAAGTGTCACCCACATGGTGCTCTGAGGGGATTCCGTCAATACTTACGGGAGGTTCGGATGGAAGTTTTCGGTGA
The DNA here is from genome assembly GCA_034768395.1 of Linum lewisii. Taxonomy (NCBI): domain Eukaryota; kingdom Viridiplantae; phylum Streptophyta; class Magnoliopsida; order Malpighiales; family Linaceae; genus Linum; species Linum lewisii. The sequence goes on from CM068300.1 coordinate 22,993,987, forward strand.
AGGAAGGAAAAATGCAGGAGTGACTCCATTCCTCAACTTTTTTCCCACCACTGAGAGTCTGCCACTCCCTCTTGGTAATCCTTACTTGACCGATTTCTGTCCCTTTTGCGATTCTATTAATGGACACTAGATAGCAGCTGTCCTAATCACATGACTCCGAATGAAAACTCCTTCATTTCTCTAGATCGTAGCTTTAACCAATTCGTTTCCTTTGGAAGGGGTTCCCAGGCAAAGTCCAAAGGGAAGGGTTCCGTCAGGTTGGGTCCCTTGATCATACCGAACGTGTTACTGATCTCTAACATTGCGATAGTTTCATCAGCATGAGCCAGCTTATGGAACTGAATTTTTCCTTTCATTTTAAGGGAGGGTGGTGTACAATTTTTGATCATTTCGGAAACCCTTTTCTCTCTGTACCAAAAGTAGGCAAGTGCTTTCCGCTTAACATGGCTCATGTTGTGTAGACAGGAGTTTCCATCAGGGGAAGACCAGACCAAGCGGGAACAGTCAAGATTTGTTGTGGAAAGAAACGGTTTAGGGATGAGATTCTAGAAACGACAAGTAAGATACTAGAGGCTGACAAGGGGAAGAAGCGAGAGCGTCCGATCGAGTTAGTGGATCTTTCACGGAGTTAGTTCTAAAAAAAATGCGACCCGAATAGTCATTTTGTACTACCATTTCATGTACCTAGTTCCTTCTTAATAATAATAATTTTCTACTTCTCTTCCACCTTTAGACATTCAAACCAGTTATTCCCTTAAAAAAAACTAACTCAAAACGCAAGATCACAACTTAAAACATGAGTAACCACAACAACAGTTAGTGCGAAATTAAAGTGGTCTACTCATCATGCAAGTTCTTGCGATCGAGTTCCTGACGTCGTTCCTCAGCTGTCTCTGACATCAACTTCCAGATAACGAAAATTTGACCACACAGGATGATCAAGGCAAAGATTACAAATCCCACGTCACGTACACTGCCATCCTCTCGATAGCACATTCCCGGAATTGAGAGAGTTTACTAAGCAAAGGAGGGAAAGCGAAAGAGATGGTGATGGTGGTCAAGTTTTTGAAATCCGGTTTTTATGGGAGCCAAATTCGAGAAGAAAGTGGTCACAATAATTGTGACACCACGCATTTCATGTCGGACCGCAAGGACAAAAGAAGTGGCCAATAAGTCAAGGGCTAGGAGGATAGGGTTCATCCCTTTAAATAGACGGTATCGAAATGTTTTGGATAACAGAGTAGAGGTCGGAAAAAAATACCTCATTCATCGCTTTTATATCAAAGAAATGGCTACGATCCCCATTTGCCAATGCGGGGAAGCCACAATTATAACAACATCCTGGACGGAAGAAAATCCAAGGCGAAGGTTCTTTAGCTGCAAAAGACGTCACTCGGTAAGTCAAAAGTGCTTTACGAGTTTCGACTAACATTTAAAACTGATCAGGGAGAAATCTCATCTATCCCCTTGCCCTGTGGCAGAGGATGAACAACTATTGTAGTTACTTCGAATGGTTAGATCCCCCGATGCAACATCGAGCCATGGTTGTGATCAACGGCCTATTACGGAAGTTAAACATCTATGAGCGTACCTTCGAAGTGAAAGACAGGCAATTTCAGGAGAGCCTATTCATGATACTGCTGCATCATCTGCATCTTCCGTCAGAAACACAACTAATAGTCGTTTTCGTCGTAGAAACATAAAAGTTACCTACAAAACTACTTTAGCGGTCCTTGCCGTTGTTTGTGTAATTGTTAGAACCCTTATCGTTCGTGTGATAAGCAAATAAATTCTTGCTTTTATCCTGTAACATCTATATCAGCCACACCCACCATTGTCATAATAACAAATTATTTCAACCACGTTAGTTATAGAGCTCAAGAACGTCTCACCGTGGAGGTTTATGTGCCGGTGCCATGATGCAGGGATCTGAGACCGGTGCCTGTGAAAAACCTTTCACTTTTAAACCTTGGTTTAAAATCCGTCAAAACTTAATATCCTTTTTCTTTAAATGACCAGAATAACTCCCACACCAGACAGATCTTCCAGTGTTTCCTGGTAACCCGAGAAACAGGAGGAAGCCGACTCTGATACCAAAATGTAACACCCCAATTTTATGAAACGTAAAACGACAACGTGTACCGGGACAGACGATGACTCAAAGGTTGAAAAATACAGCTTTGACCAACTACTTTCAAACCAATCATAAAACTAGGGTATTAACCGTCAAATCATTTACAGCGGAATTGGGCCCAACGACTTGAGAGCAATCCTCCAAGCCGCCAATACACCGTCTCATGATCCACTGCTCCGGCACGCCTTAAGAAACTCCGGTGGTCCGTTGCTTGTCCAGGAAATTCCTGCAAAACTGGTGGGTGGCTTGGGGTCAGTCCATTATCATGATTGTTCCGTATAAACATGAATAAACACATTTAATGGAACTAACAACGCAAACCAGTAATTCCATAATCATCCTTCCGTAACGGAGATTACCGTTACCATCTATTGAATGACTTATCACAAGGAATATTAATCCAATATTCCAATCACGACCTATATGTGAAACATTAACACACATAATCACAAGTCAATAAGACATCACATGAGCTATTCCAATAGTACCACACAACATCGAGATCAACTCGATCAACTTCCATTAAACAATAGGGCGTCCCCTCTTCCCGCCTAGCTAACCTCTACGCCATCATCGATAAGGCTTACTTCTGAGCCTGTAATAGGGATTTCGCAAGAGTCGCTATTCTTCCCGACTACCATGAATCGATTAGGGCTATCAATACCCAAATCCCATCATCCAGTCGAGGCTAATTCCACCCAACTCTTATCATCCGGTTGGGGCTATCCGTACTCAACTACCGTGAATCGATTGGGGCTAACAATACCCAACTCCCATCACCCGGTAGGAACCCGTATCCATCGATGTTCCCGGCGGAGGACTAGCTAGCGAGGCTTTACTTTCCACCTATATACACAAGGTGCCAAACATCATCCGATAACATCACGATTTAACCATAGTCGAATCAAACATAATTAGGTATAAAACCAACAATTCTGGAAAGATAGAACTTTCCGTAGAAACGACACCTTGTTGACAAAATTAAGACTTTCCGTCTCCATTTCCATGTAAGTAGGGGAGTCACTCGGACTACTTAAGTCCCTCTAACCTTAGGCATCATAACTTTATAAACCGGAATTAACGAGTATCCGCATCACTCATTACTCTGAATAATCTAATCTATCTGGAAACGAACTCAGATGGGTTAGTACTCGGTTTGCAGTAAATCACCACGAGAATTATAAGGACCTTAATTTAAGCATGCACGAGACCAAAATAAGGCCCGAGTACCTCACTCGTTGATCCGGTTCTCATCAAACGATTAATTCGGAGATAACCACAATATTTGGTTAGTGACAAGGTTTAACCAAATAGCTATTTAAATTGAGGAATTAATCAATCCAAGGAATTTACCCCCTTAAACCAACCCATTTATAAATCGAGTCGGTTGACTTGGAAATCGGTTTCGTAGCTTGAATCGGATGGAAATAAGGAGTTAACGAACCGTCGTAACTCCCAGGCCAAATTGTAATAACTGAAAAGTTACTTGGGCCAAATCTATAGAATTTGGGTGACCAAAATGCAACTCTGCCATCATCTTCTCCAATTTGCAGGAGACAACACCCTCCTTTTGGTAAAGCTCCGGTGAAGCTCCGATTCCCCTAATTCTCGCACGAAACTACCTTTTGAAGGTTGGTAAAGATTTCCATGCTTAAGACGATGTCGGGTTTGTATTTTTCAAGGGTTGGGCATGCTTGGAACGCTCCAACGCAACTCTCGTTGGAGCTACAACGGTGAGGTTCCGTGACTCGAAGTCGAAGGCTTGTTGGCTTTTATAGCCGAATCATAAGCCTCTCGATGCCCTCTGGAGTACCCCAAAAGTCAAGGTCACGAAAAGGAAAGGAGTGAAAGGTCGTTTATTTGTGTGGTCGACGTAGCCTGACGAATCCGACAAGGTAGCTTCATTTTGGCGATATTCAGGCCAATAATAGAGTTGGAGGGGTCGGAATTCACGTGGTGATGATTTACAATCATCAAAACCTGACAAACATCAATAATGTGGAGGATTGAAACCTCACCGGAACTATAGGCAAAATCTACCATTAGGACACCCAAAAGTGTCCTCATATGAGGACACCTCTTAGAACCATAGGATTTAATTGTCCAGATCTGATGGCCAACATTAAATGGATATAAGGGTAATTTAAAGGTTTTTTTATTGCAGATTTTTTTTTAAATATATATTTTTTGATAGTTATGGTTTATTTTTTTTCGAATTTTGCAGTTAATGTGCCGATTTTTTATTCCTTTTTTCTCCATTTATTTTTGATTAAATTAATTGCCTTTTTTTAGTCTCTTATTCATCTTCTTCTCTATCATCGGCGGTTGCTCCCGATCTCCGGTTGTTTTATATAATCGACGACGGCTGCGTTGTTTTTCCAGGCGGCGGTGTTGTTTTTCCGGTCGGCTGTGGGCGGTGTCTTTTTTCCAGGCGGTGGAGGCTGCGTTTTTTCTTTCAAACGGCGGCAACAGTTGTTTTTTCCAGGCGGCGACGTTGTTAACTCCGGTCGGCGGTGTATTAGTTCCTCTTTTATCATTTCGGAACAGTTCGTCTTTTATTCTTTCAGAACAGTGTATTATTTCAAAAGTAATGGAACGTGTTGAAAATCGATTTCGGAACAGTTCCACTTCTATTGTTTCGGAACAGTTCCACTTCTATTGTTTCGGAACATCATATTAACCGTCAATTTGTTACAAAAAATTAGAACAAGATGAACACGTTCCTAAATCGTAAATTGGAACAACATGTTTCTATATCGTCAAAATAGAACAACGTGATCCTAAAAATGAAGATGTTCCTAACAGGAAATCGGAACAACATCAAATGAAGAAGAAGATTGGAACACATCAAAACCATCTTCAGAAAAAAAAAATCATAAGGAATAAACCTCCTCCAATCACTATAAATCACAAATACAATTCCATCAATCAAAATAATGATTACAAGTGATTAAACCAAAAAAAATGCATACGACATATCACGATAGCACAAATTAATATTTAAGTCTATTACTTCTTGGTTGATTTCTTCTTACGAAAGCACAAATCATATGCCAAGTCCTTGTACACCTGTATATCTCCTTTTTGTTGATTTCTTCTTGGTCTGTATGAATGAATTCAACCTCCAACACAACACAAGGCTCAGTGGCAGTGGCTACGTGCCAACTTTACCGCAACTTAGATCTGGAAACCATATCTTCCGACTTGTGCAAGTCGGAAATCTCAAATTTTCAATTTGGCTCGAATAAGATTGAACGCAAAAGTAAACGAGATATGAAAACAAAACCAAACCTGCTCGGTGTGAGGAAAATATTTCCATCAAATGGTCACGAGCGTTTGCCTAGAGCCTGACCACGCATCCGCTAACCACTCTCCTGCTTTCATCGACGACATCGATTCCGTCTCCTAGTTTCTTCCATTGAGCGTTTCAGTTGATCTCAATCCAATCGTCTTCATCGCGCCTCAATCGGCCAGCCATCGGGTAGAACGGGACAAGGGCCAACGGTTGACAGCGGCTTGCGGCGATTTCCGGTGACGAGAGAAAAAGAGGGGTTTTTTTCTGCGGTGGTTTGTGTAGAATGAATTTGATTAGGGTTTTGGTGAAATCCTAATATTGTTTATTATATATACCAATTTCCAAATGACTATTTTATCCATTTTAATTTAGTCCATTAGATCTAATTTCTAATCTAACGGTTCCTAATGGTAGTAGATCCCGGAACTATAGAGGAGTTGCCGAAAAACAAGGATGCGACGGCGGCCTTGTTTCATGGAAGATGATGGTGGCCTAGTGGTGATGTCACTATGATGTCATCATCTATCGAAACTATGTCGTTTTGAAGAAAGACTGAAAACTAATAAAAATAAAGGATTTGCTATAGCAAGGACTTGAACCTGTGACCTTTAGGTTGTTGGTTCAATTCCTCAACCAACTCAGCCAAGCAGAATTCTTGATGTCCATGCAACCGTGTTCCATTAACGCTTAACCGCCTTCCTTTGGAATCCAGCTTAACCAAATTATAAAACCATTTGATTCACGAGGACTACCGCATTGAACACTTCATGCTATACCGGGGTTAAATAAATTCGGGCATAGATGACCAAAATTTTAGCGGGAAGGTCGTGCATCCAATCCGAGTCGAACCCAGGTCCGCAAGAGTCGAGTCAGTCGCTTAACCTCTCGTTCCGCCTTCCATGAGTGAACTTAACTTGCCTCGAGATCATTTAAACGTCAATTTGCGGTCATTTCTCAAATGTATGGAATAAAAATAAAAAAAAATTCTGGTTCAGAGATTCGGGGTTTAACATGTCATCAAAATACCCCACACTTAAAATTTTGCTTGTCCTCAAGCAAACTGAACTAGAACACACTCAAATTCACAAATGACACGAGATTAAACTGAGATTCAATTTCTAACGATTTGGTTTAGACTGTTCCACGTAGAAAGAGTGACCTACACATGCAAGAACATCAACCAAACAAGTTTTCGATCTCACTAATTTCTGCACACTTCAAGTAGTAGTTTTAAGAAAGCACGTTTCTTGGCAAAACAATTAATCATAATTAACCGACTACGATAACACCATATCTAATAAAAAAGACTTTAAGCTCTAGCCATGATGTGGACGCGGAGGTAGGAAAAGTGACGTGGCTATCGACTCGACTACACCCGTTTCTAGATCTGTACGTTACATGTTCTAGCTAGGACCGATTTAAACAACAATTTATTTCAAGTTTGAACTTCTTCCTTTAATTTATTTACTGCATACTAGTGCTCGATACCAAACACTTCACTTAGGTGTTGGACCTGCCTAGCTCACAGTATTTGTGCCTATGCTAGTGCTCAACCCGAACACTTCACTTAGGTCTCGGGCTTGCCTAGCTTTATTTTCAGCACTTTAAGAACTTAGCATTGATTTGCACAACTTTATTACTTGATTTAACTATTTAGCCACTTGATCCTACCTAGTTATAACTTTTTACACAAGATTTTGAATTGGATTTCCGTCTAATCTCAGCCACAATCACAGGTGAACAAATATGGAGTGAAAACATGGGAGAAGCTAGCATTTACCATCTTAGAATGGTGTTATCGAGCTTTGTTATTAACAAGTCAATCAATTCAATTAATTCAAGTTCAACTACAAGAGTGATTTATGATCTGCTCTGACCTAGACTCATTTAATTTCAATTCCGACATGTTGGTTACAGGTTCTAAGTGGAACAGTCTAGACATCATTGTTGAAAATTGAAGTCAATTTAACATCAAAAGTCAAGAATTGAGCAATTCTAAGCTAGAGAAATTCAAAATTGAACCACGAAATCACAGAAAATCAAGCAAGATCATGCATAATCCTAGAATCCTACCCCACACTTAAACGGTTCTGTGTCCTCACATAACTAAACTAGAGAAGAGAGATACGAAGAACCTGGAAGGTGATGGTTGGTGTAGTGGATGAGCACGGAGAGTCCGGAGCGGAGTGGAGTAGCTACTCAAGATCCTACAAAATAAAAACAACAAAAAGATCAAAAGGATACCGGGACAAGTGTCCCGGATCCACATAGAATAAAAGTCGAACAAAAAATGTTTAGCGGAATTTTGATTTTTTATTTTTTTTTAACGGCACAAATTCACGACACAACACTTCTAGAGAATTCTATATCATCCAAGTTCAATTAGATCAGCAAAAATCAAACCAAAACAGCAGCCACGCAAAAACGAGGTAGACCATAATTAAACTCGTCGAAATTCAACAATAAACATGTCAAAAGATTCGAAATTGAAAACCCAACAACTAACCTTGAAGACATGACTCAAGAAAATGGACGAAAAGCGACGAAGTTGGCCAAAAACACAGAAAGCTTGTTTCGAGGATAATCGGAGCTACAGAGCTCCGATTTGGGCGATCAAGTATGCGTTGGAATCGGACCGAAAAAATAAAACTGATTTTAAGAACAGACACAAGTTTTCGGTGAAAACTTTGAAGTTTTCGCCGAAAACTTCTTCGGAAAATGCACAAAAAATAAACAGATCGTCACTGTTTGAAAAGATAACAAAGTTTTCGAAAATATTTTTTATTTTCGCCGAAAAATATATATATATTTAAAACTAATTTTTTTCTTTTTTTAAAAACCTTACACAAAAATTAAAAGTAACGAAAATTAAAACTGACACTGTGGCTCCCCCGAACCGACTCGAACGACGAAAAAGACTGACTCAAAAATTCAAAAACGGACTCTAGCCATGGGTTGCCTCCCACGAAGCGCTCTCTTTTAACGTCCTTAAGCCGGACGGTACCTGTTAGGGACCCCAACTTAGGAGTTCCTTAAAGTCAATCATCTTCTTCAAGGCCAGCGGTTAAGTGCCATGTAGCACTCCAGACGGGTGATGTAGCCGGTAGTGCTCTAGTAGATCGCGGTTCTGTTTGGATGACCAGTTCTTCTCGAATTCTCCAACCAGAGGAGGAAAGAGGTAGTACGGGGTAGCATGATCAATGAGCTCCATCTTCTCTACCTGATGATCATCCATAGGTCTCTCGAGATCGAGTATGTAAACTTCTAAATCCATGACCTTGTTGCTTTCCACGTGCTCGTCTCTGGCTTGATCTACAGGTTGACTCGGCGGAAGTGTAAGTGAGGGTATCTCCTCAATCTCTATGTGCTCCTCTTCGGCTTCAACTTCAGGATGGATTGGCTCTATGTCTTCATCAACCACCTCTGCTAGTGATTCTTCATCAGATGCATCTAGCTCACAATAGTCATGGATGAGATTGTCATGTTCATCTTCGTACGGCTCTTGAGCATATTCTTCCATTAGTGGATTTGGTTGCTCGAGCTCGACATACGAGCTTGTAGCTTTGAAATGAGATCATCCGAGGCGGATTCCACTCTTGCTATGCATTGTCGATTTTGATGAACATATGAGTCTATCTCTTTGTGAGCTTGTAGCTTTGAAGAGATATTCTCCAAGAAGGATTCTATTCTCGTCGTCTGTTATCGATGCTGATGAGCTAGTATATACATCTCTTCTTTATCCTCAATATACGGTGATGCATTGATGTACCACTCTTGGTACTGGTCATCCCACCTGTAAACCTGCATCTCAAAACTCAAAAGCACTACCCTGGTAAATCATGGAAATATGGAGGAAAAATAAATGGTAAGGCGGAAAGGTAGAAGAAAATTTGCCAACTCTTCTTTCAAACAATTAGAAGAATCCCCGGCAACGGTGCCAATTTGATGAACACGTTTTTAGCGTGTGTCAAATAACTAATCTACCAAGGTAGACTAGATCGTATTCTACTCGAGGTCTCTTCTTCTTGTCTACTCAAATATGTTGGCAAATTACTCAAGTTTAAACATGTTGTGCGTGGTGTGAGTTCCACGGCTTCTAATCTAACAAACACGAAAATAAAAGACAGAAAAAGTAAAAAGGTTGACTAACGAGAAGATAGACGAGCTAGATTCTGAATCCCCCCTAAGATTACCAGAACATTGGCAACCACAAGACCAGCGGTTTTCAATTCTAATTCAATCAATTTCTATACACCACCATAACTCCTGACCCTTAGGTTTAAGACTAGCGAACATTCACTCTATCCGATCTAGCTACCAAGATTAATTAGTCGACCGGGTACGGTCGCCTCTCGCAACGACTAAACTAACTGGTGGAATTACTAAGGATTTATGAGTTACTCTTGCAGTGGATTAACCCTAACTGGTTCCTACGAAAGGCACACTCCAATAAAGAGAGGCGAGCGTTCGCTTCTATCCTCGGCTTAACAAGAATCTAAACTAGGTGATCAAAGAAGACAAGTTTATGCGTCAAAGCAGGGAAGCTGTCTAGCGACTAACCCTAGCTTGCATAAACCTAATCTAGGCGACCAACCAGAAGAAAAACATAAACAATGAAGAACAAAACAACCATGCAAAGAGAAACTGATTGAACTTTGAATCTAATTACCGCCGATCCATGACCGCTTTAAAGCCCTGGGTCACTTAGGGTTCGTCTAATCTAAGCTCTACAAGTTTAGCGGTATCAAATCGAGTGATAATCGTAGCATGGTGGATGTCGAGCTCGAGCAGCCAAATCCACTAATGGAAGAAGATGCTCAAGAGCCGTACGAAGATGAACATGACAATCTCACCCATGACTATTGCGAGCAAGAAGCATCTGATAAAGAATCCTTGGTGGTGGTGGTTGATGAAGACATAGAGCCAATCCATTTTGAAGTTGAAGCTGAAGAGGAGCACGAAGAAATCGAGGAGATATCCTCAATTGAGCTTCCGCCAAGCCAACCTATAGATCAAGCCAGAGACGAGCACGTGGGAATCGAAGACGTCAAGGATTTGGAAGTATACACACTCAATCCTGAGAGACCTCTTGATGAGCATCAGGTGGAGAAGATGGAGCTCATTGATCATGCCACGCCGTACTACCTCTTTCCTCCTCCAGAAGGAGAATCCAAGAAGAACTGGTCATCCAACCAGAATCGCAATCTATTGGAGCACTACCGGCCGCATCACCCTTCTAGAGTGCTATGTGGCACTCAACCGCTGTTCTTGAAGAAGACGATTGACTTCAAGGAACTCCTAAGTTGGGGCCCCTAACAGGTATCGTCTGGCTCACGGACGTTAAACAAGAGCGCTTCGTGGGAGGCAACCCACGGCTGGAGTCAGTTATTTTCATTTTGAGTCGTTGTGTTTTGAAACCCTATGTTTAAAAAAAAAAACACTGCCGCCGTTTTCAAGAATTTTTTCGGCGAAAATGTACCAATATTTTCGCCAAAAAATTTTGGTTTTAAAACATCCTGTTCCTCTTGTTCCAACTTTTCGACCGAAAAGACCCATATTTTTCACCGAACCAAATCTTGATTTTAATGGAGATTTTTGCCGAAAATTACCCATAATTTTCGCCAAAAATATTGTGGTGTCCCTTCGACTATTTAACCCGGTTCCGGCCTCATATTTTCGCCCACCCCCACCCTCGAGACAGTGATCAGGTTGTTTCTATCCTTTCCATTTCTTTTCTTTCTTCTTTTCGGATCCCGATCCACTTTTATTCTGTGTGGATCCTGGACACTTGTCCCGGTATCCTTTTGATCTTTTTGTTGTTTTTGTTTTTGTAGGAACTCGAGTAGCTACTCCGCTCTGCTCCGGACTCTCCGTGTTCATCCGCTACACCGACCATCACCTTCCAGGTTCTTCGTATCTCTCTACTCTAGTTTAGTCCTGTGAGGACACAGAACCGTTTATGTGTGGGGTATGATTCTAGGGTTATGCATGATCTTGCTTAATTTTCTGTGATTCTATGGTTCATTTTTGAAATTTCTCTAGCACAGAATTGCTCAATTCTTGACTTTTGATGTTAAATTGACTTCAATTTTGAACAATGACGTCTAGACTGTTCCACTTAGAACCTGTAACCAACATGTCGAAACTGATATTAAATGAGTCTAGGCAAGAACAGATCATAAATCACTCTTGTAGTTGAAATTTGAATCAATTAAACAGTTTTGCTTGTTAATCACAAAGCTCGATAACACCGTTCTAAGATGATAAATGCTAGTTTCTCCATGTTTTATTCTGCCAATTTGATAGCTGCAGTTTTAGCGGTATCAAATACTACCAAGCTGTGAAGCTAGGGTAGATCGTATTCCACAGGGTTTCTACTAATCGACTACTCAAAGAAGCTGGCAAATTACTCAGGTTTAAACACTTAGTGCGTGGTGTGAGTTCCACGACTTCTAATTGAATAAAGCAGGAAATAAAAGACATAAAAAGTAAAAAGGTTGACTGACGAGAAGATAGACGAACTTAGATTTCGAATCCCCCTTAGATCACCAGAGCATTGGCAATCAACAGATCAGCGGTTTTCAATTCTAATTCAATCGGTTTCTATACACCACCATAACTCCTTACCCTTAGGTTTAAGACTGGCGAACGTTCGCTCTATCCGAGATTAACTAGCCGCCCGGGTACGGTCGCCTCTCGCAATGACTTAATTAACTAGTGCAATTACTAACGATTTATGAGTTACTCTTGCAGTGGATTAACCCTAATCGGTTCCTACGAAAGCCACACTCCAATTATAAGGTTAACTGGTTGAATTGATGTTTTAAAGAGAGGCGAGCGTTCGCTTCTATCCTCAACTTAACACGAATCTAAACTAGGTGATCAAGGAAGACAAGTTTAAGCGCCAAAGCAGGGAGACGTCTAGCGACTAACCCTAGCTTGCAAAAACATAAAGGCGATCAACCAGAGAAGAAACATCAACAATCAAGAACAAAACAACCATGCAAAGAGAAACTGATTGAACTTCGAATCTAATTACCGCCGATCCGTGACCACTTTAAAGCCCTGGGTCACTTAGGGTTCATCTAATCTAAGCTCTACAAGTTCAGTTACTTATATCAGAAACAAGAGAATCAAAGGCAACAATGAAGATTATCATACAGAGGAAGAACAGATAAGAACTGAAAAACCTAATTCTGACGACTCCCGCAAAGCTTCAATCTCCTGGAACTTCAACTTTAAGCTCCGAGTTCTCCGAGGTGAAGGATGGCGTCACGATCTCTCCAAGGATCTTTGAACTCTCTAAACTCTATCTATCGACCCTAGAGTCGGCTGACTCTCAAAAGTCTGATTTTGAAAAGATGAATAACGATTGATTCATTTGGCTGCCGGCTGCTTCTCTTTAAATAGGTACGCTTAGGGTTTCCAATACAGCGCCGGATTTGGAAGATATTTTCGGCGAAAATATCAAATAATTTTCGCCTAAAACTTTAGTTAAAATCCCCTGTTTGATTTCTTCTATGATTTTCGGCGAAAACTTAAGGAGGTTTTCGCCGAAAACTTCAGTGTAAATCAGTTGATGTTGCCTTTGAGTTTTGAAGGTATTTTCGCCGAAATCCTCATAGTCTTTTCGGCGAAAACATTGTGCTGGGCAGTTGGATCTTCGGTTCTGACTCTGGTTGAATTTTGGTTCGATTTTGGTTCACTCCTTGAGGTCTTGAACACGTCCGTGGCTACATAAATGATGGAAAAAACCTGTGCTTTCACAAAAACGCTAGAAAACCATCAAATAGACCCAAAAAGGGCCAAAGTAACCAAATCGGTAGGAAATAGGGTAGTTGAGTGAATATTCGCTATTTTGCCCCTAAAACCACGTTTCAAGCAAGGAAATGTCGCTTAAATGAGGCTGATAATCACTTCAAATTGAGTGTCATCAATTAGTTATTATTAAACAGAAGTATTCGTGCTATTATTTTGGGGATTTCAGATTTTTAGTTTTCTGAATTAATTATTTGGTTAGTTGTTTAGTATTTCATAATTAATTTTTATTAATTGTGTCACTTAATAAGTTAGTACGAAGTACGAACTAAATTATGAAATTAACATATCCCAAATTAAGTGCTACAATTGAAATAACAAATTATTTGGGCTACTAAAACCCATAATTATGCAGCTCAATTGGGTTTGGAAGCAGTTGGGCTGCATTTGGATTCGAATTTGGGCTGCAAATGTTGGGCTTCACGCTAGGCCGGGTATAACCGTTGGTGCCCGCCCGCCCGTCGGCCACGGTCACGGTAAGGAAAAAAGAACCGAAGGGTCCGGGTCGAGCGGTTAAAAAACCGGCCAAATATTGGGGGGGTTATTGGTCCGCCAGATAACCGGGCCGACCCGGCCGAATGCCACCCCTAATTAAAATCAATCAGGTGCACCAGTTAGTTATCCGTTGCAGAAGTGAACGCACAGACGGTTAATTAATCTTGGTAGTTAGATATGATAGAGCGAACGTTCGCGAAGTCAGACCTAAGGGTAATGATTTATGGCAGTGTCTAAAAACTGAATGAATTAGGGTTGAAATTCACCGGTTTTGTGATCGCCAATGTCCTAGTAATCTTAGGAGGATTCGAGTCTAAGCTATCGTCTCTTTAATTGAATAAACCCAACCAATCAATCTGCTTCTTAAATTGAATTTCATTTTTCTTGCATAATAGTTTAGAAGTCGTGGAACTCATACCACACAAATTGATTTAAACTTGAATATGCCTTGTTTTAGAACTTCGAATCAATTAGTTAACCTATTCAATGGATTATGCCTTTCGTAGGAACCATTTAGGGTTAATCCGCTTCTAGAATAACTCATTTAAATCAATCAGGTGCACTAGTTAGTTATCTGTTGCAGAACGCACAGACGGTTAATTAATCTTGGTAGTTAGATCTGATAGATCAAAAGTTCCCGGAGTTAGACCTAAGGGTAAGGAGTTATGGCAGTGTCTAAGAACTGAATGAATTAGGATTGAAATTCACCAGTTTTGTGATCGCCATTGTCCTAGTAATATTAGGGGGATTCGAGTCTAAGCTATCGTCTCTTTAATTGAATAAACCCAATCAATCAATCTGCTTCTTAAATTAAATTTCTTTTTTCTTGCATAATAGTTTAGAAGTCGTGGAACTCACACCACGTAAATTGATTTAAACCTGAATAATTGCAACCTTCTTTGAGTAAACAATTTGATGAAACCCTTGGGATTCGATCTACCTTACTATTGTTTGGTAGTATTTGATACCCTGTTTACATCATTATCAAATTGGCGTCGTTGCCGGGGACTCTTCTCTATTGTTTGAAAGAAGAGTTGGCATTTATTCTTTTACTTTCCATCACACTTTGATTTTACACCGGTTGTTCTTCTTTTTGTTAATTTCAGGTTGAATGTAGGTATATGAACCGTCCACTCACTCGTTCTCAACTCAAGTCTATCAAGACTAAGAGCTCAGACATTCCTGGTAGTTCTATACGGCCAAAGCAACAACAAAGAAGGAAGCAAGTGCTATCCGATCCACTTTCCCCTATAAAGATTGAGGAGTCGAAGAGGACCCCTCTTCTTCTTCCACATCGTCCACGTCTTCAGATTTGCCACCACCTACTCCTCCCGCAATGGCTACTCCATGCACCATGGCAGACTACAACAAGCCGAGCGCGACTAGTGTCCGGTCAAGCATCGTCGTACCTCACAACCATGTCGATCCTAACTATGAGATCAAAATTCCATTCTTGGGTATGATCTCTAGGGATGTCCAATTTGAAGGAAGCCGCATGACAACCCATGCACTCATCTGGCGGACTTCCTTTCCCTGTGTGAGACCTTCAAGAGTGAGAACCTTGACAAGAACACTTTATACTTGCGAGCATTCCCATTCTCACTCGGAGACGCCACCAAGAGGTGGCTTAATAGCAAGCCACCGGGTCAGTACACCAACTGCGATGATCTTGCCCAAGACTTTGTTGAGGAGTACTTTCATCCATCAAGAACTACAGCTGAGAAGGACAACATTGCCAGGTTCAGAAAGAAGGACGGAGTGAGCTTATATGATGCTTGGAATGAATTCCAAGAACTTCTCTACAACTGCCCTCATCATGGGTTCAAGCAAAGACAACTGGTTGAGATCTTCGCTCAGGGAATGAATGATGAATCAACAAAGTGGGTGAATTCCATGGCTAAAGGAGATTGCACCAACTTCACACTAGAAGCTGCTCTACTTCACTTTGCCAGTTGTGCCTCTATGTCCAGGAATTGGGAGAGGCAATCCGAAGCTTCCAAGAGTCAGATAGGTTTTGAAGAACATAAAAAGGAAGAAGTTCAGAAGCACATGAAGAAGGTCGGAGCACCCATTAACCCTCATTCAGCTTCTGTCTATGTTGCTGATTGTGAATGGTGTTGAGCATGTGCTCACAATGGAGGAAGTTGTCAGAACTTCGGTAAAGAAGATGTCTGGTCTATAGACCAAATGAATTTTGTTGGTCAAGGCTTCACCAACAATAAAAAAGGCTACTCCGAATACCGTTAGTTCAGACAACCTCAACAACAGCAACAACAGCAAAGCTTCCAAGAGCGTCTATACAATTTCGGCATGAATCAGAAGCAGAATAATCGACCATCTAGGTCATTTCAAGAGCAGAAGCCAGACAATCAACCAAGTGGAGCTTACCAGCCACCTCACTGGAACCACGGTAATTGTAGTACCAGCCACCTCAACAACAATTACCAAGGACCACCTGGATTCACCGGAGGACAACAACATCAAAAGCCAGCACCACAAAAAACTAGGGAGAGCGAGATAGATAAGAAGCTCGACCTAATCATGACGAGACTTGATGACCAAGATGCACAGTTCAAAGCTCAAGCCACCTTGAATCAAGGCCAGATTGCTCAAGGTCAGAGGATGGAAGACCAGCTCAACAACATCGTCAACCTCCTCTCTAGTGGTCTCCCCTTTGGCTAGTTGCCAAGCCAGACAGAGCTGAACCCAAGGAATGAGCATGTCAATGCCATCTCGACAATAAGTGGCAAAAAACT
Organism: Linum lewisii; assembly: GCA_034768395.1. Taxonomy (NCBI): domain Eukaryota; kingdom Viridiplantae; phylum Streptophyta; class Magnoliopsida; order Malpighiales; family Linaceae; genus Linum; species Linum lewisii. The sequence goes on from CM068300.1 coordinate 23,010,485, forward strand.
AGTTGATTCTGCAGCTCCTGATCCGGTTATGGTTCCCGATGATATCGCTATAGATATGCCAGAGATTGAGGATATCACGAGGGAAGAGGAAGATGAAGACAAAGAAGAGAAAGTGATTGCCCCGCTTCCTCCGAAGACGACCCCTGAGCCACCTCTCCCTCGTTATTAGCCTTGGATTCCATTACCTTAGGCCGTAAATAAAAAGACCTACGACTCCCAAATCAAGAAGTGGTATTCGGTCTTGAAGAACACAGAGGTTAAAATACTTGTCACTGATGCCATGGAGATGATACCACAAGTTGGGAAAGTCATGAAGGATATCTAGAAGAACAAGAAGAAGGGAGAGGCATCTTCTGTCTCCCTTAACGAGGAGTGCTCTGTCGTCCTCTGCCAGTCATCATCTACACCTCCCCCAGCTAAGTGTCGCGATCCTGGTTCTTTCACTTTACCGTGCATCATCAATGGTTTGAAAATTGATCGTAGCTTAGCTGATTTAGGTGCATCTATCAATGTCATGCCTACATGCATATATGAAAAATTGAATCTAGGAAAATTTAAACCGATTAGTATGCATCTGGTGTTAGCTGATAGATCTGTCAAAACTCCTAGGGGAATAATAGAGGATGTACCTGTGCGTTGTGATCCTTTTACTATTCTCACTAATTTTGTTGTTATGGATACCCGAGAGGTAGATGTGACCCTTTTCCTAGGAAGACTATTTCTGGCAACATCCAGCGTGACCATCGATGTCATGGCTCGTTGACTTTAAGGGCAGAAAGGATAGTGTGACATTCCGCATTAAAGACCGTATGAAATATTCTGCTAAGGAAGGTGCACATTGTTTATCAATTGATACTATGGAGTTGGTCTCGACCAACTCTAGTACTAATGAAAAATCTAGCTTTTCTTCAGAAATCTGTATTACAGGTGTTGAACAGACTATCCATCCGATGGAAGAGCCTCTAACACAGAAGACAAGGAAGAAGGAAGAAAATAAGGTACCCATTGTTGGATCGCCAAGAGCTACAGATTATGGCGAAGTAAAGAAGGAGTGTAAGGCAAAATAGAAAGAGGCTTGGAAGCCAACTGCCCCGCCCTCATCCGCCAAGCCAGCGGATGAAGACATACACCTGAAGGATCTGTACGGTCCATTCAAGATCACCGGTCACCTCCCCGATGGTAGAACCCAATTAACTAACGTCGATGGGAGGAAATTTCTCTTCACTGATGGTGCACGTAAGTTGTACTTCATGGATTCCGATGCGACCGTGAAGGAAGTCCTGAGTTGGGACGCTTCTTGATCTCCAATCAGGTATCGTCCAACTCAAGGACGCTAAATGTGAGCGCTTCTCGAGGTGCAACCCGAGGTTGGAGTAAATTTTTATTTATTTTGAGTCATTTTAAGAATTTTGTGTCGAGTCGGTTGAGTCTGGATGAAAGAAAATAGTCGAAAAAATATATTTTGGGTATTATTTGGGTTAAAAATATTGTTTGCAGGTATTTGGGTGACCAAATTGTCAAAAAGGAGAAAGAAATCCGAATTTTGGTCCAATGAGAGCCAAAAACACAGTAGGCTTACACAACCATGTAAGCATCCATGTAAGAGCTTACACACTGTGTAAGCTATTGCACTAAAGAGCTTACACGCCGCGTAAGCTCTAAAATCAGTGGTAAGTCCCTTCCTCCTTCTCATTTTTGAAATTTTTACTTTCTCTCCTCTCCTCTCTCTCCTAAAACTCTCCCAACACTCTCTCAACTCTCCAACTAAGCCAACAATGAACTAACCCAAACATCACGCCGGACCACCACCCTACACCACCACCGGCGGAGCTTGGACCGCCGACCATCGGCCTCGGCACAGCCCAGCCGCCCGCCTCCCCCTGACCGACCACCCACAGCCAGCGCCACCTTTCACTCTTCTCCATGCCAACTTCTGAGCAAATAAACCCCACAACCCCCAACCCTCGTCCGACGCCGCCGCGCCTGACGGCGGTGGCCTCCTCCCCGTTGCACCACCAGCAGCGGGTCTGCTGACCAATAGCAGACTCGAGTCCTTACCCCCTTCCAAACCAATTTTCAGTCTCTAGCTCATTTTTCCTTCAATTTGTTTAGTGTACGTCGACTCCAAGGTATGTATTTCGAACCTCTTACCTCGTTGATGCCTATTCTAGCGATTTGCTTCATTAATTTTGAGTTGCAGGTACTTGATTCGAATTTGAGTTCTTGTGCTCAAGAACCCTAATTTTTCGAAAAAAACAAGCTTTTGCGACATTTGTTGAGTAATCTAAAATGACAATTTCATTAATTGTCTCTAAAATGCTAAATTTTGTAACTCTTGCGACATTTTGAGTAAATGTCACAAAATTATAATTTTTAGCAACATAAATCAATGACATTTTATATGTTACTATATTATTATATTATATATATTTTAACTAAAAAACATATATTTAAGTTTGGTGCATTCTATCTAACAAAAATATCATTTCAACATCAATAGTATTGTTTAAAAAAATCATTTTATAGTCACCCATCTAAATTTTTGTTATTTTTATCTGCATGGGTCGAATTTAAATGAAATAATACTTAACGTGTAAATCTCTTTGTACTCATGTAAATACTTTTCGTATTCATGTACACATTTCGTATACACGAGTATAATGAAAGGTATCAATGTCCTTTTGTACTTGAGTTTACACGTATTCGCCTTTTGTAGATAGTACATGTATACACACTTGTTGTAATCGTATAGATACACATTGTACACACTCATGTGCAATCACCCTTAAATGAATTAAATAAATATATATGCTATATATAAAAAAAGTTATGATGTGTGGCATAATGGTAATGACTCAATTTTATAATATTGAGGTCAAGGGTTCAAATCCCAACATCAACAAATGGTAAACATTCTTTTCCAAGTGCTCAACTAGAGAAAGTAGTTGGAGGGGGCGAAATAGGAGCACAATCAAAGGTTTCATGGCACATGGTAGGAGGTGGTTAGCGAGAGACAATGGCTAAAGGTTCGATGGTGGAGGACTACCTAGTGGCTAGTGGTTAGCGAGAGACAATGGCTAAAGGTTCGACGGTGGAGGACTACCCGGTGGCAAGTGATAGGAGACTTCCAACAACAAACTGTGGTTGGACGGAAGGCCGTTAGAGACGTTGTCCAACGAAATATATAACTGTAATTTAAGTAACAGACACTTTGTGACACGTATAAAGCGACACTGGTTTAAGCGACATTATTGCGACACTTGGACAAAATGTTGGTGAAACTTTTTAGCGACATTATTTAACTTTTTAGCGACACATTAAAAGGTCGCAAAAGCTTGTTTTTGTTGTAGTGTTATAGAAATGATATTGATGGTATAATATGCATTTAGTTTGAATCGGGGTCGTTGTTCCGACATTGTTTGTCCTTCCAATTGTGCATTAAATTAGACTTTTCATACCGACATTGCTTGAAATTGGGGATTTTTGCTTATGGCCAAATTTTGATGAATTGTTAATTTGAGACTGATCTTATGATGATTATAGACATGTTTGCATGCTTGTTCTGGACTATATATGGCTAAATATGCTCGTATGATGAATTGAGTGAACTTTGAGTATATCGGTTTCATGATTTTGTGTTCTTGAGCATGTGGAGGTGTGCGGCTGGCTTGGTTGTGATTTCTACTTGATTTTGACATGTGTTTGATCGTGTAATGTCACTACTTTGTTCCGTTTGGTTAAATGCTCGATGTTGACCGCCATGCTAAGTATTGTGTTAATGTCTTTAGGGATTTTGGCTTCTATTTTGGCATTTGACATACATTCGTTGAACTCTGCTTCTTTGGTGTTTGTCTGCCATTGTTAGATAATCCCTGTTGCTCAATTGATTCATCGATTGTGTTCATTTGTTTGGTGTGTTTGGGACCAGATTTCTTAAGTTTATCCTATATGCACTACTCCCACTTGTTAGAATGCTAAACTTTGCATTTAGTGTGCTATTCTTTTCAGGTTGGGAAGAACCGAAGATCCAGTGCGAGAGTATAAAACTCTACACCTCCATAAGGGCAAGGAAGCTGACTAGGTTTCGAGTGGAGGATCGAGCATTGTGGTGGTTATCCAAAGGAAGGCTGTCGCATGGATTACTCACATAGATTGAGAAGAAATTGAGGAATTTTTAGTACCCTAGTGTTTGAGGCTTTTTCTTTATTTTTCTTATCATCTAGAACTCTGTACTTTTATTTTTATTTTGTGTCGGTTTGTGTTGTCTTGAGTCCTTGTCAAACTTTTGTGGTTGATTGAGTCGGACGAATCTTTTGTATTCCAACTGCACTAATCGTGTGATGGATCCTCTCTTACTATGTTTTCAGGCTATGAATTTAGAATTTTTCATGATTCTATTCCAAGTTATGCCTCCGATGTCTCGCCCACGCCGTCTCCAGCGCCCTCACGCCCCTTTTCGGTACCCCTATACACTTTTCTTCTCTTCTGATGTGGTCCATTGAGGACAATGTCTAATTTAAGTGTGGGGTGGGATGATATTTCTTAGGGTTGCTATTTCTATATTTGCGTGTTTCCTTTGCTTGAAATGCATTCAATTCTTGACTTGCCATGTTAGATTTGACTTCAATTTTTCACAATGACGATTACACTTTTTAACTTAGAACCTGTAACTCTGTAACCAACATATTTGCACTGATGCTAAATCAATCCGGTCAGAACAGAATTTAGGATCACTCTTTTAGCTTCATCTTGAATTGTACATCATGATTTGAGTATGACTAGCAGCCATTTGTGAGCTTTTGATCCGTTGCACATAACTAGCAATTTATCTTCTTTTTGAGTGGCTTTCTCTTATTTGAATGAGTTAGAATTTGGATGAGACATATTCGAGACCACACGATAACACGAGTACTAGGATGATAGAGGCACCTAGAATTGCTACTTAGACCAGAATTTATCTCGACATTAATCCCTCTAGGTGTAAACCCTTGTGTTTGGCCTGTTCTTTCGGTTCGATATTACGTTACAGCCATTTCCCATGTTTTTGTCCACCCCATTGATCCCATGTGGTAGCAGTTTGAGATTAGCTGACCGGAAGTCGGTCTGTGGTGACTTGCCTATAGCCAGTAAATCGGTGATCTTAGCTAGTATGTCAAGACGTGTAAACCCCTCTAGTAACTAAAAAATTTAGCACAAAAAGAATAAACAATAGAAAAAATACAAAGAAAAAGTTAGAAAAAGTTACAAGTCAAAATAGTAGTTAGAAATTTCCAAACGCTATTCTCCCTACATAAGGAAGAACGAAAGCAATAAATAAATGTAGAAAGAAAGAAAAATTCAGAAAAAGAAAAAATAGACAAAAGTGCTAAGTTGCTTGAGGGTATCTTAGGACGATCACACATTATTCCTTTCTGAGTCTGGTTAGGCGGCAGGAATCCATAGATCCCGATTCGAGAGAAGTTAGTCGATTGCTACACCGCACCAAACCCATCATCATCACACATCCCTTCATCCATTCATCAGAAGCCCTTGTAGTATAGGATCATTATAGTCCCTTGCAAAGTTCTTTTGACTAGTTTCTCCTGTTTTCACCGTGGTGGAGATTGTGGTCGAAATGCAAACCTATGACATAATTCAATTCGAGAAAGTGAATGAAATCATAAACACGTCCCTAAACACAGAGTGTGAGAGTCCCCCATGTACCAAATATTTATGTGTGAGGAAGTCTAGTCAGCTCGGTTGGTAGTGTGCATGATAGATGTTTGCTACTTGGTGTGTGCAGAGGATAGTGAGACTTGGATTTTTTTGGTTGATGTTCTTGCATGTGTAGGTGATGCTGCAGTTTTAGCGGTATCAAATAACTAACCTACGGAAGTAGACTAGATCGTATTCCACAGGGTTTTTACTAATTGACTACTCAAAGAAGCTGGCAAATTACTCAGGTTTAAGCACTTAGTGCGTGGTGTGAGTTCCACGACTTCTAATCTAATGAACAAAGGAAAATAAAAGACAGAAAAGTAAAAGGTTGACTAACGAGAAGATAAACGAGCTTAGATTTCGAATCCCCCTTAGATCACCAGAGCAACGACAATCACAAGATCAACGGTTTTCAATTCTAATTCAATCAGTTTCTATACACCACCATAACTCCTGACCCTTAGGTTTAAGACTGGCGAACGTTCGCTCTATCCGATCTAACTACCAAGATTAATTAGTCGCCCGGGTACGGTCGCCTCTCGCAACGACTTAATTAACTGGTGCAATTACTAACGATTTATGAGTTGCTCTTGCAGTGGATTAACCCTAATCGGTTCCTACGAAAGGCACACTCCAATTATAAGGTTAACTGGTTGAATTGATGTTCTAAAGTGAGGCGAGCGTTCGCTTCTATCCTCAACTTAACAAGAATCTAAACTAGGTGATCAAGGAAGACAAGTTTAAGCGCCAAAGCAGGGAACCGTCTAGCGACTAACCCTAGCTTGCAAAAACCTAATCTAGGCGATCAACTAGAGAAGAAACATAAACAATCAAGAACAAAACAACCATGCAAGGAGAAACTGATTGAACTTCGAATCTAATTACCGCCGATCCGTGACCGCTTTAAAGCCCTGGGTCACTTAGGGTTCATCTAATCTAAGCTCTACAAGTTAGTTACTCATATCAGAAACAAGAGAATCAAAGGCAACAATGAAGATCATCATACAGAGGAAGAACAGATAAGAACTGAAAAACCTAATTCTGACGACTCCCGCGAAGCTTCAATCTCCTGGATCTTCAACTTTAAGCTCCGAGTTCTCCGAGGTGAAGGATGGCATCACGATCTCTCCACGGATATTCGAACTCTCTAAACTCTATCTATCGACCCTAGAGTCGGCTGACTCTCAAAAGTCTGATTTTGTGAAAATATGAATAATAATTGATTTCCTCTCTTGGCTGCCGGCTGCTTCTCTTTAAATAGGTACGCTTAGGGTTTCCAATACAGCGCCGGATTTGGGAGATATTTTTGGCGAAAATATCAGATAATTTTTGCCGAAAACTTTAGGCAAAATCCCCTGTTTGATTTCTTCTATGATTTTCGGCGAAAACTCAAAGTAGTTTTCGCCGAAAACTTCAGTGTAAATCAGCCTGTGAGTTTCTGAAGGTATTTTCGCCGAAATCCTCATAGTCTTTTCGGCGAAAACATTGTGCTGGGCAGTTGGATCTTCGGTTCTAACTCTGGTTCGATTCTGGTTCACTCCTTGAGGTCTTGAACACGTCCGTGGCTACATAAATGATGGCAAAAAGCTGTGCTTTCATAAAAACACTAGAAAACCATCAAATAGACCCAAAAAGGGCCAAAGTAACCAAATCGGTAGGAAATAGGGTAGTTGAGTGAATATTCGCTATTTTACCCCTAAAACCACGTTTCAAACAAGGGAATGTCGCTTAAATGAGGCTGATAATCACGTCAAATCGAGTGTCATCAAATACCCCACACTTAAGCTTTTGCTTGTCCTCAAGCAAACTGAACTAGAACACACTCCAATTCACAAATGACACGAGATTAAACCGAGATTCAATTCTAACAATTTGGTTTAGACTATTCCACGTAGAAAAAGTGACCTACACATGCAAGAACATCAACCAAACAAGTTTTCGATCTCACTAATTTCTGCACACTTCAAGTAGTAGTTTTAACAAAGCTCGTTTCTTGGCAAAACAATCAATCATAATTAACCGACTACGATAACACCAATTCTAATGAGAAAAGACTTTAAGCTCTAGCCATGATGTGGACGCGGAGGTAGGAAAAGTGACGTGGCTATCGACTTGACTTCATCCGTTTCTAGATCTGTACGTTACATGTTCTAGCTAGGACCGATTTAAACAACAATTTATTTCAAGTTTTGACTTCTTCCTTTAATTTATTTACTGCATACTAGTGCTCGATACCAAACACTTCACTTAGGTGTTGGACCTGCCTAGCTCACAGTATTTGTGCCTTTGCTAGTGCTCAACCCGAACACTTCACTTAGGTGTCGGGCTTGCCTAGCTTTATTTTCAGCACTTTAAAGAACTTAACATTGATTTGCACAGCTCAATTACTTGGTTTAACAATTCAGCCACTTGATCCTAGCTAGTTATAACTTTTTACACAAGATTTCGAATTGGATTTCCGTCTAATCTCTAGCCACAATCACAGGTGATAAAATATGGAGTGAAAAACATGGGAGGAACTAGCATTTATCATCTTAGAACGGTGTTATCGAGCTTTGTTATTAACAAACCAATTAATTCAATTAATTCAAGTTTCAACTACAGAAGTGATTTATGATCTGTTCTGACCTAGACTCCTTTAATATCAGTTCCGACACGTTGGTTACAGGTTCTAAGTGGAACAGTCTAGACGTCATTGTTCAAAATTGAAGTCAATTTAATATGACAAGTCAAGAATTGAACAATTCTATGCTAGAGAAATTCAAATATGCTAGAGAAATTCAAGTTTGAACCACAGAATCATAGATAGCAAGCAAGATCATGCATAATCCTAGACTCCTACCCCACACTTAAATGGTTCTGTGTCCTCACAGAACTAATCTAGAGTAGAGAGATACGAAGAACCTGTGACGAGATGGTCGGTGTAGTGGATGAACACGGATAGCCCTGAGCGGAGCGGAGTAGCTACTCAAGTTCCTACAAAACAAAAACAACAAAAAGATCAAAAGGATACCGGGACAAGTGTCCCGGATCCACACATAATAAAAGTCAAACAAAGACGGTTAGGGGAATTTTGAAAAATATTTTGACTCTCTTTAAGTGGAGGATTGGGTGGTTTTCAAGATAGTTTTCGGCGAAAATAAGAGGGTATTTTCGCCGAAAATTTTAGTTCAAATGCTCTGCCGGTTTTTCAAGTTCAATTTCGCCAAAAACATTATAAATTTCGGACCGAAAATATGAAACATGGAGGTTCAGTGAAAACCAAAAGGTGATTTTGCCGAAAATGATATTGAAAATTCGCCAAAAATTTTGAACACTACGATTGAAAATATTTTCGCAAAACCGGCCAACTTCAGAAAATCAAAGTTAAATCCACAAAAATCGGAACGATCTCAATCAATTTGCGACTGACACTACGACACACAGACTACACAAGAAAAATAATAAATCAAACAAAATGACACTTTTGTCTCCCCTGAACCGACTCTAAAATACTAAGTTCGACAAAAAAATTAAAAACAGACTCCAGCCGTGGGTTGCCTCCCACGAAGCGCTCTCTTTTAACGTCCTTGAGCCGGACGGTACCTGTTAGGGTCCCCAACTTAGGAGTTCCTTGAAGTCAATCATCTTCTTCAAGGTGTGCGGTTGAGTGCCATGTAGCACTCCAGCAGGGTGATGTAACCGGTAGTGCTCCAGTAGATTGCGATTCTGGTTGGATGACCAGTTCTTCTTGAATTCTCCTTCTGGAGGAGGAAAGAGGTAGTACGACGTGGCATGGTAAATGAGCTCCATCTTCTCCACCTGATGCTCATCAAGAGGTCTCTCAGGATCGAGTGTGTATACTTCCAAATCCTTGACGTCTTCGATTCCCACGTGCTCGTCTCTGGCTTGATCTATAGGTTGGCTCGGCGGAAGCTCTATTGAGGTTATCTCCTCGATTTCTTCGTGCTCCTCTTCGGCTTCAACTTCAAGATGGATTGGCTCTTTGTCTTCATCAACCGCCACCGCCAAGGATTCTTCATCAGATGCTTCTGGCTCGCAATAGTCATGGGTGAGATTGTCATGTTCATCTTCGTACGGCTCTTGAGCATCTTCTCCCATTAGTGGATTTGGTTGCTCGAGCTCGGCCTCCACCATGTTACGAGCTTGTAGCTTCGAAAGGAGATCATCCAAGGCGGATTCTACTCTTGCCGTCTGTTGTCGATGCTGATGAGCCGGTATATACACCTCTTCGTGATTTTGTTGGTGGTGTGTAGCTTCAGGCTCTTCTTCGAAATGTTCTGGAGCATCTTCTCCCTTCAATTGCCCTAGTCGCTTGAGCGCGGCGTTTCATGCATCAACAACATCGTCCATTGATTGGAGGTTGTCAATCGCGGCTTGGGTGCTTGCCATCCATTGTTGATGCTCATAAGCGTGTAAATCCATCTATTGGGAGTCTTCAATATATGGTGCTTCATTGATGTACCACCCTTGGTACTGGTCATCCCACCTGTAATCCTGCATAATTAAAACTCAAAAACATTACCCAGGTAAATCATGGAAATATGGAGGGAAAATAAATGGTAGGCGGAAAGGTAGAAGAATAATTTGCCAACTCTTCTTTCAAACAATTAGAAGAGTCCCCGGCATCGGCGCCAATTTGATGTTGCAGTTTCAGCGGTATCAAATAACTAACCTACCGAAGTAGACTAGATCGTATTCCACAGGGTTTCTACTAATTGACTACTCAAAGAAGCTGGCAAATTACTCAGGTTTAATCCCGCTTAGATCACCAGAGCAACGGCAATCACAAGATCAGCGGTTTTCAATTCTAATTCAATCGGTTTCTATACACCACCATAACTCCTGACCCTTAGGTTTAAGACTGGCGAACGTTCGCTCTATCCGATCTAACTACCAAGATTAATTAGTCGCCCGGGTACGGTCACCTCTCGCAATGACTTAATTAACTGGTGCAATTACTAACGATTTATGAGTTACTCTTGCAGTGGATTAACCCTAATCGGTTCCTACGAAAGGCACACTCCAATTATAAGGTTAACTGTTTGAATTGATGTTCTAAAGTGAGGCGAGCGTTCGCTTCTATCCTCAACTTAACAAGAATCTAAACTAGGTGATCAAGGAAGACAAGTTTAAGCGCCAAAGCAGGGAACCGTCTAGCGACTAACCCTAGCTTGCAAAAACCTAATTTAGGCGATCAACCAGAGAAGAAACATAAACAATCAAGAACAAAACAACCATGCAAGGAGAAACTAATTGAACTTCGAATCTAATTACCGCCGATCTGTGACCGCTTTAAAGCCCTGGGTCACTTAGGGTTCATCTAATCTAAGCTCTACAAGTTCAGTTACTCATATCAGAAACAAGAGAATCAAAGGCAACAATGAAGATCATCATACAGAGGAAGAACAGATAAGAACTGAAAAACCTAATTCTGACGACTCCCGCGAAGCTTCAATCTCTTGGATCTTCAACTTTAAGCTCCGAGTTCTCCGAGGTGAAGGATGGCATCACGATCTCTCCACGGATATTCGAACTCTCTAAACTCTATCTATCGACCCTAGAGTCGGCTGACTCTCAAAAGTCTGATTTTGTGAAAATATGAATAATAATTGATTTCCTCTCTTGGCTGCCGGCTGCTTCTCTTTAAATAGGTACGCTTAGGGTTTCCAATACAGCACCGGATTTGGGAGATATTTTCGACGAAAATATCAGATAATTTTCGCCGAAAACTTTAGGCAAAATCCCCTTTTTGATTTCTTCTATGATTTTTCGGCGAAAACTCAAAGTAGTTTTCGCCGAAAACTTCAGTGTAAATCAGCCTGTGAGTTTCTGAAGGTATTTTTGCCGAAATCCTCATAGTCTTTTCGGCGAAAACATTGTGCTGGGCAGTTGGATCTTCGGTTATGACTCTGGTTCGATTTCTAGTTCGATTCCGGTTCACTCCTTGAGGTCTTGAACACGTCCGTGGCTACATAAATGATGGCAAAAACCTGTGCTTTCATAAAAACACTAGAAAACCATCAAATAGACCCAAAAAGGGCCAAAGTAACCAAATCGGTAGGAAATAGGGTAGTTGAGTGAATATTCGCTATTTTACCCCTAAAACCACGTTTCAAGCAAGGGAATGTCGCTTAAATGAGGCTGATAATCACGTCAAATCGAGTGTCATCAGTAGGTTACGTTTTCTAATTGTGACAGTGTAAGCTGAATTGTTCGAAATTGAACTTTGATTTAACTAGTCTCGTCATATGTGAATTTGAGTGTGCTTCTAAATTTGATTTGTTTAAGGACAAGCAAAAGGTTAAGTGTGGGGTGATTTGATGCGCCTAATTATTGACGTATTTATTCCCTTATTAGACGACATTTTTGTAATGATTTTATCTCGTTTGGGTGAGTTTTAAGTGAGTTATTCCTCTTTCGGCCTTAGGACCGTTTTACGTCATTTTGCATGTTTTTTATTGATTTTAGGTGATAGCCGACGTTGGGAAATCAAACCGGAGTGGAGCATTGAATGGTATGAGATTCTTGGCTCATTGGAGTGATCCGGGTTGAAGGAAGAATGCCCAATCACAAGGAACGGATCGAATTTGAAGAAAAACTCAAACTGCTGTGTTGTAGGGATTACACGCCGTGTAACCTAAATACACTATTAGCTTACACACCGTGTAAGCTCCCCATACAGAAAATCCCTTCCTTTTTCAACAAGGAAAATGTTTTTATGGGTATGAATAGGCATTCCGGAGCTAGATCAGAAATTATTTAATGGGGAGATTTTTTCATGACCTTGAGAGAGTTGAGAGGTTATTTCAGAGCAATCGGAGAGATCATGATGTCATCAATCCATCCCAGAAGACGCTCGGAGCTAGGAATTGAAGATTCTCGAGATCGAAGCTTCACGTAATCATCCGAAATTAGGTTTTTCAGATTCTTTCTATTCTTCTTTTGTTTTAAGATGAATTCTTCTCTAGTTTTCAAATCTTGTTTGTCATACATGAGTAGCTAAATTCTTATAGCTTAGATTAAATGAATCCTAAGTGACCCGGAGCTTTAAAGCGGTCACAGATCAGGGGCAATTAGATTTTAATTCAATCAGTTTCTTATTCATAATTGATTCGTTCTTCTTTTTGGTTGCTTCATGACCAGATTGGTGTTTCTGAAACTCGTTTGATTATGAATGAAAGGTAAGGTACTTTAGAACCTGGGTTCCACAAAAAAAAAATTGATTCGTTCTTATTCATGTTTCTTTTCTAGCTTGATCACCTAGATTAGTTTCTTGTTCAAATAAGGAGAGTTGGCGAATGTCCGCCTTATTTTAGAACTTTGAATAAATTAGTTAATCTATTCAATGGATTATGCCTTTCGTAGGAACCATTTAGGGTTAATCCGCTTCTAGAATAACTCATTAAAATCAATCAGGTGCACCAGTTAGTTATCCGTTGTAGAAGTGAACGCACAGACGGTTAATTAATCTTGGTAGTTAGATTCGATAGAGCGAACGTTCGTGGAATTAGACCTAATGGTAAGGAGTTATGGTGGTTTCTAAGAACTGAACGAATTAGGATTGAAAGTCGCCGATTTTGTGATCGCCAATGTCTTGGTAATCTTAGGGGGATTCCAGTCTAAGCTATCTCTCTTTAATTGAATAAACCCAATCAATCAATCTGCTTCTTAAATTCAATTCCATTTTTCTTGCATAATAGTTTAGAAGTCGTGGAACTCACACCACGTAAATTGATTTAAACCTGAATAATTTCAAACTTCTTTGAGTAAACAATTTGAAGAAACCCTTGGAATTTGATCTACCTTAGTCTTGTTTGGTAGTATTTGATACTCTGTTTACATCGTTATTAGAAGGTAACTGTTGCAACCCTTGAGTTTACTGAGTATGCTGCTCGTTGTTGGAGTCAACTCAGGAGACAGATCTACCGTGATGAGGAGGATCCAATTGAAACATGGAGGGATCTCAAAACGAGGATGAGAAGAAGGTTTGTACCGGCTGCCTACACACGTGATAGCTATAGTTTTAACGATATCAAATAACTAACCTACCAAGGTAGACTAGATCGTATTCTACTCGAGGTCTCTTCTTCTTGTCTACTCAAGTTTAAACACGTTGTGCGTGGTGTGAGTTCCACGACTTCTAATCTAACAAACAAGGTTATAAAAAGACAGAAAAAAGTAAAAAGGTTGACTAACAGGAAGATAGACGAGTTAGATTTCAAATTCCCTTAAGATTACCAGAACATTGGCGATCACAAGACCAGCGGTTTTCAATTCTAATTCATTCAGTTCTCAGACACCACCATAACTCCTTACCCTTAGGTTTAAGACTGGCGAACGTTCGCTCTATCTGATCTAACTACCACGATTAATTAGCCACCCGAGTACGGTCGCTTCTTGCGACGACAAAACTAACTAGTGCAATTACTAGTGATTTATGAGTTACCCTTGAAGCGGATGAGCCCTAAATGGTTCCTACGAAAGGCACACTCCAATTAATAGGTTAATTGGTTGATTTGATGTTCTAAAGAGAGGCGAACGTTCGCTACTATCCTCAGCTTAACAAGAATCTAAACTAGGTGATCAAGAAAGACAAGTTTATGCGCCAAAGCAGGGAAGCTGTCTAGCGACTAACCCTAACTTGCATAAACCTAATCTAGGCGACCAACCAGAAGAGAAACATAAACAATGAAGGACAAAACAACCATGCCAAGAGAAACTGATTGAACTTTGAATCTAATTACGGCCAATCCGTTACCGCTTTAAAGCCCTAGGTCACTTAGGGTTCATCTAATCTAAACTCTACAAGTTCAGCTACTCATAACGATAACTGAAGAATCAAAGGTAACAAAGGAAATCATCATACAGAGGAAGAACAGATAAGAACTGAAAAACCTAATTCTGACGACTCCGGCGAAGCTTCGATCTCCTGGATCTTCAACTTTAAGCTCCGAGCTCTCCGAGGTGGAAGGATGGCGTCACGATCTCTCCACAGATCTTCGAATTCTCTAAATTCTATTTATCGACCCTAGAGTCGGCTGACTCTCAAAAGTCTAATGTGTGAATAATTGTCGAATGAATGATCTCTCTGGCTGTCTGCCGACTGCTGCTTTAAATAGGGTGAATTAGGGTTTGTTGTTTCTGTCGCGAAAAAGGAAAGAGTTTTCACCGAAAACTTCAGTTGAAAGCCTCTATTTCCTTCGTTGATATCTTCATAACTTTTCGGCAAAAACTTAGATAGTTTTTGCCAAAATCTTCAGTGTAATTCAGCTCACTCCGCCTGTGAGTTTCTTAAGATATTTTCGGCGAGAATTCTGTTGGGTTCTCGCCGAAAACCTTGTACTGGGCAGTTGGAATTTCAGTTCTAACTCTGGTTTGATTTCTGGTTCAATTCTGGTTCACTCCTTGAGGTCTTGAACACGTCCGTGGCTACGTAAATGATGGCAAAAACCTGTGCTATCACAAAAACACAAGAAAACCATCAAATAGACCCAAAAAGGGCCAAAGTAACCAAATCGGTAGGAAATAGAGTAGTTGAGTGAATATTCGCTATTCTACCCCTAAAACCACGTTTCATGTAAGGAAATGTCGCTTAAATGAGGCTGAAAAACACGTCAAATCGAGTGTCATCAACACGCGACCTGCACACCAAGATTCAATATTTGAGGCAAGGAACCATGTCCGTGGAGGAGTACAACAATGAGATAAAGATGCTTGTGACAAGGCTTGACTTGAAGGAAGATGAGGAAGCCAGAGTAGCTGATGAACGTCTGCAGGAAAGGGTATCAAATAGCTAATAAGCTAAAAGCTAAGTAGATCGTATTCTACGGGGCTTCTAATAATCGTCTACTCAAATTTAAAGGCATATTACTCAGATTGAAAAATGCAAACGAATTAAAATCTAAATTGAAAGATAGATTGAAAGATTGGTTGACTTAACAAAGACGACAGACAAGCTTAGACTTTGAATCCCCTTAGTTCGCCATAGCATTGGCAATCAACAAGCCAGCGGATTTCAATTCTCGTTCAATCAATTCTAAGACACTACCATAACTCCTGACCATTAGGTTTAAGACTGGCGAACGTTCGCTCTATCCGATCTAGCTACCAAGATTAATTAGGCACCCGAGTACGGTCGCTTCTTGCGACGACTAAACTAACTGGTGGAATTACTAACGACTTATGAGTTACTCTTGAAGTGGATTAACCCTAACTGGTTCCTACGAAAGGCACCCTCGAATGAATAGGTTAATTGTTGATTTGGTGTTTTAAAGTGAGGCAAGCGTTTGCTTCTATCCTCAGCTTAACAAGAATCTAATCTAGGTGATCAAGCCAGACAAGAAACATAAACAACAAAGAACAGACCAAACATGAAAGAGAAATTGATTGAACTTTGAATCTAATCACCGCCGATCCGTGACCGCTTTAAAACCCTGGGTCACTTAGGGTTCATCTAGTCTAAGCTCTACGAGTTTAGCTACTCATGTTCATAACAACAGAATCAAAGATAGAAACAAAGTTCATCATGAAAAAGGAAGAACATATAGAAACTGTAAAACCTAATTAAGACGACTCTGGCAAAGCTTCGCTCTCTGGTAATCTTCACTCCTAGCTCCGAGTCTCCGAGGTGAAGGGATGGCGTCACGATCTCTTCCTGGCTCTTCGAACTCTTCAACTTTGTTGTCTCGAACTTCTTAGGTCTTGAACTCGTGAAAGTTCTATTATGAAAGTATATGTTATTTTGAGTCGCCGGTTTTGTATTTATACTTAACCCTATAAGCGCCGGATTAGGTCAGGATTTTTTAGCGAAAACTTCAGGAGTTTTCGCCGAAAACTTCTTCAAAAAAGGGAGGCTTTCGTCGACTGATCTCCTATGAGTTTTATGTTTAGAGTTTTCGACGAGAACTTTGACTTCTCGCCAAAAACTTCTTATTGTAAGATCTGACGATTTCTTCTTGAGTTTTCAGTGAAAACTCTAGGTCTTTTCGCCGAAAACTCTTTTGTAAAATGGGGTAGGGAATGTGTTGACTTGATTGACTCCTTGGATTGATTCCGGTGAGATTCCTCGAGGTTCCGATGCCTTAGATACATCCCTGGTTAGATTATTTGACGGCAAAAACATGTGCTATCATGAAAACACTAGAAAACCATCAAATAGACCCGAAACGGGCCAAAGTAACACAAATGGCACGAGATAGAGTAGTTTAGTGATTATTCGTTATTCTACCCTAAAAACCATGTCTTAAGCCAATAAATGTCGCTTAAATGAGGCTGATAATCACGTCAAATCGAGTGTCATCAAATACCCCACACTTAAGCTTTTGCTTGTCCTCAAGCAAACTGAATAGAAAACGCAGAGGTTCATAAATGATAAGATCGATTACATTGAAGTTCAAGCTCACACAATGAATTATTAGACAGCTACCTCCAGAACAAGAAACCTAACATGCTAACTGATCAGCCAAGCAACCTGGTCTCACTAAAAAACTGCACACGACAAGAAGTAGTAACCAATCATGCACGAATTTGACCTGACCGACCAGACTCCTCATACAGAAAATATTTAGTACAAGGGAAACTCTCACTCTCTGTGTTTAGGGACGTGTTTCTACTCTCAATCATTTTTTGTTACTGAATTCTGTCATAAGTTTGCAATTTGACCACATCTCCACCACTGTGACAACACGAGGAACTAGTCAAGAAGGACTTCCCTGCTTAGGACTGTAACGAATTCTACACTACAAGGGTTCATGATGAGATGGATGAAAGGAATGTATGATGGTGGCTTTGGTGCGGTGTAGCTTTCGACTAACTTCCCTCGAATCTAGCTTATGACTTCCTACCGTCTAACCAGACACGGGTGGAATAGTGTACGCTCGTCCAATGATACCCTCAAGCAACTTAGCACTTTTATTTTCTTTACACTTTTTTTTCTGAATTTTCGTTTGGCTTCGTTCTTCCATATGCAGGGAGAAGAACGTTATTGAACTAAAATATAAATTTGAAAACTTTTGAACTATTTTTCTATTTTTTTGAATTTTCTTATTTTTCTCTTTTTGTTTTTCTTTTGTGCCGATTCTTTCTTTTAGTTGCTAGAGGGGTTTACACGTTTGGACATAATAGCTAAGACCACCTATTTAATGGCTATAGGCAAGTTACTACAAACTGACTTCCGGTAGGCTAATCTAGAACTACAACCACAGGGGATCAATGGGGAATGAAAGAATGGGGATTGGCTGTAATGTATATCGAACCGAAAGAACAGGCCAAGCTCAAGGGTTTAAACCTAATGGATTTAACGTTAGGTAGGCTATCTGGCTTAGTAGCTGAACTTAGGTGCCCCTATCATTCTAGAACTCGTGTCATCGTATGGTCTCAATAGGTCTCATGCAAATTCTAACTCATTCAAGAAAACAGAAAACCACTAAAAAAGAATTAAAATTGCAGGTTATGTGCAATGGATCAAAAGCTCACATTTGGTTTGCTAGTCGGATTCGGTCATTTTCATGCAATCAAAGCGACAAGCTACAAGCGTGATTTTAGAATCTGTTCTTACCAGGCAATTTAGCATCAAGGTATACAAGTTGGTTCTCAAGTTCTAGGTTAAGCAGTCTAAGCATCATTGTGACAAATTGAAAAACAACTTAACATAAAAAATCAAGAACCAAGCAATTCTAATGCTAGAGAAACTGGAAAGGCACCGAGAAACACACACACACACAATTAAGGGCAATCAAGTTCATGCAATAGTCAAAATTTGTTTGGTTGATGTTCTTGCATGTGTAGGTTAAGTTTCTACGTGGAACAGTCTAAACCAAATCGTTAGAATTGAATCTCAGTTTAATCTCGTGTCATTTGTGAATCTGAGTGTGTTCTACTTCAGTTTGCTTGAGGACAAACAAAAGCTTAAGTGTGGGGTATTTGATGACACTAGATTTGACATGATTTTTAGCCTCATTTAAACGACATTCCTTGCTTGAAACGTGGTTTTAGAGGTAGAATAGCGAATATTCACACAACTGCCCTATTTCCTACCGATTTGGTTTCTTTGGCCCTTTTTGGGTCTATTTGATGGTTTTCTAGTGTTTTTGTAAGAGCACATGTTTTCGCCGTCAAATACGTAGCCACGGACGTGTTCAAGACCTCAAGAAGTGAACCGGAATCAAACAAGAAATCAAAGCAGAGTCAGAACCGAAATTCCAACTGGCCAGTACAAGGTTTTTGGCGAGAACCGAACAGAATTCTCGCCGAAAATATCTTAAGAAACTCACAGGCGGAGTGAGCTGAATTACACTGAAGTTTTCGGTGAAAACTATTAAAGTTTTCGCCGAAAAGTTATGAAGAAATTGACGAAGGAAACAGAAGCCTTTGAACTACAGTTTTCGGCGAAAACTTTATAAGTTTTCGCCGAAAAGTTCCTTATTTTCTGAAGCAGAGTTGGAAACCCTAATCAATCCTATTTAAAGAGCTGCAGCGGCACAGGGAAGGGGGACATCATTCATTCAACAATTATACACAATCAATTAGACTTTTAGAGTCGCCAGACTCTAGGGTCGATAGATAGAGTTTAGAGAGTTCGAAGATCCGTGGAGAGATCGTGACGCCATCCTTCCACCTCGGAGAGCTCAGAGCTTAAAGTTTAAGATCCAGGAGATTGAAGCTTCGCCAGAGTCGTCAGAATTAGGTTTTTCAGTTCTTATCTATTCTTCCTCTATGTGATGATTTCCTTTGTTGCCTTTGATTCTTCTGTTATCGTTATGAGTAGCTGAACTTGTAGAGCTTAGATTAGATGAACCCTAAGTGACCTAGGGCTTTAAAGCGGTCATGGATTGGCGGTAATTAGATTAGAAGTTCAATCAGTTTCTTTTTGCATGGTTGTTTTGTTCTTCATTGTTTATGTTTCTCTTCTGGTTGGTCGCCCAGATTAGGTTTGTGCAAGTTAGGGTTAGTCGTCAGACAGCTTCCCTGCTTTGGCGCATAAACTTGTCTTTCTGGATCACCTAGTTTAGATTCTTGTTAAGCTGAGGATGTAGCAAACGCTCGCCTCTCTTTAGAACATCAAATCAACCAATTAACCTATTCATTGGAGTGTGCCTTTCGTAGGAACTAGTTAGGGTTAATCCGCTTCAAGAGTAACTCATTAATCACTAGTAATTGCACTAGTTAGTTTTGTCGTCGCAAGAAGTGACCGTACTCGGGTGGCTAACTAATCTTGGTAGTTAGATCGGATATAGCGAACATTCGCCAGTCTTAAACCTAAGGGTAAGGAGTTATGGTGGTGTATATAAATTGATTGAATTAGAATTGAAAA
The DNA here is from genome assembly GCA_034768395.1 of Linum lewisii. Lineage (NCBI taxonomy): Eukaryota > Viridiplantae > Streptophyta > Magnoliopsida > Malpighiales > Linaceae > Linum > Linum lewisii. The sequence continues at coordinate 23,030,496 of CM068300.1, forward strand.
CCGTTGGTCTTGTGGTCGCCAATGCTTTGGTAATCAAAGGGGATTCAAAATCTAAGCTCGTCTATCTTCTCGTTAGTCAACCTTTTAATCTTTCTGTCTTTTATTTTCCAGCTTTATTAGATTAGAAGTCGTGGAACTCACACCACGCACAACCTTTTTAAACTTGAGTAATTTGCCAACATATTTGAGTAGTCAAGAAGAAGAGACCTTGAGTAGAATACTATCTAGTCTGCCTTGGTAGATTAGTTATTTGATACCGCTAAAACTGTAGTATCAAATTGGCGCCGTTGCCGGACTCTTCTAATTGTTTGAAAGAAGAGTTGGCATTTTATTCTTCTGCCTTTCCGCCTTACCATTTATTTTTCCTCCATACTTTCATGATTTACCTGGGTAGTGCTTTTGAGTTTTGATGATGCAGGATTACAGGCGGGATGACCAATACCAAGGGTGGTACATCAATGAAGCACCATATATTGAAGACTCCCAAGAGATGGATTTACACACTTATGAGTATCAACAATGGATGGCAAGCACCCAAGCCGCCGTGGACAAACTCCAGTCGATGAACGATGCTGCTGATGCAAGGAACGCCGAGCTCAAGCGACTAGTGCAATTAACAGAAGAAGATGCTCAAGAACTGTTCGAAGAAGAGCCAGAAGCTACACACCACCAACAAAATCACCAAGAGATGTATATACCGGCTCATCAGCATCGACAACAGACGGTAAGAGTAGAATCCGCCTTGGATGATCTCATTTCGAAGCTACAAGCTCATCACACGACGGACATCAAGCTCGAGCAACCAAATCAATTAATGGAAGAACACGCTCAGGAGATGTTCGAAGAAGAAGATGAGCCCATCCATGACTATTATAAGCTAGAGGAATCCGATGAAGTATTCTTGGCGGTGGTGGCTGATGAAGGCGTTAAGCTCGTCTATCTTGAAAGCATGGAATTCACCCATCTTAAAGTTGAAGCTGAAGAGGAGCACGAAGAAATCGAGGAGATATCCTCAATTGAGCTTCCGCCAAGCCAACCTATAGATCAAGCCAGAGACGAGCACGTGGGAATCGAAGATGTCAAGGGTTTTGAAGTATACATACTCGATCCCGAGAGACCTCTGGATGATCATCAGGTGGAGAAGATGGAGTTCATTGACCATGCCACACCATACTACCTCTTTCCTCCTCCAGTAGGAGAATTCGAGAAGAACGGGTCATCCAACCAGAACTACGATCTATTGGAGCACTACCGGCTGCTGATGTGATCATATTTAGTGCATTATAAGTCCTCGATTAGCCTAGGGATCCCCCATGTTTGATCTCATTTTGCTATGATTTATAGGCCTTTATGGATGTTTTATGCAAAGTTCCCTTTTGTTGCCCGGTTGCCACTTTGAGGCCAATTCTATCTCTATTGGAGTTGTTTTCTTTTGCATTTTCAGGTCTTGGTATTGAAGTACTGGTGACAAGGAGCATATCGGATCAAACGGGAGGTCAATCGGAGCTAGGACGGAGGAGATATGGACGTTGCAAAATCGAGAAAAATGCACCCTTCAACTGAAGAAGTTTTCGGCGAGAACTCTAAGTTCTCGCCGAAAACCTTAAGCATTTTTGAACAGGAGGATTACAGGAGACGGCCGTTCGATTTATGAAGAAATTTTCGGCAAAAACTCTTCAAAGTTTTCGCCGAAAATCTGTGAAGAAAAGCCAAGCCGCTCGGTGTTTTTCAAAGATATTTTCGGCGAAAATGTTGTGGAATTTTTGCCAAAAATACCAAGCAATTCCAGCGTGCTATTTAAAGCGGCGGCAGACAAAAATTAAAGGGAGATTGACATTCTAATTTTTACACTCCACTCGTCTGTCTCACTCTCTCTCAACTCAACAAGCCGATCATCTCCTCCTCTCAACCAAACATCATCCTCCCTCAATTGTTGATCAACTTGAAGATCAAGGATCTAAGTGAAGTCCTCCATAGCTTGGATTGGAGCTTGAAGAGCCAAGTAGGAAGATCCTCCATGGAAGCAAGGATGGTCTCCTCTCCTCAATTTCAGGTTTCTTCCATGGTGATGCTAGGCTAAGCTTAGGTTTAGCTTAGTGGGGGATGGATCAAGTAGGATAGATGATTGATTGTATGGATTGAGTTTCTCTTAGCCATTTGTGTAAGATGATGATCCTAGACCTTGTGCTTGTTGTTCTTGGGACTTAACTTGGTCCTTTGATATTTTGTTTATGTCTTTCAATACATGAGAATGATTGATTTATGTTGATCTAAGGTTGTAGGATTGTAATTGAATGATTTGAGAGATTGGATTATGCAATTACAACCATTTTAAGCTTGTTTTCCTTGTTGTCATTTTATCAAACACTTGGTGTGCATTGAGTTTTCTTTCATTTGAAGGTTGAGAGACCCTTTTGATTGCTAGACTAGTGTTATATGATTGTCATGAGAGTGTCTTGCATCATTTACCTTGTGCTAGATGAATGTTAGCATAGAATTCAAGTTTTTGGCATTTCATTGAGCAAGTTAAGGCACTCCATTACCTTTGTTCACATAGCGAGAGCATGGTGCATTTGGTCTAGGAGTAGAGAGTCATTTGTGCGAGAGTTCGTTGATTCTACTTGAGTGAATTGCATGGTCATTAGTTTACACATCTATGCTTGAGATTCAATCCAGCTTTCATGAACCTTGAGCTTGAAGAAACCCCTTGCTAAGCTAAACTCCCTTCTCTCTTGTTTGATCCTCAATTTCACTTGTTAGTTTTTCCTTGATTGTTTATGCTTTTGATTTGTTCTCTTTCAAAACCAAAACTCAATTTTAAAGGTTTAGACCGTTCATGAACTTTGTGAGTATTAGCTTATGAGAGGACCTCGTGGAATACAACCTTGGTAAAATTCTTATCAAGTTTTTGGCACCGTTGTCGGGGACCTCTCATTCCTAAGAAAGCAATTATTAGTGAACCGATCTTTACACTTCCTTTCGTTTTACTTTTGCTTCCTTGTTACGTGTTGTTTGACTTGTTATCAAACATTGTCGTATTACGTTGGTATTTGTTGTTGATTTGTGTGTAGGAACCGTGCACTAGTGCATGAGGCGGATCATCCGTCTTCAAGCACGACTCCAAGGCATCAAGGTCGTGATTGAACCACCAACTCGTTCTCCTCCTCACTTAGTTCATAGCACCACACGCAACAACATGTCTCATCATGAGGATGTAGATAACCACTCGGTGCATTCGCATCACACTAATGAAGATGATCAATCGCAAAGGGGTGCGAGGCGCACACTAGCTGATTATGCTCACCCAACCCTCGAAGGGGCAGCCTCGAGCATCATGCGAAGACCGGTAAATGCAAGAAACTTCGAGTTGAAGCCTAATATGATTCAGATGGTACAGAACGGAGTGGTGTTCAACGGTATAGACGGAGAGTGCCCATCTAGACATTTGGAGGACTTCCTAGAGATATGCGATATGGTGAAGAACGATCAAGTTCACCCGGATTGTGTGCGGCTCCGACTCTTCCCCTTCTCCCTCAAAGGTAGAGGCAAGTCTTGGTTGGAGAACCAACCTAGTAGAACATTCACTACATGGGAGGGACTAGGCGAAGCCTTCCTCGAGGAGTTCTTTCCCCCTTATATGACGGATGCAATCCGAGATCGTATCAACCACTTACACAAAACAAGGGAGAGCTCTTCCATGAGACTTGGAATAGGTTCCAAGCCCTTCTTCGGTCTTGTCCTCATCACAACTTCGCCGAATGGAGTTTGGCGGATATCTTTGCTAGGTCCCTTGATTTTGAGAATACAAGGATGATCAACCAAGCCGTCAGAGGTGATCTAAGGATGCTCACTCCCGAAGATGCTCTAGAACTCTTTGCGGAGATGGCCAACAAGAGAGGAGTTGGTCTCGACAACAACCTCCAAGGTCTAAGTATGGAAGTGACACTCACTATGACTCTAGAGCTATAAGTGTTGATGCACCAAAGGATTCTTCTAGCTATGGGAAGAAGCCTAAGTTACCGGGGCACCGAGATGAAGATGACCCTATGTTTGCGCTCCTCATGTCTAAGATCGATGCTATGGCATCTCAGGTAAGTAACCTAACCATGCCTAAGCACCCCTCTAAGGTTCCATCATCTCATGTGGGTAATCCCCCAGTGGCTTCAATATATTGTTGTGAATGTTGTGGGGGTCAGGGTCACGATGTCAGTGCTTGCCCTTCCGCCACTCCTGAGCATGGCCAAGGTGACCACAATGAGGAGGTAAGCTTCGCACAAGGTGAAGGATTTCATGGTAATTTCAACCCCCAAGGTAACTATCAAGGTAACTATAACCGACCTTGGAACCACGGTGGTGGGTACAACAAGTCTAACCAAGGGTACCAAAGCCAAGGGAATCACTGTAGTGGTTATAACAAGGGTTACAACCAAGGTAATCAAGGAGGATTCCAAGGTTATAGAGGGTATCAAGGCAACCAATGGTCTCAAGGAAGTAACCAAAACCAAGGTAGTCAATGGACTCAAGGAGGTCACCAAGGACAAGGGAACCAAGGGGGAAATCAATGGAATCAAAGTGGACATCCAAATCAAGGTCCCCAAGGTCCTACCCACCGGGAATGTACAATCATAGAGGTGATGGACCACCCGGATTTAACAAACCACCTCACAACAAAGAAGGCGGTTCTCCAATATCTTAAGAGGATACCAACGCGGCAATGATTCAACTTATCAAGAATCAACAAGCCTCAATTGCAAATTTGGAGAATCAAATGGGTCATATTGCCAAGACGCTCTCGGAGCGACCCTCGGGCAATTTACCTTCCAACACCGAGGTCAACCCCAAGGTTCCCGAGGAGCTTATGATGGTAACATTGAGGAATGGTAAGCAAGTCCAAGACCCTTCACCTAAAGCGGTGAGACCTCAAGATAAAGACTATGTTTTGGTTGAAGACGTTGTTTTCGATGATGACACAAACAAGATTGAAGTAGTAGATAATGGAGCCAAGGCTAATGAAGCTTCTAAGACTACCACAGTCTCTCCTCCCGCACCAGTTGTACCTCCGTACAAGCCTAAGCCACCTTACCCTTCTCGCTTGAAGTCAGATTCCATGGAGAAAGATTTCAAGAGGTTTGTTGAGATTCTTGACAAGGTGCAATTCACAATCCCTTTTGGAGAAGCAATCACTAAGATGCCTCAATATGCGAAGTTCATGAAAGAAATCTTCACCAACAAATGCAAGCTTAAGGATGTAACTTCGGCAAAGCTCAACGAACAATGCTCCTCCATTCTCTCTAAGCAACCACCGGAGAAGCTTAAGGATCCAGGTAGCTTTACTATTCCTTGCACTATTGGTGAGCATGCAATAAGTAGAGGCTTAGCCGATTTGGGTGCTAGTATCAATGTTATGCCGTATTGCATGTTTAAGAAGCTAGGCCTAGGGAAACTAAAACCAACCCTTATGAATGTTCAATTAGCGGATAAGTCCATGAAATCCCCTCGTGGTATTGTTGAAGATGTGTTGGTTAAGGTTGGTGCTTTTGAATTCCTCGTGGATTTTGTTGTTCTAGATGCTATGGGTGGTACCGATGTGCCTTTGATTCTTGGACGACCCTTCTTAGCGACCTCTCGTGCTTTAATTGATGTCTATGGTGGTAGACTCACCCTTAGGGTCGACAATGAATGCATGATCTTTGATCGCTCAAATGGCATGGAATTTACTTTGTCTTATGCTAGTCACCATGATCCTAAGAATCCGCATGAGCTTACTTCGGCTACTAATAGCACTAACCTAGTCCGTCATAGTCTTGCGGATTTGTTTGCCATTAGTGATGTGCAGGAAAAGATGGATGAAGTAAAGGAGACCCCACCTTTCGTACTCCCGAAGACACCACCCAAGGCTCAGAAGAAAGGTGTAAAGAAGTCACCCGAGAAGGGCAAGGAAGCCGCACCAATGGGTGAGACGAGCAAGACTAAGAAGCCGCCCGATGAAAGGCTCAGCTCTAAGTGGTTTGGTCCCTTCTCCATTGCTCCCACCTCACCATCCAGAAAATCCATGCTCATTCCACCCGAAGTCGGTAAGGTACAATTCAAGTTTCGTGTGCCATGCGAAGGTAATGACATCGACTTCAAGGAGGTAATGAGTTGGGAAGGTTTTACTTAGCTTATTCCTTGTGCTTTCGTCTAGCTAGAGACGTTAAAGAAGCGCTTCATGGGAGGCACCCCATGTTATCCTTACTTTTTCGCTTTTATGTTTTAGTGTTGTTTTAGCTCTTTGAATAAGATGTTGGCAAGCAGTTAGGCGGATCACTCTTCACAATGCGCGTCATGGGACTCTTCCTCTACTTTGTCGTCCTATGCTCCTCTCTACCAATGCGGTAACTTCGTTCCACCTTACCCTCTCTCTCTTGATTATTGAGGACAATGCTCATGTTAGTCGTAGGGGAGTTTGAGGTTTGGTGTGATTATTTGTGGTAGACATCTAAGTCTATGCTTTGATGAGTTGCATGATCTTAATTGAATGTCAAATTCCTCTATCTTAGAATTCATTCGGTTCTTGACTTTTGGTGTTTAATTGACTTCAAGCTTTTACAATGACGTTTCGTTTGTTTCACTTAGAACCTATAACCAGCATGTTAGCACTAATATCAAATGAGTCTAGGCCAGAACAGATATTTTATCACTCTTGTATGTCGGTTGATTGGTTTGATACGTGTTTTTGTACCACTCGATAACACCGGTCTAAGATGATGAAGGCAATCAGAATTTTCACCCTATTTCATGTTTTTCATCGCTTCTTTTGGTCCCTCGTGATTGTAGCTTGAGATTAGACGAATCCAATTTGAAATCTTGTATGGAAGTTGTAAAGAGCTATGGATCAAGTGGCTATTTTGTGAGAGAAAATGCTCAAAAGAAAAGAAAAGCTAGGCAAGCTCGGCACCTAAGTAAAGTGTCGGGTTGAGCACTAGCAATGGCAAAAGCTGTGAGCTAGGCAGGTTCAACACCTAAGTGAAGTGTTGGATCGAGCACTAGTATGCAGTAAGAAAAAGAAAAAAAAATGAATGAAAATGGAAAGAAAAGAGAAAGAGAAAAAAAAAGAGTTCTCAAATGTAGCCCTTGATCCTACGCCTGAGTTTGTAAAGTGCGGATCTAGAAGCGGATGAAGTCAAGTCGATAGCCACATCATGATCACTCATCACTCTCAAAAATTCTCTTACCCCCGCCTTATCCGTTCCATCTCCCGAGTTCAAGTCCTTCTAATTAGAGTTGGTGTTATCGTGGTCGGTTTTTCTGTATCCCAATTAACCACTACTTGAAGTGTGCAGATATTAGTGAGGACTAGACATGTTTGGTTGACGTTCTGGCATGTGTAGGTTAAGTTTGTTCCTGGAACAGTGTAAGCCGAATTGTTATTGCTTGAATCTCAATGGGGCCGATCTTGTCATTTGTGAGATTGGATGTTTTCTAATTCATTTGCTTGAGGACAAGCAAAGCTTAGTCGTAGGGGAATTTGATGTGATCATATTTAGTGCATTATAAGTCCTCGATTAGCCTAGGGATCCCCATGTTTGATCTCATTTTGCTATGATTTATAGGCCTTTATGGATGTTTTATGCAAAGTGCCCTTTTGTTGCCCGGTTGCCACTTTGAGGCCAATTCTATCTCTATTGGAGTTGTTTTCTTTGCATTTTCAGGTCTTGGCATTGATGTACTGGTTACAAGGAGCACATCGGATCAAACGGGAGGTCAATCGGAGCTAGGGCGGAGGAGATATGGACGTTGAAAATCGAGAAAAATGCACCCTTCAACTAAAGAAGTTTTCGGCGAGAACTCTAAGTTCTCGCCGAAAACCTTAAGCATTTTCGAACAGGAGGATTATAGGAGACGGCTGTTCGATTTATGAAGAAATTTTCGGCGAAAACTCTTCAAAGTTTTCCCGAAAATCTGTGAAGAAAAGCCAAGCCGCTCTGTGTTTTTCAAAGATATTTTCGGCGAAAATGTTGTGGAATTTTTGCCGAAAATACCAAGCAATTCCAGCGTGCTATTTAAAGCGGCGGCAGACAAAAATTAAAGGGAGATTGAAATTCTAATTTTTACACTCCACTCGTCCGTCTCACTCTCTCTCAACTCAACAAGCCGATCAACTCCTCCTCTCAACCAAACATCATCCTCCCTCAATTGTTGATCAACTTGAAGATCAAGGATCTAAGTGAAGTCCTCCATAGCTTGGATTGGAGCTTGAAGAGCCAAGTAGGAAGATCCTCCATGGAAGCAAGGATGGTCTCCTCTCCTCAATTTCAGGTTTCTTCCATGGTTATGCTAGGCTAAGCTTAGGTTTAGCTTAGTGGGGGATGGATCAAGCTAGGATAGATGATTGATTTTATGGATTGAGTTTCTCTTAGCCAATTTGTGTAAGATGATGATCCTAGACCTTGTGCTTGTTGTTCTTGGGACTGAACTTGGTTCTTTGATATTTTGTTTATGTCTTTCAATACATGATAATGATTGATTGATGTTGATCTAAGGTTGTAGGATTGTAATTGAATGATTTGAGAGATTGGATTATGCAATTACAACCATTTTAAGCTTGTTTTCCTTGTTGTCATTTTATCAAACACTTGGCGTGCATTGAGTTTTTTTTCATTTGAAGGTTGAGAGACCCTTTTGATTGCTAGACTAGTGTTATATGATTGACATGAGAGTGTCTTGCATCATTTACCTTGTGCTAGATGAATGTTAGCATAAAATTCAAGTTTTTGGCATTTCATTGAGCAAGTTAAGGCTCTCCATTACCTTTGTTCACATAGCGAGAGCATGGTGCATTTGGTCTAGGAGTAGAGAGTCATTTGTGCGAGAGTTCGTTGATTCTAGTTGAGTGAATTGCATGGTCATTAGTTTACACATCGTTGCTTGAGATTCAATCCAGCTTTCATGAACCTTGAGCTTGAAGAAACCCCTTGCTAAGCTAAACTCCCTTCTCTCTTGTTTGATCCTCAATTTCACTTGTTTAGTTTTTCCTTGATTGTTTATGCTTTTGATTTGTTCTCTTTCAAAACCAAAACTCAATTTTAAAGGTTTAGACCGTTCATGAACTTTGTGAGTATTAGCTTATGAGAGGACCTCGTGGAATACGACCTTGGTAAAATTCTTATCAGCTGCATCACCCTTCTGGGTTGCTACATGGCACTCAACCGCTGGCCTTGAAGAAGACGATTGACTTCATGGAACTCCTAAGTTGGGGTCCCTAACAGGTATCGTCCGACTCAATGACGTTAAAAGAGAGCTCTTTGTGGGAGGCAACCCACGGCTGGAGTCCGTTTGAATTATTGAGTCAGTCTTTTCGTCGTTTGAGTCGATTTTAGGGAGCAAAAGTGTTAGTTTTATTTTTCATTAGTTTTAATTTTTGTGTCAGGTTTTTCAAAAAGAAAAAAAAATCAGTTTTCAAGTAAGTATTCGGTGAAAACTTAAAGTTTTCGCTGAATACTTTCTCTCATTTAGTTACAGTGAGCGTCTCCTTTATTTTTGTCTGTTTTTGAAGAAGTTTTTGGCGAAAACTTTCATAGTTTTTGCCGAAAACTTGTGTCTGTTTTTAAAATCAATTTCCTTTTTTTGGTCCGATTCCAACGCATACTTGATCATCCAAATCGGAGCTCTGTAGCTCCGATTATCCCCGAAACAAGCTTTTCACATTTTTGGCCAACTTCGTCGCTTTCCGTCCATTTTCTTGAGTCGTGTCTTCAAGGTTAGTTATTGGGTTTTCAATTACGAATCTTTTGACATACTGATTATTGATTTTTTACGAGTTCCATTTTATGTGCCTGCTGTTTCGGTGTGATTTTTTGCTGATCTGTTTGAACTTAGATGTTCTAGACTTCTCTAGGAGTGCGGTGCCGTGAATTTGTGTCGTTTTAAAAAGTAAAAAAAATATTATCAAAATATTTTCAAAATTCCCCTAAACCTTCTTTGTTCGACTTTTATTCTGTGTGAATCCGGGACGCTTGTCCCTGTATCCTTTTGATCTTTTTGTTGTCTTTGTTTTTGTAGGAACTTGAGTAGCTACTCCGCTCTACTCCGGACGCTCCGTGTTCATCCACTACACTGACCATCTCATTTCAGGTTCTTCGTATCTCTCTACTCTAGTTTAGTCCTATGAGGACACAGAACCGTTTAAGTGTGGGGTAGGATTCTAGGATTATTCATGATCTTGCTTGATTTTCTGTGATTTTATGATTCATTTTTGAAATTTCTCTAGCATAGAATTGCTCAGTTCTTGACTTTTGATGTGAAATTGACTTCAGTTTTTCACAATGACGTCTAGACTGTTCCACTTAGAACCTGTAACCAACGTGTTGGCACTGATATTTAATGAGTCTAGGTCAGAACAGATAATAAATCACTTTGGTAGTTGAAACTTGAATTATTTTAATTAATTGACTTGTTAATAACAAAGCTCGATAACACTGTTCTAAAATGATAAATGCTAGCTTCTCCCATGTTTTTCACTCCATATTTGATCACCTGTGATTGTGGCTTAAGATTAGACGGAAATCCAATTCGAAATCTTATGTAAGAAGTTATAACTAGCTAGGATTAAATTGCTAAATGGTTAAATCAAGTAATTGAATTGTTCAAATGTAATGTTAAGTTCCTTAAAGTGCTGAAAATCAAAGCTAAGCAAGCCCGACACCTAAGTGAAGTGTTCGGGTTGAGCACTAGCAAAGGCACAAACACTTTGAGCTAGGCAGGTCCAACACCTAAGTGAAGTGTTTGGTATCGAGCACAAGTATGTAGTAAATAATTAAATGGAAGAAGTTGAAACTTGAAATAAATTGTTGTTTAAATAGGTCCTAGCTAGAACATGTAACGTACAGATCTAGAGGCGGATAAAGTCGAGTCGATAGCCACGTCACTTTTCCTACATCCGCACCCACATTATGGTTAGAGCTTAAAATCTTTTTGATTAGAATTGGTGTTATCGTAGTCGATTAATTATGATTAATTATTTTGCCAAGAAACATGCTTTGTTAAAACTACTACTTGAAGTGTGCAGAAATTAGTGAGATCGAAATTTGTTTGGTTGATGTTATTGCATGTGTAGGTTAAGTTTCTACGTGGAACAGTCTAAACCAAATCGTTAGAATTGAATCTCAGTTTAATCTCGTGTCATTTGTGAATTTGAGTGTGTTCTACTTCAGTTTGCTTGAGGACAAGCAAAAGCTTAAGTGTGGGGTATTTGATGACACTCGATATGACGTGATTTTTAGCCTCATTTAAGCGACATTTCCTTGCTTGAAACGTGGTTTTAGGGGTAGAATAGCGAATATTCACTCAACTGCCCTATTTCCTACTGATTTGGTTACTTTGGCCCTTTTTGGGTCTATTTGATGGTTTTCTAGTGTTTTTGTAATAGCACAGGTTTTTGCCGTCAAATACGTAGCCACGGACATGTTCAAGACCTCAAGAAGTGAACCGGAATCAAACTAGAGTCAGATCAAACTAGTGAGAATCGAACTGAATTCTCGCCGAAAATATCTTAAGAAACTCACAGGCGGAGTGAGCTGAATTACACTGAAGTTTTCGGAGAAAACTATTAAAGTTTTCACCGAAAAGTTATGAAGAAATCGATGAAGGAAATAGAAGCCTTTGAACTAAAGTTTTCGCCGAAAAGTTCCTTATTTTCTGAAGCAGAGTTGGAAACCCTAATCAATCCTATTTAAAGAGCTGCAGCGGCACATGGAAGGGGGACATCATTCATTCGACAATTATACACAATCAATTAGACTTTTAGAGTCGCCAGACTCTAGGGTCGATAGATAGAGTTTAGAGAGTTCGAAGATCTGTGGAGAGTTCGTGACGCCATCCTTCCACCTCAGAGAGCTCGAAGCTTAACGTTGAAGATCCAGGAGATCGAAGCTTCGCTAGAATCGTCAGAATTAGGTTTTTTAGTTCTTATCTGTTCTTGGTCTGTATGATGATTTCCTTTGTGGCCTTTGATTCTTCTGTTATCGTTATGAGTAGCTGAACTTGTAGAGCTTAGATTAGATGAACCCTAAGTGACCCAGGGCTTTACAGCAGTCACGGATTGGCGATAATTAGATTCGAAGTTCAATCAGTTTCTTTTTGCCTGGTTGTTTTGTTCTTCATTGTTTATGTTTCTCTTCTGGTTGGTCGCCTAGATTAGGTTTGTGCAAGTTAGGGTTATTCGCCAGACAGCTTCCCTACTTTGGCACATAAACTTGTCTTTCTTGATCAGCTAGTTTAGATTCTTGTTAAGCTGAGGATAGTAGCGAACGTTCGCCTCTCTTTAGAACATCAAATCAACCAATTAACCTATTCATTGGAGTGTGCCTTTCGTAGGAACCAGTTAGGGTTAATCCGCTTCAAGAGTAACTCATTAATCACTAGTAATTGCACCAATTAGGTTTGTCGTCGGAAGAAGCGACCGTACTCGGGCGGCTAATTAATCTTGGTAGTTAGATCGGATAGAGCAAACGTTCGCCAGTCTTAAACCTAAGGGTAAGGAGTTATGGTGGTGTATAGAAATTGATTGAATTAGAATTGAAAACCGCTGGTCTTGTGATCGCCAATGCTTTGGTAATCTAAGGGGGATTCGAAATCTAAGCTCGTCTATCTTCTCGTTAGTCAACCTTTTTAATCTTTCTGTCTTTTATTTTCCTGCTTTATTAGATTAGAAGTTGTGGAACTCACACCACGCACAACCTGTTTAAACCTGAGTAATTTGCCAACATATTTGAGTAGACAAGAAGAAGAGACCTCGAGTAGAATACAATCTAGTCTGCCTTGGTAGATTAGTTATTTGATACCGCTAAAACTGTAGCATCATGGAGCCAATTCAAGAGACAGGTTCAAAGAGATGAGGAGGTACCCATCGAGTCATGGAGAGACCTCAAAAGGAAGATGAGGAAGAGGTTTGTCCCGGCTGCCTACATCTGAGACTTGCACACCTCACTCCATACTTTGAAGCAACGAACTATGTCTGTGGAGCAGTATACGAAGGAGATAGAGATGCTAGTGACAAGGCTCGACCTCAAGGAAGAGCATGAAGCAAGGATAGCCCGGTTTGTAGGAGGGCTACACCCTGACATCATGCACCAAGTCAACATACTCAACTACATTGACTATGAAGACTTGAAAGCCCTAGCCATCCGAGTGGAAAGGGAGATGAAGAGAGGCTATACAGGAAAGCCAGCCCCGAAGCACCGAGCCCCGATCAAACCCTAACCCTAGGGAACCTGCACCACGGGTAACACCTACTCAATCTACTCCTAATGTTCAGAATTCTAACCCACGTCCTAGTCGAATTGTGTGCTTTAAATGTCAAGGCAGAGGGCACGTCTCAAGGGACTGCCCCAACCAAAGGACCATGGTGATGAGAGAAGGAGAGATCGAGACAGATGATGAGGAGGAGGATGAGAAGAAAAAGGAAGAAGAAGAATCTGAGGAAGGAGAAAAAGTGAAGCCAGAAGGGCTTGAGAAGTTTACTGGGATGTTCTAAAAAATCTAGCCCCGGAGTCAAAGAATCTACCCAACCCCGGAGCCGGCACCCAGCACAGCTCCGGTGCTTCGCCTAGCCCCGGCGCCCAACACCGCCCCGGTGCTCAGCCCCGGCTCTCAGCCTAGCCCCGGCAGCCAGCACAGCCCCGACGCCCAGCACAACCCCGGCGCTCAGCCCCACCCCGGTGCCCAGCACAGCCCCGGCGCTCAGCCTAGTCCCAGCACCCGGGCTAGCCCCGACACCAAGGCCAGTCCCGGCGCCCAGGCCAGGACCGGCCCCCAGGTAAGCCTTGGCCCCTAGGCCAGCCCCGACCCCCAGACCGACCCCGGAGCACGCCCTAGCCCCCAGGCCAGCCCCGGTACACTCCAGATCGGCCCCGGTACACTCCTGGCCAGCCCCAATACTGGCCCCTGGTCAGCCCCGGCCCCGACACCCCCCAGACCGGCCCCAGCGCGCCCCAGGACCACTTCGGCCCGGTCAGCCCCCAACCAGGCCTGACACCCCCCGGCCCTGCCCCAACGTGATTAGAGTCTTCACATTTCAATGGGTGGCTGTCTCCCATTGAATTCTACGGGCTGCCCCAATCGAGGAGGCAGAAAACATGGAGCTGGACGAAGAAACAGGTGCCCCGATCAAAGGAGAAGGAGAATCTGGTGGGAGAATTGATGAACTATTCACACCCGACACCTCCCCGAGCCTAGATATCCTAGATGACAGTCCATCTGAGAGGGAAGATATGGACACCGACGGCCAAAGCTCTGAAGGACCAGAACCTTGGTCTGTCACCAATTCAAATGGCATTCCTGGTCTAGAAGATGATGCTGAGTCTCTTCCAGACATGGCCACCCAAGTCACCGAAGTGTGGAGAGGATTGTTGAGTGCCTAAAGAGAGCCCAAGATGGATTCGAGGGAGAATCCAAGGCAAGAAGAGGGGGATGATGTGATCCTTCACAGCTGCCCAAACACCTACAGCTATTCCTACACCCCACCAGGGTCCCCGGTCAAAGGCAGAACCCTAAGGCCCTACAAGAAGCGTGTAGGGCTAATGAAAGCCCTCCAGCACATCATGAAGCCAAGGTATGTGACCAAGTATAGGCTCAGGCCACCCTCAACAGGTAGGGGAGCTAAAATGAAGAAGATGCCACTCCAAGCAATGTTGCTGGACGAGTGATGTGCAAGATTTAACTCACAACATTCAAGGTCGTATTCCACGAGGTCCTCTCATAAGCTAATACTCACAAGGTTCATGAACGGTCAAAACATTTGAATTGAGATTTGGTTTTGAATGAGAAAAAATCAAAAGCTTAAACAAACAAGGCAAAACTAACAAATAAAGTTGAGGATCAAACAAGAGAGAAGGGATTTCAGCTTAGCAAGGGGTTTCTTCAAGCTCAAGGTTCATGAAAGCTGGATTGAATCTCAAGGAACAATGTGTAAACTAATGACCATGCAATTCACTAAAGTAGAATCAACGAACTCTCGCACAATTGACTCTCTACTCCTAGACCAAATGCACCATGCTTTCGCTATGTGAACAAAGGGAATGGAGTGCCTTAGCTAGCTCAATGGAATGCTCAACACTTGATCTCTATGCTAACATTCATCTAACACAAGGTAAATGATGCAAGACACTCTCATGCCAATCATATAACACTAGTCTAGCAATCAAAAGGGTCTTTCAACCTTCAAATGATAGAAAACTAAATGCACACCAAGTGTTCGATAAAATGACAACAAGGAAAACAAGCTCAAATGGTTGCAATTGCACAATCCAATCTCTCAAATCATTCAATTACAATCCAAACACCTTAGATCAACATCAATCAATCATTCTTATATATTGAAAGACATAAACAAAACCAGAAAAATAAGTCAAGCTCTCATGGACAACAAGCACAAGGTCTAGGATCATCATCTTACACAAATGGCTATGATAAACTCAATCCATACAATTAATCACCTATCCTAGCTTGATCCATCCCCCACTAAACTAAACCCAAGCTTAGCCTAACATAACCATGGAAGAAACCTGAAATTGAGTAGAGGAGACCATCCTTGTTTCCATGGAGGATCTTGCAACTTGGCTCTTCAAGCTTCAATCCAAGGTATGGAGGACTTCACTTAGCTCCTTGATCTTCAAGTTGATCAACAAAGGAAGAGGGAGGATGATCGGATGAGAGGAAGGCATGGATCGGCGATCAGAGTTGAGAGAATGTCGAGTGTTGTAAAAATAATAATGAACCATCCCTTCCAATTTTCGCCCGCTATGTCTTTATATATTGCGCGGATTCCTCTTCAAGTTTTCGGCGAAAACCTCTTCAGTTTTCGCTAAAAATTTCTTTGCAAATCACCGAGCAACTTTGTCATTTCTTCATAGGTTTTCAGTGAAAACTCAGAAAGTTTTCGCCGAAAACTTCTTCACAAATCGAACATCAGGCCGTCTCCACAAGAAGTGACAAGCAATCAGCTGATACTGTAGCTCCTGAACCGGCCATAATTCCTGATGCTATAGCCATTGACAAGCCAGAGATCGAGGAGGAGGATAGAGAAGAAGAAGAGGAGGTGACTGCCCCGCCTCCCCTGGCAAAGACGGCACCCGCGCCACCTCTCCCTTCATATCAACCTCGGATTCCGTTTCCTAAGGCTGCGTAATCAATGGAGAAAGATCATGTTACCCAGTACAGAAAGTGGTATGGAAACTTGAAGAACACGAATATGAAGATACCAGTTACTGATGTTATCCAGGTGATACCGGAGGCTGACAAAATCTCAAAGGATCTTGCGAAGAACAAGAAGAAGGAAGAGTTGTCTTCCGTCCCCCTCGAGGAAGCATGCCCCGCTATCCAGAGCCAGGTGACACCCATACCTCCCTCAGCTAAGTGTCGAGATCCCGGTGCTTTTACTTTGCCTTGCACTATTAATGATGTGAAGAATGATCGTAGTGTAATTGATCTGGGTGCTTCTATCAATGTTATGCCTACTTGCTTGTTTGAGAAATTGAACCTAGGAGAGTTGAAACCAATTAGCATGCATTTAGTGTTTGCCGACAGATCTATTAAACTACCTAGGGGAATAATAGAAAACGTGGTTGTCCGTTGTGGTCCTTTTACTATTTTGACTGACTTTGTTGTTATGGATACTCGAGAGGAAGATTTCACTCTTCTCCTAGGCCGACCGTTTATGGCAACAGCTGGCATTACCATTAATGCCCCGAATGGCTCGTTGACATTAAGGGTCGGCAAGGACACCATGACATTCCGCCTGAAGGACGGTATGCAAGTCCCAGTCAAAGAAGATATGCATTGTTTATCTGTTGAAGCAGTGGAGTTGGCTTCGGTCAACTCTAGTTCTAATGAAAAATCTAGAGTTTCTTTAGAAATTTGCTTGCCAGGTGTCGTACAGGTCCCTAATCTGAAGAATGAGCTGCCGGCACAAAAGCCGAGAAAGTAGGAGGATCCGACGGCGTCCCCTCATGAATTGCCATACGTTAAAGATCCTAGTGAGATAAAGACGGAGAATAAAGAGAAGACGAAGGCAGTTTGGAAGCTGATTGCTCAGCCCCCGTCTACCGAGCCACCGAAGAAGAATAATCCTCTGAAGGACGCTTCTTCGAAAGAAATGTTCGGGCCATTCGAAATTTCTGGTCACCTTCCCGATGGACGAACCAAGCTAATGCACGCACACGGGAAGAAGTTCACACTTGCCGGAGGATCCCCAAGGCCATATTTCAAGAACTCTGACTCGGGCCTAAGAGAAATCCTGAGTTGGGATGTCTCTTGAGCGTTGTCCAGGTATCGTCCGGCTCAAGGACGTTAAGCAAGAGCGCTTCGTGGGAGGCAACCCACGGCTGGAGTTCATTTTTGAATTTTTGAGTCAGTCTTTTCGTCGTTTGAGTCAGGTTCGGGGGAGCCAAAGTATCAGTTTAATTTCCTTTCATTTTGATTTATTTCGGTTGGGTTTTGAAAAAAAGGGTTTTAAATTAGGTTTTCGGCGAGAATTATAATTTCTCGCCGAAAACTATTCTAAAAAAAACAAACAGGAGCGTCCTTCTTTATTTTTGCTTATTTTTTAAGAAATTTTCAGAGAAAACTTGTGTCTGTTTTGAAAATCAGTTTCCTTTTCTCGGTCTGATTCCAACGCATACTTGATCGTCCAAATCGGAGCTCTGTAGCTCCGGTTATCCCCGAAACAAGTTTTTCACATTTTTGGCCAACTTAATCGCTTTCCGTCCATTTTCTTGAGTCGTGTCTAAAAGGTTAGTTGTTGGGTTTTCAATTTTGAATCTTTTGACATGCTGATTATTAAATTTCGATGAGTTTAAATTTGGTCTACCTCATTTTGCGTGCCTACTGTTTCGGTGTGATTTTTTCTGAACTGCTTGAGCTTAGATGATCTAGATTGCTCTAGGAGTGTCGTGCCGTGAATATGAAAAAAAAATATTTTCAAAATTCCCCTAAACCTTATTTGTTCGACTTTTATTCTGTGTGGATCCGGGACACTTGTCCCGGTATCCTTTTGATCTTTTTGTTGTTTTTGTTTTGTAGGAACTCCAGTAGCTACTCCGCTCCGCTCCGGGCTATCCGAGCTCATCCTCTACACCGACCATCTCATTCCAAGTTCTTCGTATCTCTCTATTCTAGTTTAGTCATGTGAGAACACATAACGGTTTAAGTGTGGGGTAGGATGCTAGAGAACCTTGCATGAACTTGATTGCCCTTGATTGTGTTTTTGTGTGCCTAGTGGTCCCTTTCCAGTCTCTCTATCATTAGAATGGCCCAGTTCTTGATTTTTGATGTTAAGTTGTTGTTCAATCTGTCATAATGATGCTTAGACTGCTTAACCTAGAACCTGAAAATCAACATGTATATTTTGATGTTAAATTGCCTGGTCAGAACAGATTTTTGAAAATCACACATATAGTTTGTCGCCTTGATTGCATGAAAATGACCGAATCCGACTAGCAAACTAAATGTGAGCTTTTGATCCATTGCACGTAACTTGCAATTTCAATCCTTTTTAGTGGTTTTCTGTTTGCTTGAATGAGTTAGAATTTGCATGAGACCTACTCAAGACCACACGATGACAGGAGTCCTAGAATGATAGGGGCACCTAGATTCAGCTACTAAGCCAGATAGCCTACCTAACGTTAAATCCATTAGGTTTAAACCCTTGAGCTTGGCCTGTTCTTTCGATTTGATATACATTACAACCATTTCCCATTCTTTCATTCCCCGTTGATCCCTGTGGTTGTAGTTCTAGATTGACCTACCGGAAGTCGGTTTGTGGTAACCTGATGTGATCCTGGCCACCAAGCCCAGCTTGGAGACGATTGATGTCGATCCGTCCCCAGCACTGATGCCAGGCTGAGAGTACACCTGCCCCAGGCCTACACCAGCACCACCCCCGGAGCCTAGAAGATCCCAAGCCCCGGAGCTAGAAGATGCACCTGGGAGGATGCTGATCCTCAGCCAGGCACCAAGGCCAGCTCCTGCTCCAGCCAAAGTTCGGTTCATGACCCGCCAGGAGCTGATGTTGACACCGAGCCCAGACCCGGACCCAGGCCGAGCGTAGCACCCATCCTAGGCCCCATGTCGAATGCCACGAGCTCTGGACCGACACCAGCTCCTAAAGACATCCCTAAGGTACTCTGGAAATAAGGCTCAAAGCAGAACTCAAAAGGCCTGGACAGATTTGAAGATGGCCCCAAGCTAAGCCTGCCACAGGCAAGGGCCCATGCCAGCGCCTGTCAGAGGAGCACTTTTGGCCCAGACAACAATTGACCCGTGCCTTTTGGGATTTTCCAAAGGCACTGGAATCCTTATGGCCCCAGGATTATTCTCCAACAAACGGAGCTCAATTTGGAGAAGTATCAAAGGAGATAGAGCTAGGCCAAGTCCTAGTATGGCATGGATGGAGCACCAAAGAGCACTCCTCGGATGCTGATCCGAGGAAGCCCAAGCTAGGAGCTGTAATCAGGCCACCACCTGAGCCTGATCAAAGGAGGGATGGACTACCATTCATGATACGGGAGATGAAGGGAAGATGCCAAGTACTTCCAAAGAAGAAATCCTAATCAAGCTAGGATTTCCCGATTTTGGACAGATTTCTAGTCTGACGAAGAATGACGGATTTGGACTACATGGAGACATAATTTTGGCTGAAGCCCAACATCAAAGTTGAAGCCCACGACGTCTACTAGTGATCTGCCAAAGGGCTTATTTTTCCTATTTTATTTGTTATTTATTTGGCAATTTCTCCCAGAACCCGTTCTGCTGTGTTTGAGGATTTTCCAGCCTCCTTTTTAGGAGTTGGAGTCCGAATTTTCCCTTCTTGTAGTCTAGGTTAGGATTATTTAAAGTCCTCTTTAGGTTTTCTAATTAGGACTCTTTTTTATTTCTTTATTTTATTATTATTTAGGAAGTAGGGTTTAGGGAGGAGAGCTTGTTCCCTCACCTATATAAGGAGGCCGCCGGCCACCTCTTGTACTAAAGAACCCCCTTTGATTAAATATATTTCAGAACTTATGTTCTTTTCCCTTCAAGTTAATGTGAGGAGCATTGCTTAAGGTTGACTTATCATCAAGAGCATTCATCTCTTGGCGTGGCGTCTTCGACTGGACACTTCTGGTTCCCGGCTGTTATATAGCCGACGGGTCAAAGTACTTATCCGCCCCCGGTTCCCGAAGGTTTCTACCTCGTTGCACGTTCCAACTTGCGGTGGTTAGGGCCGTCTGCCCACGGTTGCAGCGGTTCACATCATAACCTGCCTATAGCCATTAAACAGGTGGTCTTAGCTATTATGTCCAAACGTGTAAACCCCTCTAGCAACTAAAAGAAATAATCGGCACAAAGAAAAAAAATCAAAAGAAGAAAAACAAAAGAAATTTCGAAAAAAGTAAGAAAAAGAAGAATAGTTCCAAAGTTCCAAAATTCAATAACGTTCTTCTCCATACATATGGAAGAACAAAGTCAAAAGAAAAGTCGGAAAAAATGTGTGTAAAGAAAATTAAGTGCTAGGTTGCTTGAGGGTATCATAGGACGAGCGTTCATTATTCCACCCGTGTCTGGTTAGACGGTAGGAAGCCATAGGCTAGATTCGAGGGAAGTTAGTTGAAAGCTACACCGCACCAAAGCCAGCATCATACATTCCCATCAGCCATCTCATTATAAACCCTTGTAGTGTAGAATTTGTTACAGTCCTAGCAGGGAAGTCCTTCTTGACTAGTTCCTCGTATTGTCACAGTGGCGAAAATCCCCCAGGTTTTCGGCGAAAACTCAAGAAGAAATCGGCTGAGTTCAACAAAGAGAAGTTTTCGGCCAAAACTTCAAGTTTTCGCTGAGAACCCTAAGGTCCGAAAAACACAGGAGAATCAGCCGATGGATGCCTTCATTTACACTCAAGTTTTTGGCGAAAACTCAACAAGTTTTTGGCGAAAACTCAACAAGTTTTCGGCAAAAACTCAAGGCAAAATCCGGCGATTCTGGGGTTAAGTATAAATACTTAACTGGCGGCCCAAATAAAGATATACCTGATAATACATCATAATTACAGAATTCTGACGAGTTCTGGAGCAGAGTTTAGAGTTCGAAGAGCCAGGAAGAGATCGTGACGCCATCCCTTCACCTCGGAGACTCGGAGCTAGGATTGAAGATTACCGGAGATCGAAGCTTCGCCGAAGTTGTCTTAATTAGGTTTTTCAGATCCTTTTCTGTTCTTCCTCTGTTTAAGATGAACTCTGTCTTTGTCTTTGATTCTTTTGTTATGAACATGAGTAGCTAAACTCGTAGAGCTTAGATTAGATGAACCCTAAGTGACCCAGGGATTTAAAGCGGTCACGGATCGGCGGTGATTAGATTCAAAGTTCAATCAGTTTCGCTTTGCATGGTTGTTTTGTTCTTGATTGTTTATGTTTCTTTTCTGGTTGATCACCTAGATTAGGTTTGTGTTAATTTAGGGTTTGTCGCCAGACAGCTTCCCTGCTTTAAACATTAAAACTTGTCTTTCCTGATCACCTAGATTAGATTCTTGTTAAGTTGAGGATAGAAGCGAACGCTCGCCTCACTTTAGAACATCAATTCAACAAATTAACCTATTCATTGGAGTGTGCCTTTCATAGGAACCAAATAGGGTTAATCCGCTTCAAGAGTAACTCATAAATCATTAGTAATTACACCAGTTAGTTTAGTCGTTGCGAGAGGCAACTGTACCCGGGCGACTAATTAATCTTGGTAGCTAGATCGGATAGAGCGAACGTTCGCCAGTCTTAAACCTAAGGGTCAGGAGTTATGGTGGTGTATAGAAACCGATTGAATTAGAATTGAAAACCGCTGGTCTTGTGATTGTCGTTGCCTTGGTGATCTAAGGGGGATTCGAAATCTAAGCTCGTCTATCTTCTCGTTAGTCAACCCTTTTTAATATTTTTCTGTCTTTTATTTCCCTGCTTTATTATATTAGAAGTCGTGGAACTCACACCAGGCACAACCTGGTTTAACCTGAGTAATTTGCCAACATATTTGAGTAGACAAGAAGAAGAGACCTCGAGTAGAATACAATCTTGTCTACCTTGGTAGATTAGTTATTTGATACGTCCTACAACGTTCATCAAATTGGCGCCGTTGCCGGGGAATCTTCTAATTGTTTGAAAGAAGAGTTGGCATTTCATTCTTCTACCTTTCCATCTTTCATATTCCATCACACTTCGATTTTACACCGGTTGTGTTTGTTTTTGTCTTTTACTAGTTAAGAAAATTCAGAAGCAAATCACTTCCATCCACCTTCCCCTACCGCAATGGCTGCTCAAAAGAGTCTTGCGGATTACAATAAGCCAAGTGCTGCTAGTGTTCGGTCCTCCATCTTTGTGCCGCGCAAGGAAGACGGTCCTGCCTATGAGATCAAGATCGCCTTCTTGGAAATGATCTCTAGGGATCAACAGTTTGAAGGAAAGCCTCATGATAATCCATGCACACACTTGGCGATTTCCTTGCTTTTTGCGAATCCTTTAAGAGTGGGAGCCTCGACAAGGATACCTTGTGCTTGCGAGCCTTCCCATTCTCACTTCAAGGCGCCGCAAAGTGATGGCTCATTAGCAAGCCACCCGGTCACTACCAACTGGGAGGATCTTGCTCAAGAATTCATATAGGAATACTTCCCTCTTTCCAGAACCACTGCTTACAGGGACAGCATCTCAAGGTTCATACAGAAAGAAGGAGTGAGCTTATACAATGCCTGGAATGAATTCCAGGAACTCCTCTACAGCTGCCCTCATCATGGCTTCACTCAGAGGCAGCTAGCCGAGATCTTTGCTAGGGGTATGAACGAAGAGTCATCTAAATGGGTCAACTCTTTGGCAGAAAAAGACTGTACCATACTCACACCAGAAGCTGCTCTTCTCCACTTTGCAAATTGCGCTTCCAAGTCAAGGAATTGGGAGAGGCAGACCGAAGGAGCTAAGAGACATTGGAGAATGGAAGAGTTTATTGAAGCAGAAGTCCAGAAGCGATTGAAGGAAATCAATGTCTGTTCTGTAGAAGAGGTGAACTTCATTTCTGAAGGCTTCACCAACAGTCAACAGGGATACACCAACTAATGTCAGTTCAAACAACCTCCTCAACAACAAAGGTGCTTCCAAGAGCGTCCTCCTTACAACTTTGGATTCACTAGAGAACAGCAACCTCAGAGATCTACATCAGGGAACACAAGGGATATCGAGGTAGACAAGAAGCTCGACCTGATCCTAGCAAGGCTAGATGACTATGAGGAGAAATTCAAGTCTCAAGCCGTCTTAAATCAAGAACATGAAGCTCGAGGTCAACGAGTGGAGAGCATGGTGAATAACATGCTTAGCTTGCTAACTAGTAGCCCCCTCCTTAGTCAATCATCGGTTCAAGACAACTCTACCATTAGAAAGGAGCACGTAAAAGCCATCTCCACAACAAGTGGCAAGCAATTAGCCGGTCCTACAGTTCCCGACCCGGTCTTGGCTCCTGATGCCATAGCCATTGACAAGCCAGAGATCAAGAAGGAGGTGACTGCCTCGCCTCCCCTGACAAAGACATCTCCTGCGCCACCTCCTCCATCATATCTGCCTCAGATTCCGTTTCCTAAGGCTGCACAATCAATGGAAAAAGATCATGATACCTGGTACAGAAAGTGGTATGGATACTTGAAGAACACAAATATGAAGATACCAGTTACTGATGCTATCCAGGTGATACCGGAGGCTGACAAAATTTCAAAGGATCTTGCAAAGAACAAGAAGAAAGAAGAGTTGTCTTCCATCCCCCTCGAGGAAGAATGCCCCGCTATCCAGAGCCAGGCGACACCCATACCTCCCCCAGCTAAGTGTCGAGATCTCGGTGCTTTTACTTTGCCTTGCACTATTAATGATGTGAAGATTGATCGTAGTGTAATTGATCTAGGTGCTTCTATCAATGTTATGCCTACTTGCCTGTTTGAGAAATTGAACCTAGGAGAGTGGAAACCAATTAGCATGCATTTAGTGTTTGCCGACAGATCTGTTAAACTACCTAGGGGAATAATAGAAAACGTGGTTGTCCGTTGTGGTCCTTTTACTATTCTGACTGACTTTGTTGTCATGGATACTCGAGAGGAAGATGTCACTCTTCTCCTAGGCTGACCGTTTATGGCAACAGCCGGCATTACCATTAATGTCCCGAATGGCTCGTTGACATTAAGGGTGGGCAAGGACACCATGACATTCCGCCTCAATGACGGTATGCAAGTCCCAATCAAAGAAGAGATGCATTGTTTATCTGTTGAAGCTGTGGAGTTGGCTTCGGTCAACTCTAGTTCTAATGAAAAATCTAGAGTTTCTTTAGAAATTTGCTTGCCAGGTGTCGGACAGGTCCCTAATCTGAAGAATGAGCTGCCGGCACAAAAGCCGAGAAAGCAGGAGGATCCGACGGCATCCCCTCATGATTCGCCAAACGTTAAAGATCCTGGCGAGATAAAGAAGGAGAATAAAGAGAAGACGAAGGCGGTTTGGAAACCGATTGCTCAGCCCCTGTCTACCGAGCCACCGAAGAAGAATAATCCTTTAAAGGACGCTTCTTCGAAAGAACTGTTCGGGCCATTCGAAATTTCTGGTCACCTTCCCGATGGATGAACCAAGCTAATTCACGCACACGGGAAGAAGTTCACACTTGCCGGAGGATCCCCAAGGCCATATTTCATGAACTCCGACTCGGGCCTAAGAGAAATCCTGAGTTGGGATGTCTCTTGAGCGCCGTCCAGGTATCGTCTGGCTCAAGGACGTTAAGCAAGAGCGCTTTGTGGGAGGCAACCCACGGTTGGAGTCCGTTTTTGAATTTTTGAGTCAGTCTTTTCGTCGTTCGAGTCAGGTTCGGGGGAGCCAAAGTATCAGTTTAATTTCCTTTTGTTTTGATATATTTCGGTTGGGTTTTGAAAAAAAAGGGTTTTAAATTAGGTTTTTGGCGAGAATTATAATTTCTCGCCGAAAACTATTCCCAAAAAAACAAATAGGAGCGTCCTACTTTATTTTTGCTTATTTTTGAAGAAGTTTTCACCGAAAACTTGTATCTGTTTTGAAAATCAGTTTCCTTTTTCGGTCTGATTCCAATGCATACTTGATCATCCAAATTAGAGCTCTGTAGCTCCTGTTATCCCCGAAACAAGTTTTTCACGTTTTTGGCCAACTTCGTCGCTTTCCGTCCATTTTCTTGAGTCGTGTCTAAAAGGTTAGTTGTTGGGTTTTCAATTTTGAATCTTTTGACATACTGATTATTAAATTCAACGAGTTTAAATTTGGTCTACTGATGACACTCGATTTGACGTGATTATCAGCCCCATTTAAGCAACATTTCATACCCTTTGATGCCATTTTGATGAGTATTTGGTGCATTTGTCGTAACTTTGTGATTATCGGCTCCTAGTGCGTACATTGTCCATTTCTTGGCTATTTTTACCCTTTTGTGAGCTTTTATGTTGAACCCCTAGGTTACCACATTATAGAGGACTCTCTCACGAGACCAGCGCTTCAAACGGAGACCAAATCGGAGTTCAAACGCAGCGGGAATGATCGAAACAAGTCGGAGTGCTGCACAGCTCAAAACGCTGCGTTTTGGAGCTTACATGCTGTGTAAGCTCAATGCACTGTGAGCTTACACGCCATGTAAGCTCCCTAGACGGAAAAATTCAGCCTTTTCCAACTTGTAAAGGGTTTCTAGGGTTATATATAGACTTTTTGAAGCCAGATTCAATATACACGAATTTTGGCTGATTAGCCACGATCTTAGGGTCGATAGATAGAGTTTAGAGAGTTTCGAAGAACCGTGGAGAGATCGTGACGCCATCCCTTCACCTCGGAGACTCGAAGCTTGGATTGAAGATTACCGGAGATTGAAGCTTCACGGATTCGTCAAATTAGGTTTTACAGTTCTTCTCTGTTTTTCCTACCTGAGATGTATTCCCTGTTTGTTTTCGATTCTCTTGTTTCTGATATGAGTAGCTAAACTCATAGAGCTTAGATTAGATGAACCCTAAGTGACCCAGGGCTTTAAAGCGGTCACGGATCGGCGGTAATTAGATTCAAAGTTCAATCAGTTTCTCTTTGCATGGTTGTTTTGTTCTTGATTGTTTATGTTTCTTTTCTGGTTGATCGCCTAGATTAGGTTTTTGCAAGCTAGGGTTAGTCGCCAGACGTAGTCACTAGATGTAGTCGTTAGACAGTTCCCTGCTTTGGGGCTTAAACTTGTCTTCCTTGATCACCTAGTTTAGATTATTGTTAAGCTGAGGATAGAAGCGAACGCTCGCCTCTCTTTAAAACATCAATTCAACCAGTTAACCTTATAATTGGAGTGTGCCTTTCGTAGGAACCGATTAGGGTTAATCCACTGCAAGAGTAACTCATAAATCATTAGTAATTGCACCAGTTAATTAAGTCGTTGCGAGAGGCGACCGTACCCGGGCGGCTAGTTAATCTTGGTAGTTAGATCGGATAGAGCGAACGTTCCTCAGTCTTAAACCTAAGGGTCAGGAGTTATGGTGGTGTATAGAAACCGATTGAATTAGAATTGAAAACCGCTGGTCTTGTGATTGTCGTTGCCTTGGTGATCTAAAGGGGGATTCGAAAGCTAAGTTCGTCTATCTTCTCGTTAGTCAACCTTTTAATATTTCTGCCTTTTATTTTCCTTTGTTCATTAGATTAGAAGTCGTGGAACTCACACCACGCACTAAGTGTTCAAACTTGAGTAATTTCCAGCATATTTGAGTAGTCAATTAGAAGAAACCCTGTGGAATACGATCTGCATAGCTTTCTAGCTTGGTAGTATTTGATACCGCTAAAACTACAACATCATCTACCTCATTTTGCGTGCCTGCTGTTTCGGTATGATTTTTTCTGAACTGCTTGAGCTTAGATGATCTAGATTGCTCTAGGAGTGTCGTGCCGTGAATTTGAAAAAAAAAGAGTCAAAATATTTTCAAAATTCCCCTAAACCTTATTTGTTCGACTTTTATTCTGTGTGGATCCGAGACACTTGTCCCGGTATCCTTTTGATCTTTTTGTCGTTTTTGTTTTGTAGGAACTCGAGTAGCTACTCCGCTCCGCTCCGAGCTATCCGTGCTCATCCTCTACACCGACCATCTCATTCCAGGTTCTTTGTTTCTCTCTACTCTAGTTTAGTCATGTGAGGACACATAACGGTTTAAGTGTGAGGTAGGATGCTAGAGAACCTTGCATGAACTTGATTGCCCTTGATTGTGTTTTTGTGTGCCTCGTGGTCCCTTTCCAGTCTCTCTAGCATTAGAATGACTCAGTTCTTGATTTTTTATGTTAAGTTGTTGTTCAATCTGTCATAATGATGCTTAGACTGCTTAACCTAGAACCTGAAAACCAACGTGTATATTTTGATGCTAAATTGCCTGGTCAGAACAAATTTTTGAAAATCACACTTGTAGTTTGTCACCTTGATTGCATGAAAATGACCGAATCCGACTAGCAAACTAAATGAGAGCTTTTGATCCATTGCACGTAACTTGCAATTTCAATCCTTTTTTAGTGGTTTTCTGTTTGCTTCAATGAGTTAGAATTTGCATGAGACCAACTCAAGACCACATGATGACACGAGTCCTGGAATGATAGGGGCACCTAGATTCAGCTACTAAGCCAGATAGCCTACCTAACGTTAAATCCATTAGGTTTAAACCCTTGAGCTTGGCCTGTTCTTTCAGTTCGATATACATTACAACCATTTCCCATTCTTTCATTCCCCATTGATCCCTGTGGTTGTAGTTCTAGATTGACCTACCGGAAGTTGGTTTGTGGTAACCTGCCTATAGCCATTAAACAGGTGGTCTTAGCTATTATGTCCAAACGTGTAAACCCCTTTAGCAACTAAAAGAAAGAATCGGCACAAAGAAAAAAAATCAAAAGAAGAAAAACAAAAGAAATTTCGAAAAAAGTAAGAAAAAGAAGAAAAGTTCCAAAGTTCCAAAATTCAATAACGTTCTTCTCCCTACATATGGAAGAACGAAGTCAAAAGAAAAGTCGAAAAAAAATGTGTGTAAAGAAAATTAAGTGCTAGGTTGCTTGAGGGTATCATAGGACGAGCATTCATTATTCCACCCGTGTCTGGTTAGACGGTAGGAAGCCATAGGCTAGATTCGAGGGAAGTTAGTCGAAAGCTACACCGCACCAAAGCCAGCATCATACATTCCCATCATCCATCTCATTATAAACCTTTATAGTGTAGAATTCGTTACAGTCCTAGCAGGGAAGTCCTTCTTGACTAGTTCCTCGTATTGTCATAGTGGCGAAAATCCCCCAGGTTTTCGGCGAAAACTCAAGAAGAAATCGGTTGACTTCAACAAAGAGAAGTTTTTGGCGAAAACTTCAATTTTTTGCCGATAATCCCAAGGTCTGAAAAACACAGGAGAATCAACCGACGGATGCCTTCATTTACACTCAAGTTTTTGGCAAAAACTCAACAAGTTTTTGGCAAAAATTTAAGGCAAAATCTGGCAATTCTAGGGTTAAGTATAAATACTTAATCGGCGGCCCAAATAAAGATATACCTGATAATACATCATAATTACAGAATTCTCACGAGTTCTGGAGCAGAGTTTAGAGTTCAAAGAGCCAGGAAGAGATCGTGACGCCATCCCTTCACCTCGGAGACTCGGAGCTAGGATTGAAGATTACCGGAGATCGAAGCTTCGCCGGAGTCGTCTTAATTAGGTTTTTCAGATCCTTTTCTGTTCTTCCTCTGTTTAAGATGAACTCTGTCTTTGTCTTTGATTCTTTTGTTATGAACATGAGTAGCTAAACTCGTAGAGCTTAGATTAGATGAACCCTAAGTGACCCAGGGCTTTAAAGCGGTCACGGATCGGCGGTGATTAGATTTAAAGTTCAATCAGTTTCTCTTTGCATGGTTGTTTTGTTCTTGATTGTTTATGTTTCTTTTCTGGTTGATCGCCTAGATTAGGTTTGTGTTGAGTTAGGGTTTGTCACCAGATAGCTTCCCTGCTTTAAACATTAAAACTTGTCTTTCCTGATCACCTAGATTAGATTCTTGTTAAGCTGAGGATAGAAGCGAACGCTCGCCTCACTTTAGAACATCAATTCAACAAATTAACCTATTCATTCGAGTGTGCCTTTCGTAGGAACCAGTTAGGGTTAATCTGCTTCAAGAGTAACTCATAAATCATTAGTAATTGCACCAGTTAGTTTAGTCGTTGCGAGAGGCGACCGTACCCGGGTCAGGAGTTATAGTGCAAACGTTCGCCAGCCATAAACCTAAGGGTCAGGAGTTATAGTTGTGTATAGAAACCGATTGAATTAGAATTGAAAACCGCTGGTCTTGTGATTGTCGTTGCCTTGGTGATCTAAGGGGGATTCGAAATCTAAGCTCGTCTATCTTCTCGTTAGTCAACCCTTTTTAATCTTTTTCTGTCTTTTATTTCCCTGCTTTATTAGATTAGAAGTCGTGGAACTCACACCACGCACAACCTATTTTAACCTGAGTAATTTGCATACATATTTGAGTAGACAAGAAGAAGAGACCTCGAGTAGAATACGATCTAGTCTACCTTGGTAGATTAGTTATTTGATACGTCCTACAACGTTCATCACCGAGCGTCGTGTCTGGCGCCCGGTCGGCCTGTCTCAGGGTCGCCTGGTTGGTCAGCAGGGTATATCCGGATCGGGTGATCCGATCAGCATCCTCTTCGTGCCTCTTCTGGCTCCAAGCCTTCATGTAGAGGGTGAGCCGTTCCTTGAAGGCCTTGGATTGCCTCCGGGTTAGGCGTAGCTCGGGGCGGGTCCAAGGAACGGGAGGCTCATCATTCCCCTCTTCTTGAGAAGGATTCGGCCTCGAATCCAGCTCTGCATAGACCTCATCATAATAGGGCGTGAGATCGGCAACATTGAATGTAGCACTTACCCCATAGGAGTTAGAGAGGTCTATCACGTAGGCGTTGTTATTGATCTTCTGGAGTATGGTGTAAGGGTCGTCGCCTCTAGGGAGGAGCTTAGATTTCCTTTGCTCGGGAAATCTATCTTTTCGGAAGTTCATCCACACTTGGTCACCAACTTCGAAGATCTTCTCCTTTCTCCCTCAGTTAGCGTTTCTGATGTACTGAGCAGTTCTTCTTTCGATGTTGGCCTTGACTTTTTCGTGAAGCTTCTGAACATACTCAGCGTTTTCTTGTCCTTCAGCATCCAGGAACTCGTGTAGAGGTAGGGGTGACAAGTCTAAAGGGGTTAGGGGATTGAACCCATACACAAGCTCGAAGGGTGAGTACTGTGTGGCGGAATGGACAACCAGGTTATAGGCAAAATCAACATGGGGAAGGCATTCTTCCCAAGTCCTGGTGTTGGATGAGATGATAGCCCGGATCATTTGAGAGAGAGATCGATTAACCACCTCGGTCTGGCCATCGTTCTGAGGGTGGCACGTGGTAGAGAACATGAGCTTAGTAACGATTTTGGCCCAAAGAGTCTTCCAGAAGTAGCTGAGGAACTTGGAATCCCTATTAGACACAATAGTCTTAGGAATCCCATGGAGTCGGACCACCTCCTGGAAGAACAGGTCAGCAATGTTTGAAGCATCGTCGGCCTTGTGACAGGCAATAAAGTGAGCCATCTTGGAAAACCTGTCTACCACTACAAAGATGGAGTCCTTTCCTTTCCGTGTCTTAGGTAGCCCTAGAATGAAGTCCATCGAGATATCAACCCAAGGGTGTTCGGGTATTGGTAGGGGGTGTACAGTCCGTAGGGTTGAAGGTGGGGCTTAGCCCTCTTGCACTTAGAACACTGAGCAAGGAGTTTTTCCACGTCGTGGCGCATCTTGGGCCAGTAGAAATGCTCCTTGAGGGTGGCCACGATTTTGGCTACCCCAAAGTGCCCCATCAGTCCTCCTCCGTGAGCTTCTAGGGCTAATACAGTCTTGCATGAATGGTTAGGTAGGCAGAGCTTGTTTTCCTTGAACAAGTACCCGTCTTGCCGATAGTACTTGCCAAAACCTCCTTGTTCGGATGCTTCAAAAATACTCTTAAAATCTTGATCAATAGCATAGAGTTCTTTAATATGTTCAAACCCAATGAACTTGGTGGTGAGGACAGAGAGGAGGGTATATCTCCGAGAAAGGGCGTCGGCTACCACATTCTCTTTACCTTGTTTGAACTTGATGATGTAAGGGAATGATTCAATAAATTCTACCCATTGGGCGTGCCTCTTGTTGAGCTTATGCTGGGCCTTTAGGTACTTAAGGGATTCATGGTCCGTGTGGATTATAAACTCCTTAGGCCACAAGTAATGCTGCCACGTTTTGAGGGCTCGGACTAGGGCATAGAGCTCCTTGTCGTAGGTCGGGTAGTTAAGGGGTGCTCCATTGAGTTTCTCACTGAAGTAAGCGATAGGCCTTCCTTCTTGCATGAGGACGGCACCAATCCCCACTCCGGAAGTATCAGATTTGATTTCAAAGGGTTTGTTGAAGTTGGGGAGCTTGAGGAGGGGTGCTTTGGTCAGCCTCTTCTTCAATGTCTCGAAGGCTGCTTGCTGAACTGGGCCCCATTGTAATGGAAGGTCCTTTTTTATGACCGTCGTGAGAGGGGCGGCTAGGGTGCTGAAATCTCGGACAAATCTCCGGTAGAAACTAGCCAACCCATGAAAACTCTGAACATCCGTGATGCTTTATGGGGTTGGCCAGGACTTGATGACTTTGATCCTTTCCTCATCCACCCTGATTCCTGAAGAGCTAACAACAAAACCAAGAAACACAAGGTGATCGGTGCAAAAAGTGCACTTAGCCATGTTGGCATACAATTGTTCCTTTCTTAGGGTTTCTAGGACTGACTTGAGGTGTTCTAGATGGTCTTCTAAGTTCTTTGAGTAAACTAAGATGTCATCAAAGTATACTACTACAAATTTCCCAATGTAGGACCATAAGACTTGATTCATCAGTCTCATAAAAGTGCTAGGGGCATTAGTCAAGCCGAAGGGCATGACCATCCATTCATACAACCCTAGTTTAGTTTTAAAGGCAATTTTCCATTCATCTCCTTCCTTCATTCGGATCTGGTGGTATCTCGATCGAAGGTCTATTTTGGAAAAAATGGTAGACCCATGCAGTTCATCAAGCATTTCATCTAGTCTAGGGATGGGGTGTCGGTACTTAACTATTATGTTTTTGATGGCTCTACAATCGACACACATCCTCCAAGTCCCTTCCTTCTTTGGGACTAGGATGACCGGGACGGCACAAGGGCTCATGCTCTCCCAGACGTAGCCTTTGCCCATTAATTCTTCTACTTGGGACTGGATCTCCTTGGTCTTCTCGGGGTTGGTGCGGTATGCGGCCTTGTTTGGTAGGGCTGCCCCGGGTACCAAGTCAATTTGGTGCTCAATCCCTCAGAGTGGTGGTAGCCCGCTAGGGACTTCGTCGGGAAGACGTTCTTGTAATCCTGCAAGAGAGAGGCGACAACACTAGGTATTGTCGGGTTGGGGTTAGAGTTAAGGCATTCCTTTTACCGAATCACCACCATAGGTCTTCTGGCTACTAGGGCTTGCTTGATATCCCCGGGGGTGGCAATCAGTCTTTTTTCCTTGTTTTCCTGAGCCTCGGCCCCAATAGGGTTTGACTTTTCTATTTTTGAGTTCAGGGTTTGACTGGGCTGCTCTCTCTTCTCACTTTTCTGGAGTTCTTTTTCTCTTCTCTCTCGATTAACTCTCCTTTCGATTTGGTCTTGTAGAATTTTAGAAGGGTAGAGAGGCTTGAGTTTGTACTAAGTGTTTTCATGAGTGAGGCTGTAGCTATAGGTTCTCCCATCATGTTTGGAGAACATATCAAACTTCCATGGTCGGTCGAGTAATATATGGGCAGCCTCCATGGGTACAACATCACACAGAACTTGGTAGATATATCTCCCAATACCGAATGGGACGTGGGCCTGGCGGGTGATCCTAAATTCTCCACAGTTACTGAGCCAATGTAGCTTGTATGGTTGGGGATGCCGTTGGGTGCGTAGATTGAGCCTCGTTACTAGATCCTGACTGACAGCATTGGTGCAGCTGCCGCCATCGATGACCGTGCCACAGACCTTATTTTGAATTATACATCTGGTGTGGAACAGGTTGTCTCTTTGCTCCCTTTCATTACTTAGGGTTTGGGCGCTGATGACACTCGATTTGACGTGATTATCAGCCTCATTTAGCGACATTTCCTTGCTTAAGACATGGTTTTTATGGTAGAATGACGAATATTCAATCAATTGCCCTATCTCGTGCCATTTGTGTTACCTTGGCCCGTTTCGGGTCTATTTGATGGTTTTCTAGTGTTTTTATCATAGCACAGGTTTTTGCCGTCAAATAAGGTAGCCAAGGACGTGTCTAAGGCGTTGGAACATCGAGGAATCGCACCGGAATCGATCCAAGGAGCCAACCAAGTCAAACAAATTCCTGCCCCGGTTTACAAAGGAGTTTTCGCCGAAAATCCCTTAGTATTTTCGGCGAAAATGCAAGAACAAAATCACTGATGTCAACTGAAGGATATTTTTGACGAAAACACTAAGTTTTCGCCGAGAAGTGTTGGACCGAAAATCACAGAGAAATCGGCGGTCATCCACTTTTGCAAAGGAATTTTCGGCAAAAATTCCTTAATATTTTCGCCAAAAATCCTAGTTAAAATCCGGCGGTATTAGGGTTAAGTATTTATACTTAACCGGCGGCCCAAAATAAATATACTTTTTGATAATCAGAATTTTCCAACTAATACCAAATACTTCAAGGATTCTCAAGAGTTCTGAAGGAGAGTTTTAGAGTTCGAAGAGCCAGAAAGATATCGTGACACCATCCCTTCATTCTCAAGGACTCGGAGCTAGGATTGCAGTCTACCGGAAGATCGAAGTTCTACCGGAGTCGTCTTAATTAGGTTTGTAACATCCATCCCGAACCGACCCGGGTTGGACCCGCGGTCGAACCGGCATGAACATCACCCGAAGATACGATAATTAAATAAAAGGGAAACCAACCTTGAAATCAAAGTAAAACATTAAATAAGAGTAAAACGGAAGCGCCTCCATTATTCAAAATCCAAAACTTGTTACAAAGACACAGTTCGAACCAAAATTCATTTACAATCCGAAGTTCAAATCAATCGATACAAAACAACCCAATCCCAAAATAGCCAACAAAATCAAAACATGGTCAACTCCTGGTCCAAGCCTTCAAGAATCTCCTCCACGCCAACAACCCACTGACACTCGACACACAAGGAAACCCCTGAACTTTAACTCACTCACTCTAACCACGCGAACCTGAAAAGAGGAACTGGAGGGGGGTCAATTTCCTATTGAAATTGAGTGAACCCACTGGGTTTAACTATGCGCCGAACCTAGCCTGAAAGAGCGGTTCCAAACTCCGCACACACAACCACAATGGAACCAGACACATTCATACAATATTTTAATTCCCTAAAAACAGTTTAAGTGATCACATAGGTGCAGTTCTCATTTCAACACTTACCATCCACGATAACATTCATGAATAATAGAGAATCATAATTCACACATCTCGACATCCCATCACAATACCACTCAAGATCATAGCTAGCATTTCTACACCCACAACAGTCACACACATTAAGTGAGCTATTAGACATCTCTAAGCAGTCCATGTTACCATTCAAGTGCATAACTCCAAACTAACCATTTACAATTCATATCATCATCATAATCATCAACCTATCACATCTATCCCACAACTTATCACATTACACAACTCAATTCATAGATCAATCCAACCTAGTTCACAACACATTGCATAACAGATCATCAACACATATCACATATCACATATACACACTCAACACATCACATTTCAGCTCGCAATCAAATCCAACACAACACACGCACGATAGTTCATAATTCATTTAACTAGGTGAGTTAATTAGGCGCCATAAGGAGTTTATCCCGCACCACCCCTGCCGGCCCGACGCACCTCTCTCCCCTGGAGAGGTCCAAGACGCATCCTCTCCCTTGGAGGATACCACGAGACCTTTCCCTTGAAGGAATCGTAAACTTGACTCAACCAAACAAATCAGCCTTTCCTGAAGAGTGACGCACCTCTTTCCCTCGAAGAGGCACTTAGCACCCATAGTGCAGTTTTAGGGGGCAGTGCAGGCTCCTTCAGATTCTAATATGTCATTCAATCACTTCATTCAATTCATCCCTTAAATTCATCTACCAATTTCATTCATCAATTTCTCCTCAAATCCATCCAATTCACATCATCAAGACCATCAACAGTTCCACCATCAATTTCCAACATTATCCAATTCCAAACCTCAATCCACATATCACAATCCAAATCAATTTCACAAATCAACAATGCAATTCCAATCACTAAGTCCAACAAACAATTCCCACATCAATTCCATCGTCAACCAGTTCCAAACCACATGCACAATCACAAGCCAGGCAAACACGCATAGCAACCAAGCAATGTCAACAGTCAACCCAAGCCCCAAATCCTTCACCCAATTCTATTGTCCAATTCCATTTACTAATTCCCTAAGCCAATTCCATGTATCAATTCCATTATCCAATTCTATGTCATAAATCTATATCACTATCACATTATCAACCCCCCATCCCACATAGCACCACTTCCACCAAAACAACTCATAACATCAGGTCATCCAACAACACATAGCATCATCTCAAAACCCAACATCACATAAACCAACATAATCCGAATCATTCAGTAATCCCACATCACACATAACCACACATCACAAGACATTCAACGCCTCCCACGGCACAAACAGTTTAAGGGTAAACGGCTAGCTCACCGGCCACCCCCCCTGCAAGTACAGGGGAAGTCATGTCATGAGTCGTAGGGTTACCCTCCTGTACGTCCTTTATTGGACGACCCCACATTGGCAGGGTCATCCACCTGTTCATCATTTATAGGGCGACCCCACATTGGCAGGACCACCCTCCTGCAACCACAACCTGATACAATAGCATAATATACATAATTCTCATGTTCACAGACCCGTCCCTCCTATCACTCTTTACTAGTTTCGATCAATTTATCATCCATGTTAATCAATTCCCCCAATCAAACTCATCACAAACAGCCATCAATCATCAACCAATCCATCAATTAACAAATATCCAACAAACATCAAAACAGCATATTTCACAGAACAATCAATTGCAGAACAGTTTTCCCCTTTTACTCTCTTTCAGTTTCATGCAAGGCCCTACATTTTTCTAGGTCTGAATTGTAACTCCTCACACCGACCACACTACCTATCGTACGCTAAACCCTCACCTTAGCCTAGAAGCAGCCCTTGAATTATGTCCTAGAACATTCATCTCGCTGTCCTGAATCCACTGGTCCTGACGGTGCGTCAAACGGAGCTCTAACGAAGAAGTTATGGCGGAATCTCCGAAATGCCAACTGAAGTCCCCAAACCACACTGCCAAACAACCCTTATAATCAAATTTCCAAGAAGACCCACAGAATTAAAGAAATCACAGAACAGTCCCTTATCTTTCAGGAAACACGAATTCAGTCACCAAACTTCCATGAACTGCCGAGACGATGACTCGTCTTCTCCGATGAGGCCTGCTGTCGCCGGCGAGTCCACCATCGCCGTTGGCGTTCCCAACTCCTTGGAGACGGCGCGTCGAGTCGTCGCCACATCCCGGGTGACCTCTGGTGAGCCTCTGACGCGTCTCCCAATGTAGCCGCAGCCACCGTCCTTCCCGAAGCTGAACCAACACCGCTACTCGTCTAACCTTGATTCCATGCCGCCGGCTCCTTCTCTCTTTCCTTTGTCTCCGCCGATGATCCCTTTCTCCCACGTCTGCATCGGAGCCAAGCTCCTTCTTGAGTTCCCCCGACTCAAGCCGCCAAACCTTCTCCCATTTATCCTCGACTTTCGTGCAGCCAAAACACAACCGCCGCCGAAGGCTCCTCCTTCCCTTAATCCACTGTTGCTGTTTGCGGGACGACCCTAAGCTTGCTGGGCCTAAAGCCCAACAGCCTCTTCTCACTTCCCTTAGCCCGAACGGACTTAAAGCACTAACCCCTTCCTCTTTCTTTTCCCGCCTATTTCCCCTCCTCCTCTTCTTAATGCTGCTGCTGATGCACTAATGCTTGGACAGAAAGGCTCAAGTCCTTCTCTCTTTAATTTCAACGCCAACCTCCAATCCAAACTCCTGGGTCGGATCAATTGGTCCGACTAATTGATTCGGTCCACCGATTTAGAACTCAAACCCAATCAATTTAATTCGGAAATGAATTTATTACGAAAACCAGAATAATTTACTCTCACAGATTAATTGATTAAATTCAAATTAAAATTCTCAAAGTTTTAATCAACGTGGTTTAACCAAGAATTTTAAATTCTAACCGGAGACTCGGAACCGGAATGTTACAAGGTTTTTCAGATACTTTTCTCTTCTTCCTCTGGATGAGGAACTCTTTCTTTATCTTTGATTCTTTTGTGATGAACATGAGTAGCTAAACTCTTAGAGCTTAGACTAGATGAACCCTAAGTGACCCAGGGCTGTAAAGCGATCACGGATCGGCGGTGATTAGATTCAAAGTTCAATCAATTTCTCTTTCATGTTTGGTTTGTTCTTCGTTGTTTATGCTTCTTGTCTGGATTGATCACCTAGATTAGATTCTTGTTAAGCTAAGGATAGAAGCAAACGCTCGCCTTACTTTAAAACATCAAACTGAACAATTAACCTTATAATTGGAGTGTTCCTTTCGTAGGAACCGGTTAGCGTTAATCCACTGCAAGAGTAACTCATGAATCGTTAGTAATTCCACCAGTTAAGTTAAGTCGTTGCGAGAGGCGACCGTACCCGGGCGGCTAATTAATCTTGGTAGCTAGAACGGATAGAGCGAACGTTCGCCGGTCTTACACCTAAGGGTTAGTAGTTATGGTGGTGTCTTAGAACTGATTGAATGAGAATTGAAATCCGCTGATCTGTTGATTGCCTATTGATGAGCTGCAGAACAGTGATCAAATACTACCAAGCTGGAAAGCTAAGCAGATCGTATTCCACAGGATTTCTTCTAA
Source organism: Linum lewisii (assembly GCA_034768395.1). Classification (NCBI taxonomy): domain Eukaryota; kingdom Viridiplantae; phylum Streptophyta; class Magnoliopsida; order Malpighiales; family Linaceae; genus Linum; species Linum lewisii. The sequence goes on from CM068300.1 coordinate 23,068,590, forward strand.
TCGACTACTCAAAGAAGCTGGCAATTTATTCAGGTTTAAACACTTCGTGCGTGGTGTGAGTTCCACGACTTCTAGACTAAGATGCAAGAAAATTAAAATGAAATTGAAAGACAGAATGATTGGATGGTTCAGACAGACGACAGACAAGCTTAGATTTCGAATCCCCCTTAGATCACCAAGGCAACAGCAATCAACAGATCAGCGGATTTCAATTCTCGTTCAATCAATTTCTATACACCACCATAACTCCTGACCCTTAGGTTTAAGACCGACAAATGTTCGCTCTATCCGCTCTAACTACCAAGATTAATTAGTCGCCCGGGTACGGTCACCTCTCGCAACGACTTAACTTAACTGGTGCAATTAGTAATGATTTATGAGTTACTCTTGAAGCGGATTAACCCTAACTGGTTCCAACGAAAGGCACACTCCAATTATAAGGTTAACTGGTTGAATTAATGTTTTAAAGAGAAGCGACCGTTCGCTTCTATCCTCAGCTTAACAAGAATCTAAACTAGGTGATCATGAAAGACAAGTTTATGCGCCAAAGCAGGGAGATGTCTGGCGACTAACCCTAGCTTGCAAAAACCTAATCTAGGCGATCAACCAGAAAAGAAACACAAGAACAACGAAACTAATCTAGGCGTCAACTAGACAAGAAACGCAGTACAACAATCAAGAACAAAACAACCATGCAAAGAGAAACTGATTGAACTTTGAATCTAATCACCGCCGATCCGTGACCGCTTTAAAGCCCTGGGCCACTTAGGGTTCATCTAATCTAAGCTCTACGAGTTTATATACTCATATTAGGAATAAGAGAATCGAAAACAAACAAGGAATACATCTCAGGTAGGAAGAACAGAGAAGAACTATAAAACCTAATTTGACGAATCCGTGAAGCTTCAATCTCCGGTAATCTTCAATCCAAGCTCCGAGTCTCCAAGGTGAAGGGATGGCGTCACGATCTCTCCACGATTCTTTGAACTCTCTAAACTCTCTCTCCAACTTCTAGGTCTGGAAATTATGATTGATATTATGAGGTATATCCCTTTTGGGCCGCCGGTTAAGTATTTATACTTAACCCTAATTCCGCCGAATTTTGCCTGACATTTTTGGCGAAAATAATAAGGAATTTTCGCTGAAAATTCCTTCACAAAAGGGGATGACCGCCGGCTGTTTCTTCTGTGGTTTTCGGTTCAACAGTTTTTGGCGAAAACTTAGTGTTTTCGCCGAAAACATCCTTCAGTTGACATCAGTGGATTTGTGCTTGCATTTTCGCCAAAAATACTAATGGATTTTCGGCGAAAACTCCTTTGTAAACTGGGGCAGGAATTTGTTTGACTTGGTTGGCTCCTTGGATCGATTCCGGTTCGATTCCTCGATGTTCCAACGCCTTAGACACGTTCTTGGCTACTTTATTTGACGGCAAAAACCTGTGCTATCATAAAAACACTAAAAAACTATCAAATAGACCCGAAACGGGCCAAAGTAACACAAATGGCACGAGATAGGGCAATTGATTGAATATTCGTTATTCTACCCTAAAAACCATGTCTTAAGCAAGGAAATGTCGCTTAAATGAGGCTGATAATCACGTCAAATCGAGTGTCATCAAAATACCGCACACTTAAGCTTTTGCTTGTCCTCAAGCAAACTGAACTAGAACACACTCAAATTCACAAATGCCACGAGATTAAACTAAGATTCAATTCTAACGATTTGGTTTAGACTGTTCCACGTAGAAAGAGTGACCTACACATGCAAGAACATCAACCAAACAAGTTTTCGATCTCACTAATTTCTGCACACTTCAAGTAGTAGTTTAAACAAAGATCATTTCTTGGCAAAAACAATTAATCATAATTAACCGACTACGATAACACCAATTCTAATCGAAAAGACTTTAAGCTCTAGCCATGATGTGGATGCGGAGGTAGGAAAAGTGACGTGGCTATCAACTCGACTTCATCCGTTTCTAGATCTGTACGTTACATGTTCTAGCTAGGACCGATTTAAACAACAATTTATTTCAAGTTTCAACTTCTTCCTTCAATTTATTTACTGCATACTAGTGCTCGATACCAAAAACTTCACTTAGGTGTTGGACCTGCCTGGCTCACAGTATTTGTGCCTTTACTAGTGCTCAACTCGAACACTTCACTTAGGTGTCGGGCTTGCCTAGCTTTATTTTCAGCACTTTAAAGAACTTAACATTGATTTGCACAACTTAATTACTTGATTTAACAATTTAGCCATTTGATCCTAGCTAGTTATAACTTTTTACACAAGATTTCGAATTGGATTTCCGCCTAATCTCTAGCCACAATCACAGGTGAACAAATATGGAGTGAAAACATGGGAGAAGCTAGCATTTATCATCTTAGAATGGTGTTATCGAGCTTTGTTATTAACAAGTCAATCAATTCAATTAATTCAAGTTCAACTACAAGAGTGATTTATGATCTGTTCTGACCTACACCCATTTAATATCAGTTCTGACACATTGGTTACAGGTTCTAAGTGGAACAGTCTAGATGTCATTGTTCAAAATTGAAGTCAATTTAACATCAAAAGTCAAGAATTGAGCAATTCTATGCTAGAGAAATTTCAAATTTGAACCACAGAATCATAGATAGCAAGCAAGATCATGCATAATCCTAGACTCCTACCCCACACTTAAACGGTTCTGTGTCCTCACAGAACTAATCTAGAGTAGAGAGATATGAAGAACCTGGAAGGTGATGGTCGGTGATGACACTCGATTTTACGTGATTATCAGCCTCATTTAAGCGACCTTTCTTTGCTTAAGACATGGTTTTTAGGGTGGAATAACGAATATTCAATCGATTGCCCTATCTCGTGCCATTTGTGTTACCTTGGCCCGTTTCGGGTCTATTTGATGGTTTTCCAGTGTTTTTATGTGAGCACAGGTTTTTGCCATCGAATACGGTAGCCAAGGAGTGTCTTAGATGTTGGAACCCCGAAGAATCACACATAAATCAACCGGAGAAATCGCTCAAGTCAAAGAAAACGCCTGCCTCATTTACACATGTATTTTCGGCGAAAATACCCTTGGGTTTTCACCGAAAATGTAAGAAGGAATCCACTGCCCCGAGTATGAAGAAGTTTTCACCGAAATTCCTCTACTATTTTTGGCGAAAATCCCAGTTGAAATCAGAAAATTTCGGGTTGATATAAATAGAGAACTCGGCGATAATTAAGGGGAGATCACTTTTTACAACTGAACACACACACACACCAACCACGACAGAGAGAGAGATAGGGCGAGTAGATAGAGTTCGAGGAGGACGAACGGATCGTGACGCCATCCATCCACCTCGGAGAGCCAGTGCTAGGAGTTGAAAATCCAGCAGATTGGAGCTGCCAGGAAGCATCGAAATTAGATTTTGCAGTTCTTCTCTGTCTTCCTATCTGAGATGTATTTCTTGTCTGTCTTCGATTCTTCTGTATTGAATATGAGTAGTTAAACTTGTGTAGCTTAGATTAGATGAACCCTAAGTGACCCAGGGCTTAAAGCGGTCACAGATCGGCGGTGATTAGATTCGAAATTCATTCAGTTTCATCTTTCATGTTTGATTTGTTCTACGTTTGCTGTGTTTCTTGTCTGGTTTGGCCACCTAGATTAGATTCTTGTTAAGATAAGGATAGAAGCGAACGCTCGCCTTACTTTAAAACACCAAATCGAACAGTCAGCCTTATAATTGGAGCGTGCCTTTCGTAGGAACCGATTAGGCTTGATCCATTGCTAGAGTAATTCATCAATCACTAGAATTTGCACCAGTTAAGTTAAGTCGTTGCGAGAGGCGACCGTACCCGGGCGGCTAATTAATCGTGGTAGCTAGATTGGATAGAGCGAACGTTCGCCAGTCTTGAACCTAAGGGTCAGGAGTTATGATGGTGTCTGTGAACTGAATGAACTAGAATCGAAAACAGCTGGTCCGTTGACTGCTGCTGCTCTGGTAAACTGAGGGGGATTCGAAGTCTAAGCATGTCTGTCATCTTTCTCGTCAATCAATCAATCTTTACTTTTTCTTCACTTTAATTTCATTTCAATTTATCTTTGCAAATTTTAGAATAGAAGTCGTGGAACTCACACCACGCACCACGTGTTTAACCTTGAATTAAAACTGTCAACACCTTTGAGTAAGGAAGTAGAGGAAACCCCTGGAATACGATCTACCCTAGCTTTTGTAGCTTTGTTAGTTATTTGTTTGAACCCGAACAATGATCTTAGGTTCATCAGTCGGTGTAGCGGATGAGCACGGAGAGTCCGGAGTGGAGCGGAGTAGCTACTCAAGTTCCTACAAAAACAAAAACAACAAAAAGATCAAAAGGATACCGGGACAAGTGCCCCGGATCCACACATAATAAAAGTCGAACAAAGACGGTTAGGGGAGTTTTAAAAATATTTCGACTCTCTTTTTCTTTTTTTCTTTTTTTTTTCAAATTCACGGCATGACACTCCTAGAGCAATCTAGAAGATCTAAGCTCAAGCAGTTCAGAAAAAATCACACCGAAACAGCAGGCACGCAAAACGAGGTAGACAGAATTTAAACTCGTTGAAATTCAATAATTAGCATGTCAAAAGATTCAAAATTTAAAACCCAACAACTAACCTTTTAGACACGACTCAAGAAAATGGACGGAAAGCGACGAAGTTGGCCAAAAACGTGAAAAACTTGTTTGGGGGATAACCAGAGCTACAGAGATCCGATTTGGACGATCAAGTATGCGTTGGAATCGGACCGAAAATAGGAAACTGATTTTCAAAACAACACAAGTTTTCGGCAAAAACTTTAGAATTTTTTCGCCGAAAACATCTTCAAAAAATAGGCAAAAATATAAAGGAGCTCACTGTTTGCAATTTGGCAAAGTTTTCGGCGAGTAATTTTAATTCTCGCCAAAAATTTATTTAAAAATCCTTTTTTTCTTTTTCAAAAACTGACGAAAAACAAATTAACACGAAAGAAAATTAAACTGAAACTTTGGCTCCCCCGAACCTGACTCGAACGACGAAAAGACTAACTCTAAAATTCAAAAACGGACTCCAGCCATGGGTTGCCTCCCACGAAGCGCTCTTGCTTAACGTCCTTGAGCTGGACGATACTTGGACGGTGATCAAGAGAAATCCCAACTCAGGATTTCTCTTAGGCCCGAGTCGGAGTTCATGAAATATGGCCTTGGGGATCCTCCGGCAAGTGTGAACTTCTTCCCGTTTGCGTGAATTAACTTGGTTCGTTCTTCGGGAAGATGACCAGAGATTTCAAATGGCCCGAACAGTTCTTTCGAAGGAGCGTCCTTCAGAGGATCACTCTTCTCCGGTGGCTCGATAGACGGGGGCTGAGCAATCGGCTTCCAAACCGCCTTCGTCTTCTCTTTATTCTCCTTCATTATCTCGCCAGGATCTTTAACTTTTGGCGATTCATGAGGAGATGTGATGACACTCGATTTGACGTGATTATCAGCCTCATTTAAGCGACATTTCTTTGCTTAAGACATTGTTTTTAGGGTAGAATAACGAATATTCAATCAATTGCCCTATCTCGTGCCATTTGTGTTACCTTGGCCCGTTTCGGGTCTATTTGATGGTTTTCTAGTGTTTTTGCGTAAGCACAGGTTTTTGCCGTCAAATAAAGTAACCATGGACGTGTCTAAGGCATAGGAACATCGAGGAACTGAACCGGAATCGATCAAAGGAGCCAATCAAAGTCAAACCGAAAATCTGCCATTCACACCTACAGTTTCGGCGAAAATGACCTCACAGTTTCGGCGAAATCAACAATGCAAATCAACTGATGCCAAGTGAAGACTGATTTCGGCGAAACCATTAAGCTCTTCGGACCGAAAATGCAAGGCAGAGAAATCATGCCCATTTACACAAGAATTTTCGCCGAAACTATCCCTATGGTTTCGGCGAAAATAACAGCTCAGCCCGGCCCAACTAGGATTAAGTATTTATACTTAAACCGGCGGCCGAATAAGGAGAATACACAAGATACAATTCATAATTCGAAAAACACAACTTTTCGAGATCAGATTTCTCTGAAGTTCTGGAGCGAAGAGTTGGAGTTCGAAGAGCCGGATAGAGATCGTGACGCCATCCCTTCCATCTCGGAGAACCGGAGCTAGGAGTGTAACTTACCGAAGATCGGAGTCTGTCAGAGTCGTCCGAATTAGGTTTTTCAGATCCTTTTCTGTTCTTCCTTTGAATGATGAACTCTTTCTTTGTCTTTGTTTCTTTTGTAATGATCATGAGTACTAAACTCGTTAGAGCTTAGACTAGATGAACCCTAAGTGACCCAGGGCTTTAAAGCGGTCACGGATCGGCGGTGATTAGATTCGAAATTCAATCAGTTCTTTTTCATGTTTGATTTGTTCTTCATTGTTTATGTTTCTTGTCTGGATTGATCACCTAGATTAGATTAAGCTAAGGATAGAAGCGAACGCTCGCCTTACTTTAGAACATCGAATTGAACAATTAACCTTATAATTGGAGCGTGCCTTTCGTAGGAACCAGTTAGGGTTAATCCACTGCAAGAGTAACTCATAAATCATTAGTAATTACACCAGTTAATTAAGTCGTTGCGAGAGGCGACCGTACCCGGGCGGCTAGTTAATCTTGGTAGTTAGAACGGATAGAGCGAACGTTCGCCGGTCTTAAACCTAAGGGTAAGGAGTTATGGTGGTGTCTTAGTAATTGATTGAATAAGAATCGAAATCCGCTGATCTGTTGATTGCCAATGCTCTGGGGAACGAAGGGGGATTTAAAGTCTAAGTTCGTCTGTCGTTCTTGTTTCCAAACCCTAATTCTCAATCTGCTTTAGCTTAATTTGTTTTAATTTTTCTGCATTCCTTAGAATTAGAAGTCGTGGAACTCACACCACGCACAACGTGTTTTCCTTGAGTAATTTGTTAGTTCTGAAGTAGCTAATCAATTGAAGGCCTGTGGAATACGATCTATCCTAGCTCTTGAGCTTGATAGTTATTTGATAGAACCTGCTCAGCACAACGACGGTTCCATCAAATTGGCGCCGTTGCCGGGGACTTCTTTTGATTGTTGAAAGAAGATCTGGCAATTTATTCTTCTATTTTCCATCTTTCATTTTTCCATCCACTTCGATTTTACACTGGTTTTGTTTGTCTTTGTTATCTGTAGGTTTACAGGTGTATGCCTCACCGTCCTTGGACTCGCTCTCAGACCGAACAGGCTAAGATTGCAGGAAATCCAGGCAGTTCTGCTACACCTCTACGATCACAGATTCTAAAGGAAGGCAGATCCAATCCATTCATCACTCCGATCAAGATCGAGGAACCGAAGGAGAGTTCCTCATCTCCGTCTTCACCACACTCTTCATCCGCTTCATACACCGAGTCACTTTCACCTCCTCCATCTCCCACCATGACCGATAGATTACCACCAAACGGCGATCAACCGCCGCCACCCCCACCTACACAGAAGAGTCTAGCAGACTATAACAAGTCGAGCGCGACTAGCGTTCGATCTGCCATTGCCGTTCCGCGCATTGAAGGAGATCCTGACTATGAGATCAAAATTCCATTCTTGACCATGATCTCTAGGGATTTACAGTTTGAAGGCAGGCCTCTAGACAATCCGTGCATTCATCTTGCAGACTTCCTTGATCTCTGCAGTACTTTTAAAAATGGAAACCTCGACAAAACACTATTTGTCTGAGAGCTTTCCCGTTCTCTTTGAAAGGCGCTGCTAAGAGGTGGCTTACTGGCAAACCACCTGGCTACTACACTAACTGGGATACTCTGGCTCAGGACTTTGTTGAAGAATACTTCCCTCCGGCCAGAACAACCGCCATCAAGGACAGCATCGCCAGATTCTCCCAGAAAGAAGGAGAAAGTTTATATGATACTTGGAATCGTTTCCAAGAACTTCTCTACACCTGCCCTCATCACGGATTCGAGCAGAGACAGTTAGCTGAAATCTTCTCTCGAGGACTTCGAGAAGAATCTGCCAAGTGGGTCAATTCTCTAGCTGAAGGGGATTGCACTACACTCACCCCTGAAGCTGCTCTTCTGCACTTCGCAAACTGTGCCTCCAAGTCAAGGAACTGGGAGCGACAATATGAAGGATCGAGGAGCAAGCTAGATTTCGAAGCAGCTATCAAGGCAGAGGTAGAGAAGCATTTGAAGAAGTCTACCACACCAATCAAGCCACCGGCAGCTTCTGTCTATGTTGCCGATTGCGAGTGGTGTGGAGCTTGCGCACATAACGGAGGCCGTTGCCAGAATTTTGGTAAGGCAGAAGTCTGGTCTGCCGAAGAGGTAAATTTCATTCAACAAGGCTTCGTTAATAATCAGAATGGTTATGATGGTTATCGTAACTTCAGACAGCAAGGCAACTATCAAGACAGACCTCCCTATAATACTGGCACCAATCATAACCAGAACCAGAATAACCGCCCGGCTGGTCAAGCTCAGGATCAGAAGCCTAACCATCCGCCGGCAGGCGTCTACCAGCCGCCACATCGCAATCCGGGTAATTATGGAACTGCTCCTGGCAATCGCCAGAATCAATATCTTAACAATACCTATCCAGGACAGCAGCATCAAAGAGATAATAATGTCAGTGACCTGGATAAGAAGCTCAGCCAAATCATCACAAGACTCGATGATCATGACAGTCAGTTCAAGGCTCAAGCTCTTCTCAATCAGGAACAAATAGCATCTGGACAACGGATTGAGCAAGTCGTGAACAACATCTCGAGCATGCTAGCATCTGGTCGACCATTTGGCCAGCTTCCAAGCCAGACAGAGCAAAATCCGAGAAAAGAACAGGCTAAAATGGTAACTGCTCGAAAACTTCCGAACTTAATTGCTGATGCTTTTTCTGTTTTACGCAGGATCTCTGAAACTCCGGAAGAAGAGGAAGAAGAGGAGCAGAAACCAGCGCCTAAGGATGATCCTCCTCTTGCACCATACGTCGTGAAGCCTCCTTTTCCTAGAGCACTGCTGCCAAACGCAAGGATCGAGACTGGCATGAAGGGGAACAAGGAAGGATACCCTGACATTCGTGCTAAGAAACCCGTCTCTCCATATCCAGCTAAGTTATCTGATCCTGGTTCTTTTACTTTGCCTTTGGTCATCCATGATGTTGAAATTGAACGTTGCTTAGTTGACCTAGGAGCATCTGTTAATGTCATGCCTGTGAGCTTGTTTGAAAAGTTAAACCTAGGAGAACTTGAACCACCTAGTATGCAACTTGTCTTTGCTGATAGATCGCTTAAAACCCCTAAGGGAGAAATCAAAGACGTTGTTACAAAATGTGGTCCGTTCACGTTTCTAGCTGACTATGTGATTATGGATACCGGTAAAGAAGATTCAACCATTCTCATAGGTCGACCTTTCATGGCTACTACTGGAATGAATATTAACGTTCCTAATGGTTCTTTGACTTTAAGAATTGGTAAAGAAACAAAAACGTTCCGTCTTAAAGATGACATGAAACATGACTCTAGGAATGAAGAATCTCACTGCTTAGCTGTCGAAACTGTGGAGTTGACTCCGGTCAACTCTGTTACTAATGCTTCTTCCAGTGTCTCTAGATCAGTTGTTGCTGCAGGTAATAAGCAGGTTATAAGGAAGAAGCCAGAAGCCTCGGTTCAGAAGCCACAAAAGAAGAAGGAACTGCAAGTCTCTTCAAAACCGCCACACAAGGAGTCGGGTAGATCAAGGAGGAAGAATCACAAGGAGAAGCAAGTTCAAATGGTTTGGAGACCAAAAGCTCCACCATCTTCCACCGAGCCAGCTGCACCACCAATTCGTTCCGAGAAACCGGCACCGGAATAAGTATGGAGGGAGAAGCCGAAAGCATCTCCTAAGGAAGTACTAACGATCACCGATCCTGGTGATACCAAGCCAAAGACTGAAGTTAAGAAGAAGCCGACAGTCCTCATTCCTTCCATCATCACACTAAAGAAGGATGACCTCTCCAGAGAGCTGTTCGGACCATTCAAGTTTGTTGATCATCTTCCCGACGGACGTACCAAGCTTTTACATGCAAACGGGAAGAAATTCACGTTTACCGGAGAAGTCCCGAAGCTGTACTTCATGAACTCCGACGCGAGCGTGAAGGAGAATCTAAGTTGGGATGTCTCCTAATACCGTCCAGGTATCGTCCAGCTCAAGGACGTTAATAAAAGAGCGCTTCGTGGGAGGCAACCCACGGCTGGAGTCAGTTTTGTTTTGTTTCAACCTTGGTATTTTAGAGTCGGTTCGGGAGAGCCAAAAGTGTCAGTTTGTTTGAGTTATTATTTTTTCGTGTAGAGTCTGCATGTCATAGAGTCAGTCGCAAGTTGATTGAGGTCGTTCCGATTTTTCTGGATTTAACTGTGATTTTCTGAAGTTGGCCTGAATTACGAAAATATTTTAAACCCGAACAGTTCAAAATTTTCGGCGAAACCACCCCTGTTTTCGGCGAAACCAACTTTTGATTTTCGACCCATCCTTCATGTTCATCATTTTTGGTTCGAAAAATAACTGCTTTCGGCGAAGCCATTTGAACCAAAGTTTTCGGCGAAACCGTGCCTCATTTTCGGCGAAACCACCCTTCCAATTTCGCCGAAAATAATTTAAAAAAAAAAAAGAAAAATCCCACTTTAAAACCGATCTTCCTCTCTCTCCTTCCTTTCCTTCACTCACTTTCGTTCATATCACCGAAACCCCCCTTATCTATTTAAAATCGCCACCGACCCTCCACTATAACCCGCCGTCGCCGCCGTTTCACTCGCCGCCGCTCACTCCCCCTCCTCATTCCGATCCCAACGAGCCCTAGAACACCCAAATCGGAGCTTTGCAGCTCCAGTTCACCGAAAACCTAGTTTTCAACGTTTTTCACCGATTCCTCCCAACCCGTTCAGTTTTTGTTTCCATGGATTCAAGGTAAAGTGTACAACTTTTCAATATGAATCTTTTGACATATGGATTGCTGAATTTCGTCGGGGTTGACTTTCGGTTGACTTTTCAGTTTACCTCATTTTGCGTGCCGACTATTTCGTGTGAACTAGGATTGATTGAACTTATAGAACTGTTCTAGGATGCTTAGGGAGTTCCGTGCTTAATTTCCATATCATTTGGTCATGTGTTGCTATGCATACGATTGATTCGTTGTTTTGTTGACTTGTGAGATATGTCGGTTTGCTGTTGACTTGTTGTTGATCGTTTGGCTGTCATAAGTGTTCATTCTTGTTCATATTATCATGCCGCCATTTGAAATCATATGGTGCCGTCAATTTCCAAGTTGTGATAGTCTTGCCATGATTAGGGTTCAATATGAGTTAATGTTGACTTTCTCCAATGTCGGTTTGACTTTTTGAACTCTGATTGCGCTTACCTGATTATAGCTGTTCTTAAGACATGTGTTTTAATGTCTATGATTACCGGTTACTCCGCTTTACTTACCCCACTTAGTTTCCCTCGTTTCTTTGTGAAATTGAGTTTTTCTACTAAGTGTGGGGTAAGGTTTTGGTCGACTAATCTGGTTTCATTATGGTTTTAGGAACACTTTTGAGCGCAGGACTAAGGCACGCCTTGATGGCGCCTCGGGCTCAGGAGCTGCCGCTCCCGTCACACTTGCCATTCTGGGTCCTCCACCTGCACTCCCTCGCCATGCTGGATACCATCCCACCATCGCCCGTCTACCGGACTTCTACTTTGAGAACTTCCAGAAGATCGCGCACATCCGGGGAGCTGACGTGCGTCCTTTATCCATGGAGTCTCTCCAGGAGCATGACGAGGATTCCTACCGGAATGTGCATGATGCCTTAGCGCCGGCCGGTCTCCTAGAGTTGACTACCATAGCCGCCGAGTTCCCAGACATTGCTCTCCAGGAGTTCTGGGTGACATTTGACTTGGACGAGCATAAGAAGAGACGGGGCTAGAAGGTGATCACTTTCTTTCTTGGTGGGGTGTACAGGCAGCTCACCTACGATGAGTTTGCCGCTCATCTGGGCATCCCCTACGAGCACTATCACGATCACCACCTCGGTTGGGGCGAGGATGATGACGACGAGGCGTTGCACGCCCTCTGGAGCCACATGACAGGCGTGCCTGGCGATCGCCTCGGGAAGAGCAACTCAGTTAAGTCCCTCTCTCACCCGCTCTATAAGTTTATTCATATGGTTTGGCGGAGGTCACTTTTATATGTCAGAGACAAGGATCGCCACCATATCCTTAAGGAGGAGCTCCTGCTTCATCGAGCCATCCGAGAGAGCTACCCTCTCCACCCCGGCTGGGTGCTAGCTCACATCTTCAGCCAGAGGACCAAGAGGAAGAAGCTACCACGCAAACTCTTGGGGGGAAACTTCATCGGTCAGCTCATCCTCTCCTTCGGCATCGGCCATGAATATGGCCCTCACATTCCACGACATCCAGTTCGGACCGTTGGAGGAGACTTAGCGGTCGAGTACGACTTAGAACTCGACCTCAGTCCCCATGTAGCAGCAGATCCTCCACTCCAACCTGCGGTCGAGTCGGAGGACGAAGATGATGCTGAGGAGCAGCAGCCGCAGACGCTGCCTGAGTTTCAAGACTATATACCCTCGCCACACCATCAGGCAGGGTACATCCACCAGTCGCCGCCGCGCATTCCAGATCCATTTCCGGCGCATACTCACCAGCCGCAACACCACCCCGCGGACATTGGTGAGTTGTACGAGCGACTACAGGAGTGGTGCATCACCGACAACGCCACTCAAGAGGCTAGGTGGACTATTATGCAACAACACATGCGCCGCGCCGACCGGCGATATGAGCGACAGCTGGAGTGGCAGCGACAGCTCGGCGATTACTTCCACTTCCCCCACCCCGACACCTCTGACCAGTGATGATCAGGTGGTGTCCTTTTCCTTGTCCTTCCTTTTTTATTTATTCTTTTCGGACTTCGGTCCAACTTTTTTCTGTGTGGATCCGGGGCACTTGTCCCGGTTTCTTTTTTATGTTTTATTTGTTTTTGTTTTGTAGGCAGTTGGGAGATTCCCTTTGCTTCAGGTTCTGTTACACTTCCCTCCGCTCCGAGGACCCGTGCTCATCCTCTACACCAATCATCTCGGTCCAGGTTCTTCCATTCCACTCTGAACTCTAGAATTAGTCCTGTGAGGACACAGTCCGATTTAAGTGTGGGGTAGGATGCTAGAGAACCTTGCATGAACTTGATTGCCCTTGATTGTGTTTTGTGTGCCTCGTGATTCCATTCCAGTCTCTCTAGCATTAGAATGGCTCAGTTCTTGATTTTTGACGTTAAGTTGTTGTTCAACCTTTCATAATGATGCTTAGACTGCTTAACCTAGAACTTGAGAACCAACTTGTATGCTTTGATGCTAAATTGCCTGGTCAGAACAGAATTTTAAAATCACACTTGTAGTTTGTAGCCTTGATTGCATGAAAATGACCGAATCCGACTAGCAAACCAACTGTGAGCTTTTGATCCATTGCACGTAACTTGCAATTTAAATTCTTTTTGAGTAGTTTTCTGTTTACTTGAATGAGTTAGAATTTGCATGAGACCTACTCGAGACCACACGATGACACGAGTTCTAGAAGGATAGGGGCACCTAGATTCAGCTACTAAGCCAGATAGCCTACCTTAACGATAAAATCCACTAGGTTTAGACCCTTGAGCTTGGCCTGTTCTTTCGGTTTGATAATACATTACAGCCATCTCCCATTTCTTTCATTCCCCATTGATCCCCTGTGGTTGTAGTTCTAGATTGACCTACCGGAATTCGGTCTGTGGTAACCTGCCTATAGCCATTAAACAGGTGGTCTTAGCTAATATGTCCAGACGTGTAAACCCCTCTAGCAACTAAAAGAAAAAATCGGCACAAAAGAAAAAAATAAAGTAAGAAAAGAAGCAAGCTTCAAAAAAAATGAAGAAAGAAGAAAATCAGAAAAAGTTCAAAGTTTAGTTCAAATAAAACGTTCTTCTCCCTACAAATGGAAGAACGAAGTCGTAAGAAAAGTTGAAAAGAAAAAATGTGTATACAAAAGAAAAAGAATAAGTGCTAGGTTGCTTGAGGGTATCATAGGACGAGCGTTCATCATTCCACCAGTGTTTGGTTAGACGGTAGGAAGCCATAGATTAGATTCGAGGGAAGTTAGTCGAAAGCTACACCGCACCAAGCCATCATCATTCATTCCCATCATCCATCTCATTATAAACCCGATTAGTGTAGATTTCATTACGGTCCTAGCAGGGAAGTCCTTCTTGACTAGATACTCGTGTTGTCACAGTGGTGGAGATGTGGTCGAAATGCAAACCTATGACAGAATTCGGTAACAGAAAACGATCGAGAGCAGAAACACAGTCCTTAAACAAAGAAGAGTGAGAGTTCCCATTGTACTATACATATCCTGTGTGAGGAGTCTGGTCGGTCAGGTCAAATTCGTGCATAATTGGTTGCTAATTACTTGTCGTGTGCAGTTTATTAGTGAGACCAGGTAATTTGGCTGATCTGTATGCATGTTAGGTTTCTTGTTCTAGGATCGATCTGTCTAATAATTCATTGTGTTTGATTGAGCTTTAATTTAATCTATCTTATCATCTATGAACATGAGCGTTTCTATTCAGTTTGCTTGAGGACAAGCAAAAGCTTAAGTGTGGGGTATTTGATGACACTCGATTTGACGTGATTATCAGCCTCATTTAAGCGACATTTCTTTGCTTAAGACATTGTTTTTAGGGTAGAATAACGAATATTCAATCAATTGCCCTATCTCGTGCCATTTGTGTTACCTTGGCCCGTTTCGGGTCTATTTGATGGTTTTCTAGTGTTTTTGCGTAAGCACAGGTTTTTGCCGTCAAATAAAGTAACCATGGACGTGTCTAAGGCATAGGAACATCGAGGAACTGAACCGAAATCGATCAAAGGAGCCAATCAAAGTCAAACCGAAAATCTGCCATTCACACCTACAGTTTCGGTGAAAATGACCTCACAGTTTCGGCGAAATCAACAATGCAAATCAACTGATGCCAAGTGAAGACTGATTTCGGCGAAACCATTAAGCTCTTCGGACCGAAAATGCAAGGCAGAGAAATCATGGCCATTTACACAAGAATTTTCGCCGAAACTATCCCTATGGTTTCAGCGAAAATAACAGCTCAGCCCGGCCCAACTAGGGTTAAGTATTTATACTTAAACCGGCGGTCGAATAAGGAGAATACACAAGATACAATTCATAATTCGAAAAACACAACTTTTTGAGATCAGATTTCTCTGAAGTTCTGGAGCGAAGAGTTGGAGTTCGAAGAGCCGGATAGAGATCGTGACGCCATCCCTTCCATCTCGGAGAACCGGAGCTAGGAGTGTAACTTACCGAAGATCGGAGTCTGTCAGAGTCGTCCGAATTAGGTTTTTCAGATCCTTTTCTGTTCTTCCTTTGAATGATGAACTCTTTCTTTGTCTTTGTTTCTTTTGTAATGATCATGAGTAGCTAAACTCGTTAGAGCTTAGACTAGATGAACCCTAAGTGACCCAGGGCTTTAAAGCGGTCACGGATCGGCGGTGATTAGATTCGAAATTCAATCAGTTCTTTTTCATGTTTGATTTGTTCTTCATTGTTTATGTTTCTTGTCTGGATTGATCACCTTGATTAGATTCTTGTTAAGCTAAGGATAGAAGCGAACGCTCGCCTTACTTTAGAACATCGAATTGAACAATTAACCTTATAATTGGAGCGTGCCTTTCGTAGGAACCGGTTAGGGTTAATCCACTGCAAGAGTAACTCATAAATCATTAGTAATTACACCAGTTAATTAAGTCGTTGCGAGAGGCGACCGTACCCGGGCGGCTAGTTAATATTTGTAGTTAGAACGGATAGAGCGAACGTTCGCTGGTCTTAAACCTAAGGGTAAGGAGTTATGGTGGTGTCTTAGTAATTGATTGAATAAGAATCGAAATCCGCTGATCTGTTGATTGCCAATGCTCTGGGGAACGAAGGGGGATTCAAAGTCTAAGTTCGTCTGTCGTTCTTGTTTCCAAACCCTAATTCTCAATCTGCTTTAGCTTAATTTGTTTTAATTTTTCTGCATTCCTTAGAATTAGAAGTCGTGGAACTCACACCACGCACAACGTGTTTTCCTTGAGTAATTTGTTAGTTCTGAAGTAGCCAATCAATTGAAGGCCCGTGGAATACGATCTATCCTAGCTCTTGAGCTTGATAGTTATTTGATAGAACCTGCTCAACACAACGACGGTTCCATCAAGATGCCGTCGGATCCTCCTTCTTTCTCGGCTTTTGTGCCGGCAGCTCATTCTTCAGATTAGGGACCTGTCCACCACCTGGCAAGCAAATTTCTGAAGAAACTCTAGCTTTTTCATTAGTAGCGGAGTTGATCGAAGCCAACTCCACAGCTTCAACAGATAAGCAATGCATCTCTTCTTTGACTGGGACTTGCATACCGTCCTTGAGGCGGAATGTCATGGTGTCCTTGCCGACCCTTAATGTCAACGAGCCATTCGGGACATTAATGGTAATGTCAGCTGTCGCCATAAACGGTCGGCCTAGGAGAAGAGTGACATCTTCCCCTCGGGTATCCATAACAACAAAATCAGCCAGAATAGTAAAAGGACCACAACTGACAGCCACGTTTTCTATTATTCCCCTAGGTAGTTTAATAGATCTGTCGGCAAACACTAAATGCATGCTAATTGGTTTCAACTCTCCTAGGTTCAATTTCTCAAACAAGCAGGTAGGCATAACATTAATAGAAGCACCTAGATCAGTTACACTACGATCAATCTTCACATCATTAATAGTGCAAGGCAAAGTAAAAACACCGGGATCTCGACACTTAGCTGGGGGAGGTATGGGTGTCGTCTGGCTCTGGATGACGGAGCATTGTTCCTCGAGGGAGGGAGACGGAAGACAACGCTTCCTTCTTTTTGTTCTTCGCAGGATCCTTTGCGACTTTGTCAGCCTCCGGTATCACCTGGATAGCATCAGTAAATGGTGTATTAATATTCGTGTTCTTGAAGTATCCATACCACTTTCTGTACCGGGTATCATGATCTTTCTCCTTTGATTGAGCCTTAGGAAACGGAATCCGAGGTTGATATGGAGGGAGAGGTGGCGCGGTTGCCGTCTTTGCCAGGGGAGGCGGGGTAGTCACCTCCTCTTCTTCTTCTCTATCCTCCTCCTCGATCTCTGGCTTGTCAATGGCTATAGCATTAGGAATTATGGCCGGTTCAGGAGCTACAATATCAGTTGATTGCTTGTCACTTCTTGTGAAGGCGGCCTTGACGTGCTCCTTCCTAATGGTAGAGTCGACTTGAACTGATGATTGATTAAGGAGGGGGCTACTAGCTCGCAAGATAAACATGTTATTAATCATGCTCTCCATTCGTTGACCTCGAGCTTCATGTTCTTGATTTATGACGGCTTGAAGCTTAAATTCTCCTCATAGTTATCGAGCCTTGCCATGATCAGGTTGAGCTTCTTGTCTACCTCGATATCCCTTGTGTTCCCTAATGTAGATCTCTGAGGTTGATCTTGATAACTATCGCTCAAGTACTAATTCTGACTCTGGTTGAATCTGAAATTGTAAAGAGGACGCTCTTGGAAGCCTCCTTGTTGTTGAGGAGGTTGTCTGAACTGACGATATTCGGGGTAGCCTCTTTGATTGTTGGTGAAGCCTTGATCAATAAAGTTCACTTCCTCTGAAGACCAGTTACCGAAAATCTTCTTCATTTCTTTCTGTACTTCAACCTTGATCTGATCTTCACGGCTTGGTCGGCTCTTAGCTGCTCCAAACTGTCTCTCCCAGCTTCTAGATTTGGATGCGCAGTTTGTAAAGTGAAGAAGAGCAGCTTCTGGTGTGAGTGCGGTGTAGTCTCCATCAGCTAAGGAGTTAACCCATTCAGATGACTCTTCGTTCATACCCCAAGCAAAGATCTCAGCTAGTTGCCTCTGAGTGAAGCCATAATGAGGGCAATCGTGGAGGAGTTCCTGGAATTCGTTCCAAGCATCATGTAAACTTACTCCTTCTCTCTGTCTGAACCTTGAGATGTTTTTCCTATAAGCAGTTGTTCTGGAAGGAGGGAAGTATTCCTCTACGAATTCCTAAGCAAGAGTCTCCCAGTCAGTGTAGTAGCTAGGTGGTTTGCCAGTGAGCCACCTCTTAGCTGCACCTTTCAGAGAGAACGGGAAAGCTCTCAAGCAAAGAATGTTCTTGTCGAGATTCCCGTTCTTGAAAGTGCTGTAGAGATCAAGGAAATCCACCAGATGCGTGCATGGATTGTCTAATGGCATGCCTTCAAATTGTAAATCCCTAGAGATCATTTCCAGGAAGGGGATCTTGATCTCATAGTCAGTACCGTCTTCATTGCGCGGCACAAAGATGGAAGAACGAACACTAGTAGCACTTGGCTTATTGTAATCCGCAAGACTCTTTTGAGCAGCCATTGCGGTAGGGGAAGGTGGATCGGATGTGATTTGCTTCTGAATTTTCTTAACCTGCAAGAGACAAAAACAAACACAACCGGTGTAAAATCGAAGTGTGATGGAAAATGAAAGATGGAAAATAGAAGAATAAAATGCCAACTCTTCTTTCAAACAATATAGAAGAGTCCCCGGCAACGGCGCCAATTTGATGAGCTGCAGAACAGTGATCAAATACTACCAAGCTGGAAAGCTAAGCAGATCGTATTCCACAAGGTTTCTTCTAATCGACTACTCAAAGAAGCTGGCAATTTATTCAGATTTAAACACTTCGTGCGTGGTGTGAGTTCCACGACTTCTAGACTAAGATGCAAGAAAATTAAAATGAAATTGAAAGACAGAATGATTGGATGGTTCAGACAGACGACAGACAAGCTTAGATTTCGAATCCCCCTTAGATCACCAAGGCAACAGCAATCAACAGATCAGCGGATTTCAATTCTCGTTCAATCAATTTCTATACACCACCATAACTCCTGACCCTTAGGTTTAAGACCAGCGAACGTTCGCTCTATCCGCTCTAACTACCAAGATTAATTAGTCGCCCGGGTACGGTCGACTCTCGCAATGACTTAACTTAACTGGTGCAATTACTAATGATTTATGAGTTACTCTTGAAGCGGATTAACCCTAACTGGTTCCTACGAAAGGCACACTCCAATTATAAGGTTAACTGGTTGAATTAATGTTTTAAAGAGAGGCGAGCGTTCGCTTCTATCCTCAGCTTAACAAGAATCTAAACTAGGTGATCATGAAAGACAAGTTTATGCGCCAAAGCAGGGAGATGTCTGGCGACTAACCCTAGCTTGCAAAAACCTAATCTAGGCGATCAACCAGAAAAGAAACACAAGAACAACAAAACTAATCTAGGCTTCAACTAGACAAGAAACGCAGTACAACAATCAAGAACAAAACAACCATGCAAAGAGAAACTGATTGAACTTTGAATCTAATCACCACCGATCCGTGACCGCTTTAAAGCCCTGGGTCACTTAGGGTTCATCTAATATAAGCTGTACGAGTTTAGCTACTCATATTAGGAACAAGAGAATCGAAAACAAACAAGGAATACATCTCAGTTAGGAAGAACAGAGAAGAACTGTAAAACCTAATTTGACGAATCCGTGAAGCTTCAATCTCCGGTAATCTTCAATCCAAGCTCCGAGTCTCCGAGGTGAAGGGATGGCGTCACGATCTGTCCACGATTCTTTGAACTCTCTAAACTCTCTCTCCAACTTCTAGGTCTGGAAATTATGATTGATATTATGAGGTATATCCCTTTTGGGCCCCCGGTTAAGTATTTATACTTAACCCTAATTCCGCCGGATTTTGCCTGACATTTTCGGCGAAAATAGTAAGGAATTTTCGCCGAAAATTCCTTCACAAAAGGGGATGACCGCCGGCTGTTTCTTCTGTGGTTTTCGGTTCAACAGTTTTCGGTGAAAACTTAGTGTTTTCGCCGAAAACATCCTTCAGTTGACATCAGTGGATTTGTGCTTGCATTTTCGCCGAAAATACTAAGGGATTTTCGGCTAAAACTCCTTTGTAAATTGGAGCAGGATTCTGTTGACTTCATTGACTCCTTGGATTGGTTCCGGTGCGGTTCCTTGAGGTTCCAATGCCTTAGACATGTCCTTGGCTACTATATTTGACGGCAAAAACCTGTGCTAACATGAAAACACTAGAAAATCATCAAATAGACCCGAAACGGGCCAGAGTAACACAAATGGCACGAGATAGAGTAGTTGAGTGAATATTCGCTATTCTACCCTAAAAACCATGTCTTAAGCAAGGAAATGTCGCTTAAATGGGGCTGATAATCACGTCAAATCGAGTGTCATCAAAATACCCCACACTTAAGCTTTTGCTTGTCCTCAAGCAAACTGAATAGAACATGCTCACGTTCACAAATGATAAGATCGGTTAAATTGAAGTTCAAGCACACACAATGAATTAGTAGACAGATAATTCCTAGAACAAGAAACCTAACATGCATATTGATCAGCCAAACAACCTGGTCTCACTAAAAACTGCATACGACAAGTAATAGTAACCAATTATGCACGAATTTGACCTGATCGACCAGACTCCTCACACAGGAGATATTTAGTATAAGGGGAACTCTCACTCTCTGTGTTTAAGGACGTGTTTCTGCTCTCAATCATTTTTGTTACTGAATTCTGTCATAAGTTTGCAATTCGACCACATCTCCACCACTGTGACAACATGAGGAACTAGTCAAGAAGGACTTCCCTACTAGGACTGTAACAAATTCTACACTACAAGGATTTATAATGAGATGGATGAAGGGAATGTATGATGATGGCTTTGGTGCGGTGTAGCTTTCGATTAACTTCCCTCGAATCTAGCCTATGGTTTCCTACAGTCTAACCAGACACGGGTGGAATAGTGTACGCTCGTCCTATGATACCCTCAAGCAACCTAGCACTTTATTTTCTTTTCACACATTTTTTTCCTTTGAATTTTCTTTTGACTTCATTCTTCCACATGTAGGGAGAAGAACGTTTATTGAACCAAAAACTTTGAAACTTTTCTGATTTTTCTATTTTCTATTTTTTTCAAAAATTTTCTTCTTTTTCTTCTTCTTATTTTTTTCTTTTGTGCCGATTCTTTCTTTTAGTTGCTAGAAGGGTTTACACGTTTGGACATAATAGCTAAGACCACCTGTTTAATGGCTATAGGCAGGTTACCACAAACTGACTTTTGGTAGGCTAATCTAGAACTACAACCACAGGGGATCAACGGGGAATGAAAGAATGGGGAAATGGTTTTAATGTATATCGAACCGAAAGAACAGGCCAAGCTTCAGGGTTTAAACCTAATGGATTTAACGTTGGGTAGGCTATCTGGCTTAGTAGCTGAATCTAGGTGCCCCTATCATTCTAGAACTCGTGTCATCGTGTGGTCTCGAGTAGGTCTCATGCAAATTCTAACTCATTCAAGCAAACAGAAAATCACTCAAAAAGAATTAAAATTGCAAGTTACGTGCAATGGATCAAAAGCTCACATTTGGTTTGCTAGTCGGATTCGGTCATTTTCATGCAATCAAGGCGACAAACTACAAGTGTGATTTTAAAAATTATGTTCTGACCAGGCAATTTAGCATCAAAGTATACACGTTGGTTCTCAGGTTCTAGGTTAAGCAGTCTAAGCATCATTATGATAGATTGAACAACAACTTAACAAAAAAAATCAAGAATCGAGCAATTCTAATGCTAGAGAAACTGGAAAGGAACCACGAAACACACAAAAACACAATCAAGGGCAATCAAGTTCATGCAAGGTTCCCTAGCATCCTGCCCCACTCTTAAATCGTTCTATGTCCTCACAGGACTAAAATCGGAGTTGAGAGTGGAAGTGAAGAGCCTGGACCGAGATGGTTGATATAGGGGATGAACACGGGTCCTCGGAGCGGAGGGAATCTACCGAAGCGAAGGGGAGTGTAGTAGACCCGAAGCAAAGGGAATCTACCAACTGCTTGTAAAACAAAAACAAATGAAAGATAAAAAGGAAACCGGGACAAGTGTCCCGGATCCACACAGAAAAAGTTGGATCGAAATCCGAAAAGAAGAAATAAAAAGAAAGGACAAGAAAAGGGATACAACCCGATCACTGCTGGTCAGGTGCATCGGGAGGGGGAATGTGGAGGGCCTCGTCCACCTACCGCTGCCACGCCAGCTGTGCCTCATATCTCTCGTCAGTGCGGCGCATGTGCTGCTGCATAATAACCCATCTGGCATCCTGGGTGGCGGTGTCTGTGACTCGCCAATCCCGGAGTCGCTCGTACAGCTCTCCAATATCAGCTGGATGCAGCCGGTGCTGAGGGTGAGGCGCCTGCAATGGATCTGGAATGGGCGCCTGGTACTGGTATGCATACCCTGCCTGCTGCTGTGGCGAGGGTATATGATCATCAAACTCCAGCTCCGGCTGAGGATGCTGCTCCTCATAATCATCTTCTTCCTCTGACTCTTCCTCGTGCTGGAGAGGAGGAGCTACCGCTACCTATGGACCAAGGTCCCGCTGGAGGGCGTACTCGACCGCTAAATCACCACCTACGGTGTGTACTCTGCGTCGTGGGACGTCCGGGCCATATGACTAGCTGAGACCGAGGGAGATGATGAGTCGGCCGACAAAGTTGCCGCCTAGGAGTGAGCTAGGCGGTCTTGGCTTTTGAGTCTTCTGGCGGAATAGGCGTGCAAGCACCCATCCGGGATGAAGAGGATAAGACTCCCAGATGGCGCGTAGAAGCAGGAGCTCCTCTCGGCTGATGTGGTGCCGGCTTGTGACACCCATCCCAAACCGACCCGGGTTCACCCGTGGTCGAACCAGTTTGAGTGCTACTTGAGATACAGCATTTAAATAAAGGAGTAAAACGCAGCGGAAATAGAAACAACTCTTAAATAAAAGCTCAAAGACAACCGAAGGCCTTCATTACATAAAACCGAAATCCGAAACCAAATCTCAAAACGATTACAAATCTCCCAATCCAAAAGTGTCAACTGAAATCTAAAATTAAAACAATGGTCACTCCACGATAGCTTTCTAATCTTCACTTCACAACTCCAACCTGCAACTCCTCCGAACTCAACCGAACCCTGAAAAGAGAAACTGGGGGGGGGGGATCAGCTTCCTAATGAAACTGAGTGAACCCACTGGGTTTAACTATGCGCCGAACCTAGCCTAGAAGAGCGATTCCAAACTCTGCACACACAACCACAATGGAACCAGACATAACCATACCATATTTTAATTCCCTAAAACATGCACAGTCTAGGCGATCACATAGGTGCAGTTCTCAGTTCAACATTCTCAATCCACAATAGCATCAATATACAAAGAGCATCATTCAGACGGTTCAACATTACATCCATACATATAGTTCAACAATAGAAACGCAATGCATACAGTTCAATGATTAGAAGCATCCTAAGTCAACTCGTCATCTCAATCGTCACACAACAATCATACACAATCGTCTTACACAAAATCCTAAATTACATTCCAATCTACTAAGTGAGTTATTAGGCATCTTCCCATATTAACAGTTCACAGTCCATAACACCATCCTACACCTAAACAATTCACATCAATCCACAGTTCAGCACAACGAACCATTCAATTCACAGATCAATCCAACATAGACCACAACACAACACAAGGCACCCCACGTCCACATTTAATGCACACACACACACATGAATCGCACATGCATCTTATTTCACCGACACTCACAAACACGCATACACCACCTCACATAACCAAGCATCCTCATCACTAACACATACCACACAATCATTGATCTATGTGAGTTAATTAAGCGCCATAAGGAGTTGTTCCCCCGCTACCCCGCCGGCCTTCACATCATCCAGACGCATCCATAAAGGATCCTTCCCCGAAGGAGTATACCACCAGACGCATCCATAAAGGATCCTTCCACGAAGGAGAAATCACCAACCTTGGCAACCCAGCCAAGGGATTCACCCCAGTGAATCGGACTCAATCACAACCAGTATTTCGGGTGGGGTAACGTTGGCTCCTTCCAGTTCTATCATTTAAATTCCATTTAATGCGACCACAATAATCATACTCTAATGCAACCACAACAATCACAGTCATCCGCAAAACAGTTCCATTCAACCACAAATCCATTTCACAATTCCGATTCCACTTCCCAATTCCACTGTACAACTCCACTACACAAATTACACATCCCAATGCCACATCACAAAACCACAACACAATCCCACATCATGATTCCACAACACAATTTCATGTTCTAGTTCCATGCACCAATTCTATGTTCCAATTCCAGCATATAATTCTAGTCTAACCACAATCGACAATAACAGATACAATCATAGAAATTCATCGCATCCAACCCCATCCCATCTCACATTTCTAGATCAAATACATCAGCTATCATCTTATATCCCAATCCCCACATCACACATAGATCAGCACAATCATCATACGCCAATCACAAGACAGTTATTCAGTTTTACTCTCATGGGTTCATGCAAGACCTAATTCTTTTCCAAGTCTATTAAACTCCGCACTCCCATTTCTAGCCACCTAGTCAACTATACACTCACACAAGTCAACCATACAATCACACCAGTCACCCAACACCACATAACAGTAACAATCACGACAGCTTCAATTTACCATTTCAACTCTCCTATTAAGCATTACTAGATTAAATCACATAATCTATCTAGTTCACAAGTTTCATCTAACACGATTCCTAGCCACAAACCGTACAATTCCGACATCCTCATTCTTCTCTACCATTTACCAATCCACATTCAAGACTCCAACCTTACTACGGTAACCAAAAGACCCACTATCAATCACCATCACACACAACATCAATTTCACTCAAATCAATCACACAACACAAATTCAACTAGTTCATGCAATCACACCACCCAATTCCATTACTCAATTCCGTTCACCAATTCCCTTAACCAATTCAATAAGTCAATTCCACGTACCGATTCAATTATCCACTTCCACGTACAATTTCCCTTACCAATTCTATTAGCCAATTATAAGTCATAAGTCTACCACCTTAAACACATTAAAATCCATCTTCACACACAACATCGATTCTACCTAAAAGGCACGTCGCATAATTCATACATCAACACCTAGCATCATCTCAATCCCAACATCACATGAACCAACACAATCCAACTCATTCAGTAATCCCACATCACACATAACCACACATCGCAAGACATTCAACACCTCCCACGGCACAAACAGTTTAAGGGTAAACGGCTAGCTCACCGGCCACCCCCACCTGCAAGTACAGGGGAAGCCATGTCATGAGTCGTAGAGTTACCCTCCTGTACGTCCTTCATTGGATGACCACACATTGGTGGAGCCATCCACCTGTTCATCAATTAAGGGCGACCCCACATTGGCAGGACCACCCTCCTGCAACCACAGACTGACAATAGCATAATATACACAATTCTCATGTTCACAGACCCGTCCCTCCTATCACTCTTTACTAGCTCCGATCAATTCATCATCCATGTTAATCAATTTCTCCAATAAAACTCATCACAAACAGCCATCAATCATCAACCAATCCATCAATTAACAAATATCCAACAATCATCAAAACAGCATATTTCACAGAACAATCAATTGCAGAACAATTTTTCCCCTTTTACTCTCTTTCAATTTCATGCAAGGCCCTACATTTTTCTAAGTCTGAATTGTAACTCCTCACACCGACAAGACTACCTATCGTACGCTAAACCCTCACCTGACAAGAAGACGAGGCTCTAAAACTCTTCTAGAAACCCGAACAGCCAAGCTCTCAGACACCAAAAACGTAGCTATCCTCCTCTTCACCAACAGCAGCTTACTCCGAAATATCCAGAACTTCTGGGTGCGATCTCTTCCTCTCATCACAACGAACTCATAGCAAGAAACGGATCGCCAATCGGATCTCTACAACTCTCAGAATCGAGGTTTGAAGTTTTGGAGATTTCTGGCTGAGACACAAAAACGTAGCTCTTCCTTCTTCTACGGACAGCAGCCTGCTCCGACCCAGCCAGAACCACGACTAGCGATCTCTTCCTCTTGCCTCCACGAACGTGTAGCAAGAAACGGATCGTCAATCGGAGCTCTACAACTCCCGGAATCAAGGATTGACCCAAATGGGTTTTTGGCTTCTTCAAATACGGGTTTGGGGAAAGATGGAGGAAATGAAAAAGGTGAAGAACTCCTCAACTCCCCTTTTTAGCACTTAAAGCATGACACATGGCCCACGTGTCATCAAATGCACCCCCAAAGTGTTTTAAACTCGACCCAACTCAAATTCGAACGTCCCGACTCGAGCTCCAATACCCGTGTGGTTGGGCGAGGATGTTACACGGCTCTTCTCTGGAGCAAACAATAGGGATCTACGCCAAACCATATGGATAAAATGAAAGAGAGGAAGAGAGAGTGACTTAACTGAGTTATGGGTCGTGGTCCGATCATCTGGCACTCTGGTCATGAGCGCGTCATACTCCTCTCCGTTGCTGGTGTTGTTCTCCCAGCCGAGGTGAGGACCCTCGTAGTGCTCCCGGAGGATGCCGAGATGAGCTGCAAACTCATCGTAGGTGAACTCCTTGTGCACCTAGCCAAGATAGAAGGAGACGACCTTCTTGTGCAGCCTCCTCTTGTGCTCATCCAGCTCGAATTTAGCCCAGAACTCCTGGAGAGCGACGTCTGGAAAGTCAGCAGATAGGGTGGTCAGCTCCAAAAGTCCTGAAGGAGCCAATGAGGTGAGCACATTCTGGTGCCAATCCTCATCGTGCTCGAGGAAGGAGTCCAGGGATAATGGTCGAACGTCGGCTTCGGGAACATGCTCGAGCCTCTGGTAGCGCTCGAAGTAGTGCGCGGGTAGGCGGGCAACTGTGGTGTGGTACCCGACACGTCCTGGAAATGCTAATGGAGGACCGGAGACGGTAGGTGTGATGGGGGCCAGAGCTCGGGAGCCAGAGGCGGTGTCAAGTCTCGCCTTAGTCCTGCGCTCATGAGTGACATTCCTATAGCCAGAACGAAACCAGATTAGTTAACTAATAACCTACCCCACACTTAGTAGAAAAACTCAATTTCACAAAGAAATGAGGAAAACCGTGTGGGGGTAAGCAAAGTAAGTAATCGGTAATCACAATGAAATACAAAGCATGCATATGTCTAGCCGTAATGTTCACATCACAATTAGAGTTCAGAAGTCAAAATGACATTCAAAAAGTCAACATTGGAACACATTGAACCCTAATCATGGCAAATACTAGCTCAAAGCGGGAAATGACGGCATATTTATAAACTCAGACGGCAAACACAGTAATACGAACGTGAATGAACACACATGGCAGCCAAATAAGTATAAACAAATCATGGTCAAACCGACATAGCACAAAAGTCAACACCGTAAAGAATCAATCTTTAAGCATAGCAACATACGATCAAATGGTATTAAAATCCAGCTCAATTCTCCCTAAGCATGCTAGATCAGTCCAAAGCAATCAGCTACCCTAAATTCACATGAAACAGTCGGCACGCAAATCGAGGTAGACCAAAAAAAGTCAACCATAATCAACCTCGACGAAATTCAGCATTCAACATGTCAAAAGACTGGAAATGAAAAGTTCTACAACTTACCTTGAAGCCATAGCTGCTGAAAACGAACGGAATGAGAGAAATTGGCGAAAAACTAAAAAAACTAGGGTTCGGTGGGACGGGAGCTCTAGAGCTCCGATTCGGACGATCTACGATTTGAAATGATCGGGAGGGAGAGAGGAAGGGTGCGACGGCAAAGGAATCGGGTGGCGGCGATGAAAATAGGTCGGCGGCGGTGGTTTTCAAAAAACAGAGGGGGGGCGATTTTTGTTCGTTCGAAAAAAAATGAGAAGTGAGGGGAGAGAGAGAAAAGGGACCGTAGGGGATAAAATTTTTGATTTTTCTCAGAATTTTCAGCAAAAAGAAGTGCAAGTTTTCGCCGAATACTCAAGTTCAAAACGTTTGCCGATTTTCAAAGTCAGTTTTCGCCAAAAAGTAGGTACTTTTTCGCCGAAAGGTTTAACAAAAAATGATCAGAAAACACAGTGGGATTTAAAGGGCAGTTTTCACCGAAAAGTGAGGCACTTTTTGCCGAAAATTTTGACACGATTGAAAATATTTTCGCAATCCCGGTAAACTTCAGAAAATCAGAATTAAATTGACAAAAATCGGAACAGCCTCAAACAACTTGCGATTGAAATGATGACACACAAAACTACACATGGAAAATAAGAAATCATGCAAACTGACACTTTTGGCTCCCCCGAACCAACTCTAAAACAAGGAGTTTGACACAAATTAAAAACTGACTCCAGCCGTGGGTTGCCTCCCACGAAGCACTCTTTGATTAACGTCCTTGAGCTGGACGATACCTGGACGGTATTAGGAGACATCCCAACTCAGGATCTCCATAACGCTAGCGTCGGAGTTCATGAAGTAGAGCTTCGGGGTATCTCCGTCGAGCGTGAATCTCTTCCCGTTAGCATGAGTGAGCTTAATGCGTCCATCGGGAAGATGATCAGTGATCTTGAACGGTCCTAACAGTTCTCTCGAGGTATCATCCTTCGTGAGTGTTACAATGGAAGGGATGAGAACAGTCGGCTTCTTTTTAACCTCTGGCTTCATTTCATAGGGATCCGTAATCTTTGGCGCTTCTTTGGGAGACGGTTTCGGCTTCTCCTTCTTTACTTGCTCCTGCGCCGGTGGCTTGGAAGGAATTGGTGATGTAGCTGGCTCGGAAGAGGATGGCGGAGCAATTGGCCTCCAGACCATTTGAGTCTTCTTCTTCTTATTCTTCTTCCGTGACCGGCCAGGTTCCTTGCTTGGCGGTGAAGAAGAGGCTTTCAGTTCCTCCTTCTTCGGCGGCTTCTGAGTAGAAGATTCTGGTTTCTGCTTGGTAATCTGTTCAACATCTGCAACAACAATTGATCTAGAAACACTAGAAGATACGTCAGCAACGGGGTTGACCGGAGTCAACTCCACAGTTTCAACAGCAAGACAGTGAGGTTCTTCATTCATAGGAGTATACTTTATACCATCCTTAAGGAGGAATGTTATCGTTTCCTTACCAACCCTCAAGGTCAAAGAACCACTCGGAACATTGATTTGCATTCCGGTTGTTGCCATGAAGGGTCGACCTATAAGATTAGTAGAATCCTCCTAACAAGTATCTATGATCACAAAGTCAGCTAAGAAAGTGAAAGGACCACATTTAGTAACAACATCTTTGATCTCCTCTCTAGGTGTTTTCAATGATCTATCAGCAAAGACAAGTTGTATGCTAGTCGGTTCAAGTTCTTCTAGATTCAATTTCTCATACAAACTCATAGGCATCACATTAACAGACGCACCTAGATCAACCAAACTACGTTTTATCTCAATATCATTAATGACTAGAGGTAGCGTGAAAGAACCAGGATCGGAGCACTTAGCTGGCTATGGCGAGGAGGGCTTCTTGTTACGGATGGTAGGATATCCTTCTTTGTTTCCCCACATGCCAGTCTCGATCCTCGCGTTTCGTAGCATTGCTCTTGGAAAAGGAGGCTTCTCGTAGTACGGAGCAAGGGGAGGATCATACTCCTTAGGCGCCTCTTTCTGTGCTTCCTTCTTCTCCGGAGTTTCAATGGTTCTGCATAAAATAGAAGAAGCATTAGTAGGTGAGTTTGTCAAATCTTGAACAGATACCATCTTAGCTTGCTCCTTTCTCGGATTCGGCTCAGTTTGGCTTGGAAGCTGGCCAAATGGTCGACCAGATGTTAGCATGCTAGAGATTTGGTTCACTGCATGCTCTATTCTTTGACCGGATGCAATCTGTTCTTGGTTGAGGAGAGCTTGAGCTTTGAACTGACTGTCATGATCGTCAAGTCTGGTGATGATCTGATTGAGCTTCTTGTCGAGTTCACTAACGTTGTTGTCCTTCTGATGCTACTGTCCTGTATAGGTATTGTTCAGATATTGATTCCTGTGATTGCCAGGATCAGTTCCATAGTTAACCGGATTTCGGTGTGGTGGCTGGTAGACACCTCCCGGCGGATGGTTCGGCTTCTGATCCTGAGCTGGACCAGTTGGTCGGCTATTCTGGTTCTGGCCTTGGTTCTGGTTGGCACCAACATTGTAGGGAGGTCGATCTTGGTAATTCCCCTGTTGTCTGTAGTTGTGGTAGCCAACATAACCGTTCTGATTGTTGTTGAAGCCTTGAGCAACAAAATTGACTTCTTCGGCAGACCAGACTTCTGTTTTACCAAAGTTCTGGCATCGGCCTCCATTATGCGCACAAGCTCCATACCACTCGCAATGAACAACGTAGACAAAGGTTGCTAGTGGCTTGATGGGTGTAGAAGACTTCTTCAGATGCTTCTTAACTTCTGCTTTAATGGTTGCTTCGAGATCGAGCTTGCTCTTGATCCTTCTGATTATCGTTCCCAATTCCTTGACTTGGAAGCGCAGTTCGTGAAATGAAGAAGAGCAGCTTCAGGTGTGAGTGTAGTGCAATCCCCTTCAGCTAGGGAATTGACCCATTTGGCAGATTCTTCACAAAGACCTCGAGCAAAGATTTCAGCTAACTGTCTCTGCTCGAAATCGTGGTGAGGACAGTTGTAGAGAAGTTCTTGGAAGTCATTTCAAATATCGTATAAGCTCGCTCCTTCCTTCTGAGAGAATCTGGTGATGCTGTCCTTGAAGGCTGTTGTTCTGGAAGGAGGGAAGTACTCTTCAACGAAGTCTTGAGCAAGAGTCTCCTAGTTTGTGTAGTAGCTAGGTGGTTTGCCAGTGAGCCACCTCTTAGCGGCACCTTTCAGAGAGAACGGGAAAGCTCTCAAGCATAGAGTGTTCTTGTCGAGATTCCCATTCTTGAAAGTACCACAGAGATCAATGAAATCCGCCAGATGCGTGCACGGATTGTCTAATGGCCTTCCTTCAAATTGTAGATCCCTAGAGATCATAGTCAAGAAAGGAATCTTGATCTCATAGTCAGGATCTCCTTCGATGCGTGGCACGGCGATAGAAGATCGAACGCTAGTCGCGCTCAGCTTGTTGTAGTCAGCTAGACTCTTCGGTGCACCCGGTGGTGGTGGTTGACCGCCTGGTGGTGGTACTGGTAACTCCTTATTCATCGTAGGAGATGAAGGAGGTGAAAGTGATTCGGTGTATGAAGCGGATGAAGATCACGGTGAAGATGGAGATGAGGAACTCTCCTTCAGTTCCTCTATCTTAATTGGAGTGACGGATGGAGGTGGATTGGTTCTGCCTCTCTTTGGAATTTGTGATTGTCTTGGCGGAGCAGAACTACCTGGTCTCTCTATACTCTTAGCCTTGTCGTTCTTGGCGGTTTGAGAGCGCGTGAGAGGGCGGCGGTGCATACACCTGTGAACAACCTACAAATGACAAAAACAAACAAAACCAGTGTAAAATCGAAGTGGATGGAAAAATGAAAGATGGAAAGTAGAAGAATAAAATGCCAGTTCTTCTTTCAAACAATTAAAAGAAGTCCCCGGCAACGGCGCCAATTTGATGGTCGCGTTTTCACGCGCGTGTAGTCAAATAACTACTTAGCTTTTAGGCTAAGCAGATCATATTCCATGGGTCTTCTAATAATTGTTTACTCAAATATAAAGGCAGATTACTCAGGTATAACACGTTGTGCGTGATGTGAGTTCCACGACTTCTATTCTAGGAAATTCAAGCAAATTTAAAACTAAACTGAAAGACAGGTTGAAAGATTGGTTGACTTAACAAAGACGACAGACAAGCTTAGACTTCGAATCCCCCTTCGTTCACCAGAGCATTGGCAATCAACAGATCAGCGGATTTCAATTCTCGTTCAATCAATTCTAAGACACCACCATAACTCCTGACCCTTAGGTTTAAGACTGGCGAATGTTCGCTCTATCCGATCTAGCAACCAAGATTAATCAGTCGCCCGGGTATGGTCGCCTCTCACAATGACTAAACTAATTGGTGGAATTACTAACGATTTATGAGTTACTCTTGCAGTGGATTAACCCTAACTGGTTCCTACAAAAGGCACACTCCAATGAATAGGTTAATTGTTGATTTGGTGTTTTAAAGTAAGGCGAGCGTTCGCTTCTATCCTTAGCTTAACAAGAATCTAATCTAGGTGATCAATCCAGACAAGAAACATAAACAACGAAGAACAAATCAAACATGAAAGAGAAACTGATTGAACTTTGAATCTAATCACCGCCGATCCGTGACCGCTTTAAAGCCCTGGGTCACTTAGGGTTCATCTAGTCTAAGCTCTACAAGTTTAGCTACTCATGTTCATAACGACAGAATCAAAGACAGAAACAGAGTTCATCATGAAAAGGAAGAACAGATAGAAACTGCAAAACCTAATTAAGATGACTCTGGCAAAGCTTCGCCCTCCGGTAATCTTCAATCCTAGCTCCGAGTCTCCGAGGTGAAGGGATGGCGTCACGATCTCTTCCTTGCTCTTCGAACTCTAAAACTCCGCTCTCTCGAACTCCTTAGGTCTAGAACTCGTCAGAATTCTATTGTGTATTATGATGTATTTCTTTTGGGCCGCCGGTTTAAGTATTTATACTTAACCCTAAATTGCCGGATTTGTGAAGGATTTTTCAGCGAAAACTTGTTGAGTTTTCACCGAAAATTCAGTGTAAAATGGCTGATTTTTCGACTGCTTCTCCTGTGATTTTCGGACTTAGAGTTTTCGGTGAGAACTCTAACTTCTCGCCGAAAACTTCTCTTTGTAAGCTCTGCCGATTTCTTCTTGAGTTTTCGCCGAAAACCTGAGGAGTTTTCGTCGAAAACTGTAGTGTAAATCGGGGCAGGATTTTGTTGACTTCATTGACTCCTTGGATTGGTTCTGGTGCGGTTCCTCGAGGTTCCAATGCCTTAGACACGTCCTTGGCTACTATATTTGACGGCAAAAACCTGTGCTAACATGAAAACACTAGAAAACCATCAAATAGACCCGAAACGGGCCAGAGTAACACAAATGGTTGGTCAGCAGGGTATATCCGGATCGGGTGATTCGATCAGCATCCTCTTCGTGCCTCTCCTGGCTCCAAGCCTTCATGTAGAGGGTGAGCCGTTCCTTGAAGGCCTTGGATTGGCTCCGGGTTACAGGTAGCTCGGGGCGGGTCCAAGGAACGGGAGGCTCATCACTCTGGGTGCCAGCCTCTGCCGGCCAAGTACTCTTGGGTCCTGATGTGAACCGCTGCAATCGTGGGCAGACGACCCGAACCACCACAAGTCTTGAATCCTAGCTTTGAGCTCACCTATGAAACCTTGGCGGGAAAGTACTTGGACCCGTCGGCTGTATATAGCCGGGAACCCTAAGTGTCCGGTCGAGTGGCTCCACGGCAGAAGATGGATGCTTCCATCAATAATACCATCTAAACGACGATCAATTCCATGAAAGCCGAAAAGAGAATAGCAATTCCTTTCTAAGAGAAAACCGAAGTTTAAAGTTTATTTGATTCAAAATTGTATCTTACAATGAGGCTAGACGCCTCTATTTATAGGTGAGGAAGGGAGAACAGGCTCTCCTTTTCCTCCTACGAAACTAACTAATAAACTAATAAAGAATTATAAAAAGAGTCCTAAAAAGGACTGAAATTTGGATCTCTATTCCTACAAGGAAAAGAGTCCTTCCTAAACTAAAACACTAAAAAGGAAAAGCTGGAAATTCCTAAAAAATAGCTAAACGGGTTCGGGGAAAAATAGCCAAATAAATGCCAAATAAAATAGGAAAAATATGCGCTTTGGCAGATTACTAGTAGACGTCATGGGCTTAAACTTTCATATTAGGATTCAGCCCAAATTCTATCTCCAAGTAGCCCAAATTTGTCAATCTTCGTCAGACTAGAAATCTGTCCAAAACCGGGAAATCCTTGCTTTATTAGGATTCCTTGTACGGATGTACTTGGCTTCTTCTCTCCATTTCCCGCATCATGAATGGTTCTCCATCCCTCCTTGGATCAGGCTCAGGTGTGGCCTGATCACAGCTCCTAGCATTGGTTCCCTCGGATCAGCATCCGTGCTCCACTCCTTGACGCTTAGGCCAAGCATCACTAGGACTTGTTCTAGCCCTATCTCCTTCAATTCTCCTCCAAATTCAGCTCCGTTTGTTGGAGGGTGCTCCTGAGGCTTCAATCTATCCAGGTCACTTGATATTTCCCAAAAGGCCTGAGCCAATTGGGTGCTCGGCCATAAGTGCTCCTCTGTGGCGCCCGACATCAGGTCCGGTGCTCGGGTTTGGCTCAAAACTTGGCCTTCTCCAAATCTGTCCGGGCTTCTTGCATTCTTCTTCGTGCAGCTCTTCAGGAATGTCCACATGAGGCTTTCAGGGGTGGTGACTGGTCCAGGGCTTGTGACAATTGGTCTTGAGCTCCATTTGAGCACTTGGGCTGGTCCGGGGCTCGTTCGGGGGTCAACTTCGGGCACCACCCTTTTCTGGCCAGACACTCTTGGGTCCTTTGTTTCCTGTGCTCCAGGAATGTCTCTGGAGGATCCCAAGAGTGGTCAGTACCTTCAGGGCTCGTGGGAATCAGGTTAGGGCCTAGTGGTGGCCCTCGGCTCGGGGCTGGACTTGGCCTTAGGCTTGGCCTGGGGCCTGGGCTTGGGGCTTTGGCTCTCCAAGGCTCCGGAAGTGGTGCTGGCGTGGGCCTAGGCCTGGTGTAGTCTTGGCCCGACATTAGTGTTGGGGCCGGGTCAGCATCAGTCGGGTCGGGCCTGGTGGCCTGGATCAATTCATTCCCCTCTTCTTGAAAAGGATTCGTCCTCGAATCCGTTCCTGGTACACCTTAGAAAATTTAAAAATAATGATTATGGCATGGATGACTTGACCTGATAGTTCGTTGGCGGTCCGTGGGGTATCGGGCCATACCGGGGCTGGTATGCGGGCTCCGGGGCTGTGTACTGAGTGCTGGGCCTGAGCCCGGGCCGATGCTGGTGCTGAGCGCGGGGCTGTCTCTAGGTATGGGGCCGGCTCTGGGCGTGGGGCTGGTGCCGGTGCTGGCATTGCGGCTGGCACTGGGGCTGGTGCTTGGTGCTGAGCCGGTGTTGGCGCTGGGCCGGTGCTGGCGCTGGTGCTAGTGTCGGGCGTTGGGCTAGTGCTAGTGCTGGCGCTCGGCTGGTGTTGGGCACTCGGTGATGGGCTGGTGCTGGCGCTGGCCCTGGTGCTGGCACTCGGTGTTGTACTGGTGTTGGGCAGGCGCTGAGCCTAGTGCTGGCCTGGTGCTGGTCCGGGGTAGACCTGATGCTGGTCTGGGGCAGGGCTGATGCTGGTCCGGGGCAGGCCTGATGCTGGTCCGGGGCAGACCTGATGCTGGTCCGGGGCAGGACTGATGCTTGTCCAGGGCAGGCCTGATGCTGGTCTGGGGCAGGCTGATGCTGATTCGGGGCAGGCTTGATGCTGGCCTAATTCTGACGCCATAACCCTCTTTTTCTCTTCTGTTCATCCTCTCAACAATGGTTTTCATCTGGGCCAGGATTTGTGATATGGATGGCAAGGTAGCCTCTAGCAATGCTAGCTCATCCTCTGTCATGATTAGTAAAATAAACGAAATACAAGGCCTCCGACTCTTTGAAATAATAAAAACTATGGTTTGGTTCACGAAAACCCTAGGCAACCGAAGCTATATAGAATTTTCTATTTTCTATTTTCTCTATCCCCTCTTCTTAAGCACAAACATACAACGAAAGATAATTATGGCAAGGGTGACCTTGCTTTTTGTTTTCTTTTTCTACTCTTCTTTTGTGTATTTTTCTTTGATAGCTTGATCGGCCACCAATATTTCCTTGCCTTACAATTGAAAGACTCGAATAGAAGAACTAAAATAGATGAAGATTTTCTAAACAATTTTCTATGAACAAAAAGTAAAGGATATGGATCCAAGAATGAACTTGGAAACTGGGATAGATGCGGTCCTAGTGTTGAACGTAGGCTCTGATACCAAAACTGATGTGAACCGCTGCAAACCGTGGGCAGA
The DNA here is from genome assembly GCA_034768395.1 of Linum lewisii. Lineage (NCBI taxonomy): Eukaryota > Viridiplantae > Streptophyta > Magnoliopsida > Malpighiales > Linaceae > Linum > Linum lewisii. The sequence goes on from CM068300.1 coordinate 23,104,643, forward strand.
CGACCCGAACCACCGCAAGTCTTGAATCCTAGCTTTGAGCTCACCTATGAATCCTTGGCGGGAAAGTACTTGGACCCGTCGGCTGTATATAGCCGGGAACCCTAAGTGTCCGGTCGAGTGGCTCCACGGCAGAAGATGGATGCTTCCGTCGATAATACCATCCAAACGATGATCAATTCCATGAAAGCCGAAAAGAGACTAGCAATTCCATGCTAAGAGAAAACCGAAGTTTAAAGTTTATTTGATTCAAAATTGTATCTTACAATGAGGCTAGATGCCTCTATTTATAGGGGAGGAAGGGAGAACAGGCTCTCCTTTTCCTCCTACGAAACTAACTAATAAACTAATAAAGAATTACAAAAAGAGTCCTAAAAAGGACTGAAATTCGGATCTCTATTCCTACAAGGAAAAGAGTCCTTCCTAAACAAAAACACTAAAAAGGAAAAGCTCGAAATTCCTAAAAAACAGCTAAACGGGTTCTGCGAAAAATAGCCAAATAAATACCAAATAAAATAAGAAAAATATGCCCTTTGGCAGATTACTAGTAGATGTCATGGCTTCAACTTTCATGTTGGGCTTTAGCCCAAATTCTATCTCCAAGTAGCCCAAATTCGTCAATCTTTGTAATACTAGAAATCTGTCCAAAACCGGGAAATCCTAGCTTGATTAGGATTCCTTGTTCGGATGTACTTGGCTTCTTCTCTCCATTTCTCATATCATGAATGGTAGTCCATCCCTTCTTGGATCAGGCTCAGGTGGTGTCCTGATCACAGCTCCTAGCATTGGTTCACTCGGATCAGCATCCGAGCTCCACTCCTTGATGCCTAGGCCAAACATCACTAGGACTTGTTCTAGCCCTATCTCCTTCAATTCTCCTCAAAATTCAGCTCCGTTTGTTGGAGGGTGCTCCTGAGGCTTCAAGCTATCCAGGGCACTTGATATTTCCCAAAAGGCCTGAGACAATTTGGAGCTCGGCCATAAGTGCTCCTCTGTGGCGCCTTACATCAGGTCCGGTGCTCGGGTTTGGCTTAAAACTTGGCCTTCTCCAAATCTGTCCGGGCTTCTTGCATTATTCTTTGTGCAGCTCTTCAGGAATGTCTACAGGAGGCTTTCAGGGGTGGTGACTGGCCCAAGGCTAATGACAATTGGTCTTGAGCTCCATTTGAGCACCTAGGTTGGTCCGGGGCTCGTTCCGGGGTTAATCTTCGGGCACCACTGATGACTGCAGTTTTAGCGGTATCAAATAACTAATCTACCAAGGTAGACTAGATCGTATTCTACTCGAGGTCTCTTCTTCTTGTCTACTCAAATATGTTGGCAAAGTACTCTGGTTTAAACACGTTGTGCGTGGTGTGAGTTCCACGACTTCTAATCTAATAAACAAAGGAAAAGAAAAGACAGAAAGATTAAAAAGGTTGACTAACAGGAAGATAGACGAGCTAGACTTTGAATCCCCATAAGATTACTAGAACATTGGCGATCACAAGACTAGCGGTTTTCAATTCTCATTCAATCAATTTCTATACACCACCATAACTCCTTACCCTTAGGTTTAAGACTGGCGAACGTTCTCTTTATCCGATCTAACTACCAAGATTAATTAGTCGCCGAGTACGGTCGCTTCTTGCGACAACAAAACTAACTGGTGCAATTACTAGTGATTAATGAGTTACTCTTGAAGCGGATTAATTCTAACTGGTTCATACGAAAGGCACACTCCAATGAATAGGTTAATTGGTTGAATTGATGTTTTAAAGAGAGGAGAGCGTTCGCGTCTATCCTCAGCTTAACAAAAATCTAAACTAGGTGATCAAGGAAGACAAGTTTATGTGCCAAAGCAGGGAAGCTGTCTGGCGACTAACCCTAGCTTGCATAAACTTAAGAAGTTTTCGCCAAAAACTTCAATTGAATCCTCCTGTGTCTATTTCTTCAATAGTTTTCGGCAAAGACTTTGACTTTTCGCCGAAAACTTCTTCACGGTCAACTGTGGGTTTCTGAAGGTATTTTCGCCGAAAACTTTATAGTATTTTTGGCGAAAACATTGTGTTGGGCAGTTGGACCTTCGATTCTGACTCTGGTTTGATTTCTGGTTAGATTCTAGTTCACTCCTTGAGGTCTTGAACATGTCCGTGGCTACGTAAATGATGGCAAAAACCTGCGCTCTTACAAAAACGCTAGAAAACCATCAAATAGACCCAAAAAGGGCCAAAGTAACCAAATCGATAGGAAATAGGGCAGTTGAGTGAATATTCGCTATTTTACCCCTAAAACCACGTTTCAAGCAAGGAAATGTCGCTTAAATGAGGCTGAAAATCACGTCAAATCGAGTGTCATCAAAATACCCCACACTTAAGCTTTTGCTTGTCCTCAAGCAAACTAGAACACACTCAAATTCACAAATGACACGAGATTAAACTGAGATTCAATTCTAACGATTTATTTTAGAGTGTTCCACGTAAAAACTTAACCTACACATGCAAGAACATCAACCAAACAAGTTTTCGATCTCACTAATTTCTGCACACTTCAAGTAGTGGTTTCATTAAAGCTCGTTTCAAGGCAAAACATTTATATTTATCTGACTACGAAAACACCAATTCTAATCAAAAGGACTTTAACCTCTAGCCATGATGTGGATGCGGAGGTTGGAAAAGTGACATGGCTATCGACTCGACTTCACCCGCGTCTAGATCTGTACGGTACATGTTCTAGCTAGGACCAATTTAAACAACAATTTCTTTCAAGATTCAAACTTTCTCCATTGATTACTGCATACTAGTGCTCGATACTGAACACTTCGCTTAGGTGTCAGACCTACCTAGCTCACAGTATTTGTGCCTATGCTAGTGCTCAACCCGAACACTTCACCTAGGTGCCGGGCTTGCCTAGCTTTATTTTCAGCACTTTAAGAATTTAGCATTGATTTGCCCAACTTAATTACTTGATTTAATCATTTATCCACTTAATCTTAGCTAGTTATAACTTTTTACACAAGATTTCGAATTGGATAACCGTCTAATCTCAAGCCACAATCACAGGTGAACAAATATGGAGTGAAAAACATGGGAGAAGCTAGCATTTATCATCTTAGAACGGTGTTATCGAGCTTTGTTATTAACAAGTTAATTGATTCAATTGATTCAAGTTTCAACTACAAGAGTGATTTATCATTTGTTCTGACCTAGACTCATTTGATATCAGTTCCGACACGTTGGTTACAGGTTCTAAGTGGAACAGTCTAGACGTCATTGTTCAAAATTGAAGTCAATTTAACATCAAAAGTCAAGAATTGAGCAATTCTATGCTAGAGAAATTTCAAAAATGAACCATAGAATCTCAGAAAATCAAGCAAGATCATGCATAATCCTAGAATCCTACCCCAAACTTAAACGGTTATGTGTCCTCACAGGACTAAACTAGAGTAGAGAGATACGAAGAACCTGGAAGGTGATGGTCGATGTAAGGGATGAACACGGAGAGTTCGGAGCGGAGCGGAGTAGCTACTCAAGTTCCTACAAAACAAAAACAACAAAAAGATCAAAAGGATACCGGGACAAGTGTCCCGGATCCACACAGAATAAAAGTTGAACAAAGACGGTTAAGGGGAATTTGGAACTTTTTTCTTACTCTGACTCTTTTTTTCTTTTTTTTTCAAATTCACGACACGACACTCCTAGAGCAATCTAGATCGTCTAAGTTCAAACAGATCAACAAAAATCTCACTGAAACAGCAAGCACATAAAATGGAACTCGTCGAAAATAAAAAATCATCATGTCAAAAGATTCGAAATTGAAAACCGAACAACTAACCTTTAAGACATGACTCAAGAAAATGGACGGAAAGCGACGAAGTTGGCCAAAAACGTGAAAAGCTTGTTTCGGGGATAACCGGAGCTACAGAGCTCCGATTTGGGCGATCAAGTATGCATTGGAATCGGACCGAAAAAATGAAACTGATTTTATGAACAGACACAAGTTTTCGGTGAAAACTTTAGAAGTTTTCGCCGAAAACTTCTTCAGAAAACACCTCAAAAAATCACAGACGTTCACTTTTCAAAATTTAAGAAAAGTTTTCGGCGAGAACTTTTAGGTTCTCGCCGAATACTTGTTTGAAAACCTCTTTTTTTTTTCAAAAACCTAACAGAAAACAAATCAAAACAAAAGGAAATTATACTGATACTTTGGCTCCCCGAAACCGACGCGAACGACGAAAAAGACTGACTCAAAGATTCAAATATGGACTCTAGCCGTGGGTTGCCTCCCACGAAGAGCTCTCTTTTAACGTCCTTGAGCCGGACGGTACTTGTTAGGGACCCCAACTCAGAAGCTCCTTGAAGTCAATCGTCTTCTTCAAGGCCAGCGGTTGAGTGCCATGTAGCACTCCAGAAAGGTGATGCGGCCGGTAGTGCTCTAGTAGATCTCGGTTCTGTTTGGATGACCAATTCTTCTCGAATTCTCCAACCGGAGGAGGAAAGAGGTAGTACGGGGTAGCATGATCAATGAGCTCCATCTTCTTTAACTGATGCTCATCAAGAGGTCTCTCGGGATCGAGTGTACTTTTAAATCCTTGACGTCTTTGATTACCACCTGCTCGTCTCTTGCTTGATCTATAGGTTGGCTCGGCGGAAGCTCAATTGAGGATATCTCCTCGATTTCTTCGTGCTCCTCTTCAGCTTCAACTTTAACATAGGTGAATTCCATGCTTTCAAGATAGACAAGCTTAACGCCTTCATCAGCCACCACCGCCAACAATTCTTCATCGGATTCCTCTAGCTCATAATAGTCATGGACGGGCTCATCTTCTTCTTCGAACATCTCCTGAGCGTGTTCTTCCATTAATTGATTTGGTTGCTCGAGCTTGATGTTCGTCGTGATATGAGCTTGTAGTATTGTAGAGATATTATCCAAGGAGGATTGGGTTCTCGATGAGCATTGTTGATGTTCATGAGCTTGTAGAAGGATCTCTTGGTTATCTCTAACGCCACTTTGATGCTCTTGTTGGTGTATCTCTTGCTAACCTTGTAGCATTGAAGAGATATTATCAAAGAGGGAGTCAAATCTCGCCGTTTGTTGTTGTTGTTGATGTAGCATCTCTTGGTAATCCTCAATATACGGTGCTTCATTGACGTACCACTCTTGGTACTGGTCATCCCACATGTAATCCTGCATAATCAAAACTCAAAAGCACTACCCAGGTAAATCATGGAAATATGGAGGAGAAATAAATGGTAAGGCAGAAAGGTAGAAGAATAATTTGCCAACTCTTCTTTCAAACAATTAGAAGAATCCCCGGCAACGGTGCCAATTTGATGAAAGCGTTTTCACGCGCGTGTAGTCAAATAACTAACCTACCAAGGTAGACTAGATCATATTCTACTCGAGGTCTCCTCTTCTTGTCTACTCAAATATGTTGGCAAATTACTCAAGTTTAAACACGGTGTGCGTGGTGTGAGTTCCACGACTTCTAATCTAATAAACAAAGGAAAAGAAAAGACAGAAAGATTAAAAAGGTTGACTAACAGGAAGATAAACGAGCTAGATTTCGAATCCCCCTAAGATCACCAGAGCATTTGCAATCACAAGACCAACGGTTTTCAATTCTAATTCATTCAGTTCTCAGACACCACCATAACTCCTTACCCTTAGGTTTAAGACTGGCGAACGTTCGCTCTATCCGATCTAACTACCATTATTAATTAATCGCCCGAGTACGGTAGCTTCTTGCGACGACAAAACTAACTGGTGCAATTACTAGTGATTAATGAGTTACTCTTGAAGCGGATTAACCCTAACTGGTTCCTACGAAAGGCACACTCCAATGAATAGGTTAATTGGTTGATTTGATGTTTTAAAGAGAGGAGAGCGTTCGCGTCTATCCTCAGCTTAACAAAAATCTAAACTAGGTGATTAAGGAAGACAAGTTTATGCGCCAAAGCAGGGAAGCTGTCTGGCGACTAACCCTAGCTTACATAAACCTAATCTAGGCGACCAACCAGAAGAGAAACATAAACAATGAAGAAGAAAACAACCATGCAAAGAGAAACTGATTGAACTTCGAATCTAATTACCGCCGATCCGTGACCGCTTTAAAGCCCTGGGTCACTTAGGGTTCATCTAATCTAAGCTCTACAAGTTTAGCTACTCATAATGATAACAGAAGAATCAAAGACAATAAAAAAGATCATCATACAAAGGAAGAACAGATAAGAAAAAAACGTAATTCTGACGACTCCGGCGAAGCTTCAATCTCCTGGATCTTCACCTTTAAGCTTCGAGCTCTCCGAGGTGGAAGGATGGCGTGACAATCTCTCCACGGATCTTCGAACTCTCTAAACTCTATCTATCGACCTTAGAGTCGCTGACTCTCAAATCTGATTGATTGTGTGAAAATATGAATAATGATGGTGGAATCATCCTCCTTGTAGCCGTTGCTTCTGTTTAAATAGGGAAGATTAGGGTTTTCCAACCCAGCCGCGGAAAAGGAAGGAGTTTTCGGCAAAAACTTCAGTTGAATCCTCCTGTGTCTATTTCTTTAATAGTTTTCGGTGAAGACTTTGACTTTTTACCGAAAACTTCTTCACAGTCAACTGTGGGTTTCTGAAGGTATTTTCGCTGAAAACTTTATAGTATTTTCGGCGAAAACATTGTGCTGGGCATTTGGATCTTCGGTTCTGACTCCGGTTTGATTTCTGGTTCGATTCCGGTTCACTCCTTAAGGTCTTGAACACGTCCGTGGCTACGTAAATGATGGTAAAAACCTGCGCTCTTACAAAAATGCTAGAAAACCATCAAATAGACCCAAAAAGGGCCAAAGTAACCAAATCGATAAGAAATAGGGCAGTTGAGTGAATATTCGCTATTTTACCCCCTAAAACCACGTTTCAAGCAAGGAAATGTTGCTTAAATGAGGCTGAAAATCACGTCAAATCGAGTGTCATCAACCACCCTTTTCTGGCCAGATACTCTTGGGTCCTTTGTTTCCTGTGCTCCATGAATGTCTCTGGAGGATCCCAGGAGTGGTCAATACCTTCAGGGCTCGTGGGAATCAGGTCAGGGCCTAGTGGTGGCCCTTGGCTCAGGGCTGGTGATGCGCAAATTAACGCACACTAGTTTTAACTCAATGGATTTCTCCAAAGAGATCATTTTTCCCTAGGGTTTTTCTTTTTCTATTACTCAGAAATGTGTGTTGAAGCTAATCGAAGTTTCGTTTTGGGTTTCAATTGGTTTAAAATGAACTAAGTAAACTAAGAATGCAAATTGAACAAGAAAACAAGTGAAGCAGATTGGAGTTTTGAATATAGACTAAGGCGTTTGTCCAAACTCGATTCCGCTCTAGCTCGATTAAGACGGATGATGCAATGCAATTTCAGCTTATCAGACTTGATGACTCGACACTTCCTTGGGTAATCTCTACTCCATGGTCAGGACGCAGATAAACTATCCTATTAAACCTACAAGTTTCTATGGTCAAGATAACTCGCAAATCGTCAAGAATGCACGAAGAACAGCGAAATGCCACACAGATATGTAAGGAGATTAGTTTCACCGGCCCTATGGTCAAGACACCGGCAACCCTAACGACCTCCTAAACTCTAGAATGATCTACGTCCATGGTCAGAACCGCAAATCAAAGATGAAGCAAAACCCTACGATATGGTCAATCAACGGATTCTTAGAGCTTCAAATTAGGGTTTAAGAGAAAACTCATCACATGCCTGAATAAACCTCAATTAACATTAACGGGTTAGAAACCCAACATCATCCATACAAAATCTCACTAGAGTTTCATCTAATATGAACAAACTAAAGAGTTTAGCTCGAAATCACTACAGAAGAAATCACATAAACAATGGAGAAGAAAACCGGAGAAGAAGACATCTTACTCCGAGAAAACCTAATCCTGATGAATCTTCAAAACTCCTGAGTTAATCCTCGCTTCTCCTCGCTTAATCGTCACTTCAAAGCTTCAAAATCCTCCTCCGAGAGTGTCTGGTTCGTCGAAATCAGAATGAAGTATGAAGTCTCTCTCGTCTCTCTCTTGAAAACCCTGTTTTACTCTCCGAAAATCCGTCCTGGGAAAAAGTGCGCCCGGCGGCACTTAAAAAGTGCGCCGGCGCACTTTTTCATGGAAAATGCGCACTTTTCTTGGCCGACGAAAAATTTCCAGAACGACGAAATAAAAGTGCGCCTGGCAGCACCAGAAAAGTGCGCCGGCGCACTTTTCATGGATTTAGGCGGACTTTTGCCCCTGGCAACGACCTTCAGCTCTTTTGATGATTCCCGCTCCGTTTGAACTCCAAATTGATCCCGTTTGAAGTGCCGAGCTCGTAGAAAAGTCATCCACAACGTGGTAACCTGAAATCTCAACAGAAACAAATCGAAACAACATCAAATTGCCCAAAAGAGGGCCAACGGGAGATAAAACATATTTTTCATAAAAGTCATTCAAGTTTATCACAATTCGGAGTCAAACAAGGGGAATGTCGTTCAAATGTGGCGAGATAAACGCGGTAAATCAAATGTCATCAAATCACCCCACACTTAAACGTTTGTTTGTCCTCAAACAAGAACTTTACCACAACAATGCACCAACTTGAATGAGCAAACTGAAAACCTCTTGGTTCCTAGAAAGATGTATACGGTGCTTCTACCAAACAAGAGGATTACCCAACTAACCACACAATTAGGAACCAAACTTTTGCCAGAGTGAAAGAGGAACAAGACTTTAACGAGCTAGTGAACAACCTGACTTGGTAAAGGCAAGACAACGCTTACTTCAGCTACACTTACTCTAGGATGCAGCCCGACACTTGCTAGATAAGGGAACACGACTTGAACAAAATTAAAGAGCATTTCTTTCTTTCTTTCTTTTTTCTTTTTTTCTGATTTTTTCTTTTTTTCTGATTTTTTTTTCATTTACTTTTGGATGGTCGGTACAGTGTGGATACCACCGGGTATGGAGCAGCCGGAAACCTTTGGAATTCCGCGTTATCCTAGACCCCAGCCACGATCGGGAGTAGGTTAGAAGAAGAATGCCACATGAGACTTCCCTTTCGGACTACAGCAATGGGCAGGCACGTATGCCAGCTCGTGAATCGACCCAGAACTTCAATACCAAACCACTCATTTATCAGATTTTCTCTGATTGGGAACATTAACAACAATTAAAAACATGAAATTAAAATATCCCTTATCTAGACTCGATCAAGGCATTGAACTATAGAATTCGAGCATCAGACAAACCAAGTCGTACACATTAACAAGTCAATTGTTCACTAACACGATAAGGGCAAGTTCCTAGAATACTTTGAGCAAGAAGAGTGGGAGATGGTCATAATTCAGGTTCTCACACACACATTTGGTTAAAGCCAAAGCACGACATCAATCTCACCATATGGAAGACAGTAGGCATTCCAAGAAGTTATTAAGCAATGTGAAAAATTTCTTGCTACCTAGAATGGGAAGGTGTGAAAGAGCGACAAAACAAAGCACAGCCACCGCATCAAAACATGCAAATAGACACCCCACCCCACACTTAGAATTTGGACATTGTCCTCAATGGACCACTCAAAAAGGTGAAGAAAGGTGTAAGGGGTACCGAGAAGTAGATCATGAGGATGCCAGTGGAGGCAAGAGTGAAGTACCGGTGGACAGTCATGGCGGGAGCTGAGGATAGTCTGAAACAGGAGAGAACCTCGCAACAAGATTAGAGTAATTAGGAACCAACTGGATGTCTGACTCAAAACAAGATAGACTGACTCAATTAAAATAAAATAAAATAAAAGCGTGTGTGACTAGCCAAGAGCCGCACTTTTTCAAATTTCCAAATTTTTCTGATTTTTATTTTTTAACTGAGTGCCCAAAAGTGCGCCCGGGAGACACTAAAAAGTGCGCCGGAGCACTTTTTGACGAATTTTCAAAATTTCCAGGAGGCTTTTGAAAAAATGCGCCCGACAACACCCAAAAAGTGCGTCGGAGCACTTTTTACCTGAAGCAGAAAATAGAGAATTTATTTGGTGAAAAATTCGAAAATCAAATTCGTTTCGGCGACCAGGACCCAAAATTTGACACCTAAGGATAGACACACACACAAGAACGGACTCCACGACTCTACCACGGACTCAAAATAAATAAAATAAAAGACTCAAGCTCGGGTTGCCTCCCGAGAAGCGCTCTTTATTTTACGTCTTTGAGCTAGACGATACCTGGTCTAACGTGTCGCATCCCAGCTCAGAACTTCTTTCAGACTGGCATCCGTGTCCTGAAAGAATACCTTCATCGCTCCACTCTGAAGCACAAATTTCTTCCCGCTAGCATGGTAAAGCTCCAATGAACCGTCGCCACGCAATCCAGCTACCTCAAAGGGTCCAAATTGCTCCACTTTGTCCAGGACCACATCTGGGGGGTTTAGTAGGAGTACTTTCATGGGGCGGCGCCTTAGCTTTCTCAGGAGGCTTCTTCTTCTTCTTTACTCCACCTGTATCTTGGGTAGATACTATCGCCGCTACCTGATCCTGCAAAGGTGAAGATGAATAAGGAGTATCCATGTCGGTAAATACAGTATAAACTGAAGCATTCTCAAACACTAACGACATGGGTTTCTTAGCGGAAGAGTGCACATTAGGATCAGGTGGAGGAATTTCAAATATAATAACTTTTTCCTTATCTCGAAAGGTTAACCTCCCAACCTTTGCATCTACGAGTGCACCAGAAGTGGCTAGGAAGGGTCGTCCCAAGATAAGGGGAATGTTAACACTCTCCATGCAATCAATAACCACTAAATCAGTCATGAAGTAGCTATCATGCACCCTAACTACAACATTTTCAGCAATACCCCTAGGATGTCTAACAGTTTGATCAGCTAGGTTGATATTCATGGTGGTAGGAGTTAGTCTAGGCAGTCCTAGACGCTCAAACAATGAGTAAGGCATAACACTAATGCTAGCACCTAAATCCGCAAGAGCTCTTTCAACCAAATATGTGCCAATAGAACAAGGAAAAGAAAAACTCCCTGGATCAGGTTACTTTGGCATCACGTGGCTCTGCTTCGGATCAGACTCGCCAGCTCCATGGAGGGTAACTGAGGCTATCTCCTCTATCTCGTCTGCTCTTGTCTATTGAGAGGAGTTCTTTGGAAGAGGATTGACAGCTTTGTCTTTCTTCTTGTCAGGAATCACGCTTCTCAGCTCCTCCACCACAGCAGCAGCTTCTGCATTTTTCAGTTTCTGCATTTTTCAGCTTCTTCTTGGAGAGAATTTCTTTCATATGCCTAGCATAATCCGGGTTTGCAAGAAGTTTTTCCAATAAAGCAACTCCCATCTTCTGGTTATTAATTGTCACCAGAGTCTTCCCCAAGTTCTCCTTGTTTAGCACAGGTCTGTTCAAGGCTGCAGGATAAGGTGCTTTTGGTCGGTAAGGATCGACTGGTGGAGTAGCTTCTTTTCTTTACTGCTCCTTCTGACACAACTGCTCCATTGGCTTCTCCAATTCCTCCGTGCCATCTTGAAGAGAAACTGCTCCACAAAATTCTTACTTAGTTTTGCCTCCTCCGGCATTGTTAGATGAGGAGGAGGGAGTTGTGCTAGGAAGAAGACCAACTACCTTCTCCTGTAAAAAGTTGGTTATTGCCGTCACCCGATCGTCTAGCTTCTTGACAGAGGCCTCGGTGAGTGAAATGTCCTTCTTATTGGATTGAGTATCAGCAAGAATCTTGTCCAACATGATATCGGAGTAGTACTTAGGCGCAGAAGAGCTCAAACCACCGTTATTATTCTGATTTTGGTTCTGGTTCTGATTGTTATTCCAGCCTCCTCTGTTCTGCCATTGGGAATTCTGATTCTGATTCCCATTATTCCTCTGATAACCCCCTTGGTTCTGGTTATTGTTCTAGTTCCCTCTGTTCTGCCATTGGGAGTTCTGATTCTGATATCCTCCCTGGTTCTGGTTATTCCCTTGGTTTAAGCCACCAACATAAGCAATCTCCTCTTGTTGTTAGTCTTGGTTACTCTCAAACTTCCAAGTACAGCCCTCTGCTGAATGACCTGCACCACCACAATTTGAACACGGAGTGGATACAGCTGATACATTCTCTGTCCAAGTAAGCACCTTGAACCCTGGCGGTGGAGCTGTAGGAACACCCGGTGAAGGAGCTATCTTAGCCATTTCCAGCTCATGCTTTAATCTTTGCACTTCCATCTCCAATTTCGAGTTATCCAACTCCAACTGACTTTGAACAAGGTCTACTGGTGCAGGAACTGTGGGAACAGGGTATTGGGCATCAACAGAAAATCTCCTTTGCCCAGACTCCTGTCGTCCACCTTTAAGGGATTAGCTTGCATTAGAGACTTGATCCTCATGGCAAAGACCTTGCAAGCAGCCAAAGCCGCAGCTGCGGTCATATCATCCAAGTCTGTATTCAGCTGTAAAGAGAAATCCTTCCTCTTCTCATAATCCAAGCCTCAGAGGAATATAGAGAACTTGTTATAGTCATCCCATCCATGGTGAGGACAAGCTCAGAGAAGCCCTTGAAATCTTTGCCAAGCCTCATAGAAGTTCTCCTCCGAACCACTTGTGAAACCTGTTATCTGTGCCCTGAGTGCATCGCTTCTGGAAAGGGAGAAGAACTCTTCTAGGAATGCTTTAGCTAGACCATCCCACGTAGTGAAGTGATTCGCAAGATGATCATACAACCACAGTTCTGCTTGACCCTTCAGAGTGAAAGGAAAAAGCTGAAGCTTGACTGCATTATGATCCGCTTCATTGTTGGAGACTGTATGAGCCAGCCTCAAGAAGTTCCTCACATGAGCATTTGGGTCCTCATTAACACCTCCAGAGAAAGTGTTCCCGTTTGCTTGAATCATGTTGATCAATGAGATGGAATGTAAAGATTCCGAGTTCCCGTGTTGGGAATCTGAATGCACGAAGTTGTCCCATCTATGGTTGGACGATCATAATCCTTCAATGTCCTTTCCGCCGCCATAATTTCTATCTCAGGTGGGATAGGAGGATCGGTGGAGAATCTGTAGTAGCAATGGTGGATGGGGAATGCGAAGATGTAGATGAAGATGTGAAGAGGTTCTTCCTTGCTTTAGGTGTCTTGGCGGGAGGAGGAGGTACCGGAGTAGTGCCGAAGTGAGTGTAGAAGACTCTACCCTTTCCAGCTATGCGCTTACTAGCCCGTCTTTCCTCCGAACCTGCAATCTTGCCTGAAACAACAAAAACAATAAATACCAAGTAGTATAAAAATGTGGGAGAAAAGAAATGATAAAAGAGTGAATGAAAAGCTTAAAACGCACAATGCCTTTCCTAGAAAAAGAAAAGTTCCCCGGCAACGGTGCCAAAAACTTGATGCGCAAATTAACGCACACTAGTTTTAACTCAATGGATTTCTCCAAAGAGATCGTTTTTCCCTAGGGTCTTTCTTTTTCTATTACTCAGAAATGTGTGTTGAAGCTAATCGAAGTTTCGTTTTGGGTTTGAATTGGTTTAAGAATGAACTAAGTAAACTAAGAATGCAAATTGAACAAGCAAACAAGTGAAGCAGATTGGAGTTTTGAATATAGACTAAGGCGTTTGTCTAGACTCAATTCCGCTCTAGCTCGATTAAGACGGATGATGCAATGCAATTTCAGTTTATCAGACTTGATGACTCGACACTTCCTTGGGTAATCTCTACTCCATGGTCAGAACGCAGAGAAACTATCCTATCAAACCTAAAAGTTCCTATGGTCAAGATAACTCGCAAATCGTCAAGAATGTACGAAGAACAGCGAAATGCCACACAGATATGTAAGGAGATTAGTTTCACCGGCCCTATGGTCAAGACACCGGCAACCCTAACGACCTCCTAAACTCTAGAATGATCTACGTCCATGGTCAGAACCGCAAATCAAAGATGAAGCAAAACCCTACGATATGGTCAATCAACGGATTCTTAGAGCTTCAAATTAGGGTTTAAGAGAAAACTCATCACATGCCTGAATAAACCTCAATTAACATTAACGGGTTAGAAACCCGACATCATCCATACAAAATCTCACTAGAGTTTCATCTAATCTGAACAAACTAAAGAGTTTAGCTCGACATCACTACAGAAGAAATCACAGAAACAATGGAGAAGAAAACCGGAGAAGAAGACATCTTACTCCGAGAAAACCTAATCCTGATGAATCTTCAAAACTCCTGAGTTAATCCTCGCTTCTCCTCGCTTAATCGTCACTTCAAAGCTTCAAAATCCTCCTCCGAGAGTGTCTGGTTCGTCGAAATCAGAATGAAGTATGAAGTCTCTCTCGTCTCACTCTTGAAAACCCTGTTTTACTCTCCGAAAATCCGTCTTGGGAAAAAGTGCGCCCAGCGGCACTTAAAAAGTGCGCCGGCGCACTTTTTCATGGAAAATGCGCACTTTTCTTGGCCGATGAAAAATTTCCAGAACGACGAAATAAAAGTGCGCCTGGCAGCACCAAAAAAGTGCGCCGGCGCACTTTTCATGGATTTAGGCGCACTTTTGCCCCTGGCAACGACCTTCAGCTCTTTTGATGATTCCCGCTCCGTTTGAACTCCAAATTGATCCCCGTTTGAAGTGTCGAGCTCGTAGAAAAGTCATCCACAACGTGGTAACCTGAAATCTCAACAGAAACAACTGGAAAGAACATCAAATTGCCCAAAAGAGGGCCAACGGGAGATAAATCATATTTTTCATAAAAGTCATTCAAGTTTATCACAATTCGGAGTCAAACAAGGGCAATGTCGTTCAAATGTGGCGAGATAAATGCGTAAATCAAACGTCATCAGCTGGACTTGGCCCTAGGCTTGGCCTGGGGCCTGGACTTGGGGCTTTGGCTCTCCAATGCCCCGGAGGTGGTGCTGGCGTAGGCCTAGGCCTGGTGTAGTCTTGGCCCGACATTAGTGTTGGGGCCGGGTCGGCATCAATCGGGTCGGGCCTAGTGGCCCGGATCACTTCAGGTCCTTTGTTTCCTGTACTCCAGAAAGGCTTCCAGGGGGTCCCAGGGGTGGTCAGTTCCCCTAGGACTTGTGAGGATCGGTCCAGGGCCTATTAGGGCCCTTAGGCTCGGCCCTCAGGCAGGCTCGGGGCTCGGATCAGGTGCCTTGGCCAGCAACATGGCCTAGGTGGCCTCACTTTCATCCTGGCTTACTTGGCTGCTGGTGGGGGTCTGAGCAATGTTGGAGAGCTTTTCTTGGCCTTACACGCTTCTTGTAAGGCCCTAGGGTTCTTCCTTTGACTAGGGACCCTGGTGGGGGTGTATGAGTACCTGTTGGCATTGGGGCAGCTATGGAGGATCACATCATACCCCTCTTGTTGCCTTGGATTCATCCCTGAATCCATTGTGATCTCTCATTGTGCACTCAACAATCCTCTCCAAACTTTAGTGACTTGGGTGGCCATGTCTGGGGAGATTCATCTCTTGGCCTAGGGGTGTCACTAGAATTGGTGAAAGACCAAGGTTCTGGTTCTTTGGAGCTTGGGTTGTCGGTGTCGATGTTCTCTTCCTCAGAGGGGCTGTCCACGAGGCTGTCTAGACTTGGGGAGGTCACGGTTGTGGGTGTTTCCTCACTTCCCAAGCCAATTTCTTCATCTTCCTTGGTTTGGACACCTTCTTCTTCATTTAGCTACATGATTTGTTCATTCCCAATTGGAGATGCCTTTAAAATTCGATGGGAAACAGCTTCCCAATGAATGCTGGCGCATGCCATGGTGTTCTAGTGCGGGGCGGGGGTGTTCCAGGTGTTGGGGCAGTCCTGGGTGTACCTGGGCCGGTCTGGAGTGCACTGGGACCGGGGCTGATCTGGGGGCCTATTTCGGGGCTGACCTAAGTGTCGGGGCTGGGCAGAGTGCTAGTGCCGAGGCTAAGTAGAGTGCTGACTCTGGGGCTGGGCTGAGCGTCAAGGCTAGGTAGAGTGCTGGCGCCAGGGCTGGGCTGAGCACCGGGGCTAGCATGAGTGTCGGGGTTGGCATGAGTGCCGAGGCTGGCTTGAGCGCCGGGGCTGAGATGAGCGCCGAGGCTGGGCAGAGCACCGGGATGGGTCTGGGCGTCGGGGCTGGGTAGCTCTCGTGGCTCCGGGCTAGTGCTTTTAAGAACATCTCAAAGAACTTCTCTAGCCCTTCTGACTTCACTTCCTCTCCTTCATCCGAATCAACTTCTTCTTCTTCCTCCATCTTTTCATCCTTTTCATCATCCATCTCGATTTCCCCTTCTCTCAACACCATGGTCCTTTGGTTGGGGAAATCCCTTGATACGTGTCCTCTGCCTTGACATTTAAAGCATACAATTCCACTAGGAGGTGGGTTAGAATTCTGAACATTAGGAGTAGATTGAATAGATGTTACCCGTGGTGCTGAATCTTTAAGGTTAGGACTTGCTCTTGGCACGATGCTCCGGGGCTGTCCGGGCTTTCATGGGGGCTGGCTGGTACTGGAGCTTCGTCTCCATTGGTTGTTGGCTGGGGGCTGGCCTCCTTGTATAGCCTCTCCTCATCTCCCTCTCCACTCGAATGGCTAGGGATTTCAAGTCTTCATAGTCAACATAGTTGAGTATGTTGACTTGATGCATGATGTCCGGGTATAGGCCTCCTACAAACCTGGCTATTCGGGCCTCCTGTTCCTCCTTGAGGTCTAGCCTCGCCACTAGCATATCTATCTCCTTTGTGTACTACTCCATAGACATAGTGCCTTGCCTCAAAGTTTGGAGTGAGGTGTGCAAGTCTAAGATGTAGGCAGCCGGGACAAACCTCTTCCTCATCTTCCTCTTGAGGTCTCTCCATGACTCTATGGGCACCTCCTCATCTCTTTCCACCTGTCTCTTGAATTGGCTCCACCAAAGAGCAGCATAATAAGTAAATTCAAGGGTAGCCACGATTACCTTTTTCCTCTCCGAATAGTGGTGGCACTCTAGGAAGTCTTCCATACTTCTCTCCAAATCTAGGTATTCTTCCACTTCGGTCTTGCCAGCAAACTTGGGGATTGTGAACTTGAGGTTGCTCACGTCGTCATAAATCTCTTGGACTTACCTTCTAGCCCTCTGGTTGAGATCTCCATGGTGTTCTTTCTCATAATCTTCTCGGTTACCTCTTCTCTCAAGCCTTGCTAGGGCTTCTTGTATTCCCGCCATTAGATCACCAAGATTTTGGAGTTGTCCCTCCATATTTGTCATTCTCTCGTCTTCCATGGTTAGTTATAAGGATGCAGAAGCAAATTCCTTTCCCCTCTTCTTAGAATTTCTCTTACAACGAAAGGAAACAACTTGGCAAGGGTGGCCTTGCTTTCTTTTCTTATTTCATAGCCTTTTGATCTTTTCGTGATGGCTTTGATGGCCACCGATTTTTCTTTGCCTTACAATGAAAACTTAATACAAGAAACTGAAATAGATAGGGATTTTTCAAAGCTAATTTTCTGAAACGCAAGGAAAGTAAAGGATATGGATCCAAGAGTGAACCTGGAAACTGGGATAGGGGTTGGTCCTAGTGCTGAACCGAAGCTCTGATACCAACTGATGTGAACTGCTGCAACCGTGGGCAGACAACCCTTAAACACCACAAGCTGATCTCCTAACACTCATGAAGAACCTATGGAACCGGATGGAAGAGGACTTTGACCCACTACCCATAAAGGAGCTAGGAACCAGAAGTATCAAGTGAGGGCGCCACGCCAAGAGATGGATGCTCTTGATGATAAGCCAACCTTAAGCATTGCAACAACGAGCAAAGACTTGAAGGGAAAAGAACATAAGTTTTGAAAAAAGGGGTTTATTAATCAAAGGGCTGAGTATAAAGGGTGGTCGGTGGCCTTATTATATAGGGAGGGAACAAGCTCTCCTCCCTATTAGCTACTTCCTAACTAAGAATAAAATAATCTAAAACTAATTAGGACATTTAAAATGCCTTAACAATCCAACCTAAAAATGGAAAAACTAGAAAGGAAAGATAATAGTGTCTTGGTATGCAAGGAAAAGACTAATTAGGCAAAATCTGGCAAGCCGGGCAAAAACCCTAAATCCGGGCAGCATCCGTGGCGGTCAAGCAAGTCTTGGGTCGGCGGGCAGGGATTCTGACTCGGATTAGGCCTCCTTCTTATGTCCTAGTCCTAGAAGGACTTAGGCCCGGGGTCTTGTGGTCATGGCAGCTTGTACTCCTGGCCCGGTTGGGAATCCTTGTCTCGGTGGGATTGCATGCATGGTCCCTGATCGTGTATGAGCACTTCCCTACGTGGCTCCTCCTTCATTCCTCCTCCAAATGCAACGACGTTTGTTGGGATGTGTTCCTGAAGCTTCCAGCTATCCAGGGCAACTAGAATTTCCCAAAAGGCCCGAGCCATTTAGCAGCTCGCCCCTAAGTGCTCCTCTGTGGCGCCTGGCACCGTGCCCGGTGCCCGGGGTTGGCTCATGTCTCGACCTTCTTCATTTCTGGCCAGGTCTTTTGCATTATGCTTCTGCCAAGTCTTCAAAAATGTTCTCAAAGGATCTTCAAGGGCTGGGGCTGGTCCATGGCTCGTAGCAATTGGCCTAGGGCCTAGTGCTTGCATTTTGCCCGGCCGGGGCTCGCTCCAGGGCTTGCATCTGGGTGTCGGCCTCTACTGGCCAGGTACTCTTGGGTCCTTTCTTTCCTGTACTCCAGAAAGGCTTCCAGGGAGTCCCAGGGGTGGTCAGTTGATGCGAACCGCCTTCTCCAGGAAGGGATCTGTTCCAGCCTTGTCGCCTGGCCCAAAAATGGAAGCCCAAGCCTGTTGGTCCTCCGGGAGTGGTGTACCTCGTAAGTAACGTGGGGGGAAGTTAGTTCAAGGAAAAGGGGAGGCGATCAGTTTAAGGAATGGGAGAGGGAGGCGAGTAACGTACCGCGGAGCGTTTGTCCGCTGGGTAAAAGTGTTGTTCCGGTTAATAGGATGTACGGGGGTATTTATAGTACCCCTGCCTTGGTCGCCAAGGCTGAATCCTGGCCATTCGTTTGTAGCTCCCGTAGGATGTTGACACGTGTCCGCTTTGTCTTGGAACCCTAAGTGTCGCCAAGTAACCCTAGGAGCCTGCCGTGTGGGCCGTCGCTTTGGGCCTCACTCCACTTCCTGGGTTTGCCCATTCAGCCCATCTGACTTACCGCCTAAGTCCGGACCTCCAGCCCTAGCCGCCGTGTTTAGGCTGCCGTGTGGGCCCCTGGGATTCCGGCAGGCCGGGCCCATCAATTGCCCCCAAGCCCTTAGTCGAGCTTTGCTTGGCTGAGGGCTTACTTATAGCTCGGATCGCCTGTCCTGTGATCGCCGCAGGAGGACCCATCAATTGCCCTCAAGCCCTTAGTCGAGCTTTGCTTGGCTGAGGGTTTTTGGTCGCCTATGCCGTGTCGCTTTGTCGCCTTGTTGTCTTGCTGCTTTGCTGTCTTGGTTCTTAACCCTCTGTTAAGTCGCCCTTGTGTCTATGTTTTTATCGCCTCATCTCTTTTATCGCTGCTTTCTATCGCATCCATTTTTTAGTTTTCCCTGCACTTCTCTACCGCTCAGGGTATTATGGTCTTTTACTCCCTACCTTGCTAGAGAAGTTGGGGAAATCGGGGTATTTCAGTAATTGTCCTAGAAAGCCATCATTACCTTATCCCTTCAAACGTCACCTCAGCCGCGCATGCCCCCAATGAAACGTCGCGACGGCTCAACTTCCCGCCAACACGCCCTTTTAACCGCACGTGTGCCTCACTCATTCACCGCGACGGTTCCATTCCCGCTCACTGCACTCCTATATAAACCCCATTCTTACCATCTTCCTCCGTTTTTTACTCTTTCTCTGCCACCTTGCCTCTCTATTTTTACAGTCTGCTCGCCTCCACTGCTTCTTCCTTCCTCCGCCGATCAGAAAACGCTTCATTTTTCCTTCTTCCGACCACCGGAAAACGTTCATCTCTCTTTACCATTTTTCAGATGTCTGGAGCTCCCCGACGCCCACCTGGTACGTGACTCCTCCCTTCTTTCTCACTCTCATTGCCGTCCTGCCGTGTGTTTCCTTCTCTTTTCTGCTTCTTGATATTTTTCTTGAACCATGGATTCCGATTCCGATAGCCAAAACCAAAGTTATTCCTACTCCGCGGGTACCGACTCTTCACCCTCTCCTTCATCCCCTCCTTCAACTTCCAGCCAGTCTCCTGAACTAGTGTCCTTAAATCCTCCATCTATGGCCGAAACCTCGTCTGCCCAAATTTCCGACGTAGCAGAGGAGAATTTTGATGAATCTCCTGCCCTGCCTTTTTGGGGTCCCCACCAAAAAGGATTCGAGCGGGCCCGTCATGGGGTCGAGATTGATCCTGAGGTGACTAGAGTCACCGGCTCCTACTCCATTGGCAACTGGCGGTCTATGTGGGGAAGAGCTACTTGTGACGAGCGCACGGTCATCGGCCTGGGCTACTTTCCTTCAGGGTCGGTGGAGAAGATCGCCCGCGTTCTTCCATTCGCCATGCTGCCGTCTACCTGGGAATTCGTCGTGGCCTCTCGGCTTTCCACTATTGGCAATTGCCCGCCAGGGTGGCACGGCGTCTGGACCGAGGCCTTCACCAATGGCCTTCGCCTTCCGCCATCATCGTTCACGGTCGACCTGCTTGGGTGCTTTGGCGCTTCTCTTGGCGCCTTTAACGTCGGGTGTTGGGCTACAGCCTCTGCTTTTGAATGCAGCTGCGTGACTAAGAAGATCGCCCCCACTCTGCGGTTGTTTCAATTAATTCATTATGCCAAACACACCTCCAATGGCATCAGTTTCGTTCGCCGAGCTGATCTTACTCAAAAGGGCACTTACTCATCCCCGAAACCTCGCCCTACATGGTACCATTCATTTTTCTACTTCCGCCCCAGCGACACGGATCACCATTGGGCTTCGCTGCTCCCCTCATCCTGGTCTTCTGGTGACGTGAGTTCTTTCAACGCCGAGCTTGATCCTACTCCTGATGAAATACTCCTACGTCGCCAGATCCTTCTTGATTGCCATCACTTATCGACCACTTCTGGCCTGCGGACTGCCCAGGCGGGGATACGAGGAGGTATACTTTATGTCTTAGGCGATGCTGATTGTTTTCCTCCCTTCCTAGTTGTCGCCGTTCATCTTGCATAATTGAGTCGTCGTAGCCAAACCCTTAGGAATGTATAACCTTTACATTATCGCCTTTTTGTGCTTTTTTTTTTCATACGCTTATCCTTTTTGTGCTCTCTTCTCTTTCCTTTTTTTATACTAATCTTTGGATGTACTTTTTCTAGGCGTCGTAAGCCTCGCTGGGTGCCTCCTTAGTACCACCGCGCGTGGTCCTGTCGCCGAGACTCGTCCCAGCCGCTCTGAGGCTGCCCCCGTCGCCCCTGCTTCTGCTCAACCTTCGCCTGACAAATCTAAGGGAAGAGGAAGGCGGCTGAGACGGATGAAAGCCTCCTTTCTTCAAAGAGGAAGAAAAAAGCTGGGGTTTCCAAGCCGAGGAGAAAGGCAGGTGAGGGCTCCAGCAATCCACCGCCGCCGCCCCCACCAGTGATACAGGTGGAGGATGTCGATGCTGAGACTGAAACTCCCCTCCGCCACTCTCGTCGCCAATCGCCTCCGGCAAATGACAATCCTTCTGCGGGGGAGCCCTTAGAGCATCCTGCTGACGAGAATGTCATCTCATATGACGACTCCTATCTTCCTGACGAACCTATTCCTCTTCCCCGGGATCCGGAGCATCCCGAGTCTGCGCCGGCTGCGGAGCTTGATCTTCGTCCCACCGAGCCTGCTCGCGACCACTCTCGCCCGCCTCCTGTCAACACCGACCGTGCCCGCCAGGCCGGCTGGACAGAGCGAGCTAACACTCTCTTCGATCGCCCTGCTCCTGCTGGTCGCGAGGGCGAGGGTCCCTTTCGCCTTCCCTACTTCGCTGTCGTTCATCCGGTGGCATCCCACATATCGCCCCGGATGGCGAGTGATATCACGGAGGAGTTCTCTCGAGGTGTCTACGAGGGGGTGACCGCTCCTGGTGAGGGCTCGGAGATTTTGGACCTGCATGGGGCAACTTCCTGCCGCCTCCTTCAGGTACTTATGGAATGCGCCATTTATTTGCTTTGTCCTGTTACCTTAGCTCTGCTCGCTGCTTCTTACCCCTTACATTTGTTTTGCTGCCTAGGCCGTGGCCGAGCTCGGCGATCTTTCCTTTGCATGTAAACACATGTAGGAGGAGAATCGGAAGCTGAAGGAGGATGTTGAGAATCTGCGCTCTTTGCGCATGGATCTCACCCGTTATCATAACGAGGAGAAGGTATTTACTCATCTGCCTCTTCTTTCTCCCCTTTTATATATACTATTTCCCGGCTTGTCACCTTACGATCCTTGCTAAACCCGCACGTTGTTGTTTTTTTTTATCTTAGCGACGGGCAGATGCAGCGACCTCTGCTGCTGAGTCTCTGAAGGAAAGCCTGGCTGAGGCGACTGGGCGGATCTCCCAGATGTAGGGCGTCCAGGAGGACTTGCAATCTGCTAATAAGCACATTATCGCCCTTGAAGCCGAGTTGGATGAGGCTCGTGTCAAGGTTGCTCAGGTGGAGGAGATAGCCGCCGAAAGGGACAGAGCTAAAGAGCTGCTTAATGACTCTCTGGCAGCTGAATCGGCGGCGGATCGTGATCTTGCCGCTGCCAAGGCTCAGTATGATGAGACTGTGGCTTATTACACTCATGCTCTCGGCGAGAGTATGCGTGTGGTAATGCGCAGCTGTCGTAATGAGTTCTACGGGCTGTTTCCCAACAAGGGCTGGCCGGGGCGAAAAATGGTTCGAGCCGTCCTCCGAGGTCTCAATCGCTATAACTTTGGAGTTCCCGACCTTCCCGATGCCGAGGAGGAGACTTATTTTCGAGATGCTGCTCGCTTGGAGCGGGAGATAGTGGCGGCAGATGCTGAATATGTGGCGGCCACTCGCCGCAGCCGTGGCCTGCCTGATCTGAATCTCAATGGATCAGAGGTTCAGCCGCCATCATCTGATCAAGCCCCCTCGACAAGCGGCAAAGACTTCAATTCCGCCGCTGACCCTTCCAAGGCTGACGAGAAGGGCTCCGGCGCTAAAGCCATGATCCCCACTGTGTTTGCTACTTTCAGAACTCTGTTGTGTTTCTTTTTTTTTTTGCTATCTTTTTAGTAAAATCATTCATTATTTCTCGCGTTCATTGTGGTTTTCTATCTATTCCCCTTTCTCTTCCTTTGTTTTTGTAAATCTTATTAACATGTTCTGCGATATTTGATCCCTTTGGTCTTACTATTAACCTTTGATCGCTTTAGTTCTTTCATCATTAACCTAGTGTTATACATAGTGATCCCAATGCCCTTAGGTCTTACACATGATAATTTGTATGCCCTTAGGTCTTACACAGCGATTCTTAATGCCCGTAGGTCTTACATGGATCCAATTTATGCCCTTAGGTTTACAAGGATTTGTTAATGCCCGTAGGTCTTACATAGCGATCCCAATGCCCTTAGGTCTTACACAGTGATTTGTTAATGCCCGTAGGTCTTACATAGGATCCCAATGCCCTTAGGTCTTACAAGTGATTTGTTAATGCCCTAGTAGGTCCAGCCTTCTACATAGCGATTCCTAATGCCCTTAGGTCTTACATGATAAATTTGATGCCCTTAGGTCTTACACAACGATTTGTTAATGCCCGTAGGTCTTACATAGCGATCCCAATGCCCTTAGGTCTTACATGATAAATTTGATGCCCTTAGGTCTTACACAGCGATTTGTTAATGCCCATAGGTCTTACATAGCGATCCCAATGCCCTTAGGTCTTACATAGTGATTTGTTAATGCCCGTAGGTCTTACATAGCGATCCCAATGCCCTTAGGTCTTACATGATAAATTTGATGGCGCGAAGACATATATTAGATTCAATCATTAGGGCCCTTATTTGCCTTAAAAACTAGCCTCGGTTACAAGTGTCTTTTTAATCATAATATCGCCTGAGATGCATGGAGTTCCAAGTTTTGGGGATCTTTGCTCCATCTAACTCTGCTAGTTTGAAGGTGTTGGCCCCTACCACTCGCCGTACTCTGTATGGGCCTTCCCATCCGGGGTTGAGCTTGGCCGCCCCGACTGCCGGCCTGAAGATCTTTCGCAGCACTAAGTCATTGAGCGCGATGTGATGTGGACGGAGCTTTAAATTGTACCGCCTGGCTAACTGCTCCTTTTCAGCAATCAGCCGCATCTGTGCCTTTTCTCTTTTTTCCTCAATCATATCTATGTTAAGCATCAATTCTTGTTCGTTGACCTCATCCCTGTATTCCTGTATTCGGATAGATGGGATTGAGATTTCTACCGGAAGGACCGCCTCAGTCCCGTACGTCAATGTGTAGGGAGTCTCCCCTGTCGCCGTTTTATAAGCCGTACGATGAGCCCATAGTACATGATCAAGCTCCTCGACCCATACGCCCTTACAACCATCCACTCTTTTCTTTAAACCCTGTAAGATAAGCTTATTAGCCGCCTCCGCCTGTCCATTAGCTTGTGGGTAAGCGACCGAGGCGAATCTCAGATTTATCTTCAGGTCATCACAAAACTCTTTAAAGACCTGCGAGTCAAACTGAGTTCCATGGTCACATATAATACTTTCTGGTATACCAAATCTGGTGACGATACTTTTAAATGCAAACTTCTGTATCTGCTTGGCGGTGATACTTGCCACCGCTTCCGCCTCAACCCACTTGGTGAAATAATCGACAGCCACGATGAGGAATTTCGTTTTCCCTGTGGCTTCCGGAAATGGGCCTAGGATATCCACCCCCCACCTCGCAAATGGCCACGGACTGACATTCGCCTGGAGCGCTGTTGCTGGCAACTTGTGGTAACTTGCAAATTCCTGACATTTGTGGCATTTCTTCACCAGATCGCCAGCCTCCTTTCTCATTGTTGGCCAATAGAAGCCCTGGTATATTAAGTTCCTTTCCAAACTTCTTGTTCCCAAGTGAGTACCACATACTCCTGAATGTACTTCCTCTAGCGCCCAAGCTGCATCCTCCTCTCCCAGGCATCGCAAGTATGGACCCGTAGCTGATTTTCGATACAGCTCTCCCCCTATTATAGTACACCTTCCTGCTTTTCGCCGGAGCTTAGTCGCCTCCAACGGATCGCTTGGTACAGTGTCGTCATCCAAGTATTGAATAATAGGCGTTCGCCAGTCGCTTTTCCCAATTCTATTAATCATGTGAAAACACTGCTTCATCCTTGTTTCCTTTTCCACTGTAACCATTCGCCCTTCTTCAAAATCTGTCGCCGTTGCTAGTTTCGATAATGCATCTGCGTGGCAATTCTCCTCCCTAGCAATCTGGGATATAACCACCTTTTTGAATTCCGATATAAGCAGTTTTACCTCATCAAAATAAGGGAGGAGCGACTCCTCCTTTACCTCAAAGCTTCCATTAACTTGGTTGACTACTATCGCCGAGTCTGAGAAAACTTTGATGTTAGTAACCCCCATACTCTTGGCGATTCGTAAGCCAGCCTCCAATGCCCCATACTCAGCTGCATTGTTGGTTCGATTAGTTGCGAATCGCAATGCAACCTCGTGGAGGATCCCACCAGGAGACCTTAGGACTATCCCCGCGCCTGATCCTCCTTTACTCGAGGCCCCATCTGTAAATAACGTCCACTCATCGCCTTCCTCGTTATCTTCTTGTACCGCCCCTTCGACTACAAAGTCCGCAAGGACTTGAGCCTTGATCGCCGTTCGCGGTTGGTACCGAATGTCATACTCGCTTAGCTCGATCGCCCACTTAGCTAATCGCCTTGCCATGCTCATAGATCTTAACGCATTCTTAATCGGAAGATTCGTGAGCACATGTATTGTGTGTGCCTGAAAATATGGTCGCAACTTTATGGCCGCGCAGACCACAGCGTATGCCATTTTTTCTATCGCCGGGTACCTTGTTTCAGCATCGACCAAGGTTTTGCTTGTATAAAAAACAGGGTGTTCGGCTTTGTCCTCTCTTCGAACTAAGACCGCACTAACTACCTTTGGAGAGATCGCAATATAGAGAAATAAATCTTCATTTGACTTTGGAGATGCAAGTACAGGAGGGGTAATTAAAAATTGCTTCAGCTCTTCAAAAGCCTTGTTACATTTGTCATTCCATGCAAACTTTGATGCATTCTTTAAAGTCGCAAAGAATGGAGCGCAGCGGTCGGCGATCCTGGGAATGAATCGATTGATTGCCGTCAGTCTTCCAGATAGAACCTGAACCTCCTTCACAGTCTTTGGAGGGGCCATCGCTGTAATCGCCGCGATCTGCGCTGGATTAGCTTCAATTCCTCTCCTGGTTATGAGATATCCCAGGAACTTTCCTGATGTTGCCCCGAACACACACTTCAAAGGGTTCAACCTGAGCGAATACTCCTGCAGTGTATTGAAGGTTTCCCTTAAGTCGCCAAGATGGTCATCAGATCTCTTACTTTTGACCAGCAGGTCATCCACATACGCCTCCAAGTTTCGGCCGAGCTGCTTGACAAAGACTTTGTCGATCATTCTCTGGTAAGTCGCGCCAGCATTCTTGAGCCCGAATGGCATCACTCGATAGCAGTAGTTCACCGTGGGCGTCATGAAATCCGTTTTCTCTTGATCTTGCTTGCTTAAAGGTATTTGATGATATCCTGAGAACATATCCAGAAAGGACAGCATTTCATTGTTCGCCGTTGCGTCTACCAGCTGCTCTATGTTGGGCAAGGGGTACGGATCCTTGGGGCAAGCATCGTTAAGGTTGGTGAAGTCGACACACATTCGCCATGCTCCTGACGATTTCTTGACAAGAACTACATTAGCCAACCACTCAGGATACTGTACCTCTTTGATAAACCCTGCCTTCAAAAGTTTTTCCACTTCATTTGCCACCGCTTGCTGCCTTTCTCTGCAGATGTTCCGCCGCTTTTGCTGGACTGGGCGACTCCCGGGTTCGATCGCTAGAGAGTGTTTGATGATGTCTGGAGCAATTCCTGGCATGTCACTTGGTGACCATGCGAACAGGTGCGAGAACTCTCGGAGCAACTTGACCAACTCCTGTTTCTTGTTATCGCTCAGGTAGGACGAAAATCGAACTGTCTTACTTTCATCTTCTTCGAACAGTGGTATTGGGACGTCCGATTCTGCTGGTACGACTCTTTCTCCCTCATTCTCCGCCTCCAAGCTTATGGTGAGGCACATGCTTTTAGTCGCCGCCCTGTAACACCTTCTGGCGATGTCCGTGTGTCCCCAGGCAAAACCTATCCCTTCATTAGTAGCAAACTTCAGTACTTGGTGCACTGGGGAGGAGATTGCTTGGAAGGCGGCGAGTGCAGGTCGCCCTAGGATCATGTTGTACGTGGATTGACAATCCATGACATGGAAGTCGATGGATCGGGTGACCTGCAAGTCTCCATCCCCAATGGTTATCGCCATCGTGGCTATCCCCTTGATGGGAACTGTGTGTCCTGAAAATCCTGAGATGGTAGTTTTTGTCTGCCTGAGCAAGCTAGCTGGCAGGTTCATCTTTTTGTACAGCTCCCAGAAAATAATGTCCGCAGAGCTCCCTTCGTCAACCATCACTCGCTCCACTCGGCTATTGTGTGTGATTACTTGAATCACCATCGCTTCCAAACTTGGGCCTCCTACCCTGGCCATGTCTTCTTCCGAGAATCCCAACGTTGGGCGACTGACTTGGTCTATCATCATCACCTCCTTTGTTTCCTCCTTTCTGACTTTCTTTGTCGGGCAACTTTCCCCACCGAAAATGGTTTGATAAACGTGGTTTACCTCAGGTCGAGGCTTTTTCTTGCTATCTTCATTGTCCATAGGCTCCTTAAGTCGGGCGAAGACATCACCCTTCTTGTCTTGTGATTCTCCTTGTCCACGGCGATCATCTTCTTGCGGCTTGTTTTTCCACTTTGAGCTGACAATGAAATCCCTGAGACGTCCTTCGTTTATCCACCTTTCGATTTCATTTTTCAATTCACTGCAGTCTTCAGTGGTATGCCCATGAGAGTCATGGAAATCGCAAAACTTTTGGCGACTTCGCTGATCTGCCGGAGTGAACATTGGCCCCGGCCAGTTGATGGGATGTCCCTTATGCTGCATATATAGCAGAATCTTTCTTCGCGATTCTGAGAGGGGTGTATAATCTGCCGTCTCCTCTTGGTATCCTCTCTCCTGATAACCCCTTTGCTCTCCAGGGTATCCTCTCTCTTGGTAACGTCTTTGCTCCCCTGGGCGATATTTCCCGTATGGCCGTGTCTCGGAGGGCTGCCCTTTGGCCTGCTTGTTCCCTGTAACGGGCTTTTCTTCCATCTTCGCCGCTCCACCGACAGGCTCTGCTAACTGCTCCTCAATCAAAATAATTTTGTGTACTTTGGTTTCCAAGTCGGACAGCGACTTCGGAGCCACCTGCAGCAGCGACTCCCGCAGCCTGCCGTTATGAGTCGACTGGAATAAACTTGCCGCAGCGATTTCATGATCTACCCTCTTGATGGATTGGACGACCCCAGTCCATTCATCAAAGAACTCCTTCAGCGACTGGTTCGGCTTTTGCCTCAGGCTCACCAGCGCTTGGAACGGGACCGTCTTTGTTTTCTTGCACTCATACTTCTGTGAGAAGATCCTCGCAAAGCCCTCCCACGATGTTATGATGCCCTCCGGTAGATTCATGTACCACTCCCTGGCTCGCCCTCCCAGTGTCGCCGGAAAAGCTCTGCAATATGCAGCGTCGCCAGCCTGCTGCATTTGCATGGCGATCTGGAAGGCTTGCAAGTGCTCGTCCGGGTCGCCAGTACCTACATACCTATCTAGGTTGGGCGGAACCAACCCCTTAGGTAGTGGCTCGGCGAGTATCGCCCTGGACAGAGGTTGGCGAACCGCCATCTGTGCGGGGGAGATTTGAGTAGCCGGGAGGAATTGCTGTAACACTTCCAAATGGGAGTCCTGTGGCGATTGCCTGTCCTGAGTGTTGGCCCTGAGAGCTTGAGCCTGCTGGGCGATCACCGTTTTCAACATCTGCGTGAGTTCAGCATTCTGTTGCTCAAGGGACCGAAATCGCTGCTCCAACAGCTCATAGGCATCGCCGGCCGGAATAGTACTCTGGGACTCCGAGTCGCCTTCGAATTCGCGCTCCATGTTTCTAGTGAGGTTTGGGTCTGCTCGAGAACCTGGGTTGACATGCTTGACAGGTGTTACTCCATCTCCTCTTTCGCCATCCTCGCCCATCAAAGTGGGAATCGCTGATGAAGCCATTCGCCTTGAAAAGTCACCTGATCGCCCCCTATCTGGTGCGCCAATTGTTCCAGCCTTGTCGCCTGGCCCAAAAATGGAAGCCCAAGCCTGTTGGTCCTCCGGGAGTGGTGTACCTCGTAAGTAACGTGGGGGGAAGTTAGTTCAAGGAAAAGGGGAGGCGATCAGTTTAAGGAATGGGAGAGGGAGGCGAGTAACGTACCGCGGAGCGTTTGTCCGCTGGGTAAAAGTGTTGTTCCGGTTAATAGGATGTACGGGGGTATTTATAGTACCCCTGCCTTGGTCGCCAAGGCTGAATCCTGGCCATTCGTTTGTAGCTCCCGTAGGATGTTGACACGTGTCCGCTTTGTCTTGGAACCCTAAGTGTCGCCAAGTAACCCTAGGAGCCTGTCGTGTGGGCCGTCGCTTTGGGCCTCACTCCACTTCCTGGGTTTGCCCATTCAGCCCATCTGACTTACCGCCTAAGTCCGGACCTCCAGCCCTAGCCGCCATGTTTAGGCTGCCGTGTGGGCCCCTGGGATTCCGGCAGGCCGGGCCCATCAATTGCCCCCAAGCCCTTAGTCGAGCTTTGCTTGGCTGAGGGCTTACTTATAGCTCGGATCGCCTGTCCTGTGATCGCCGCAGGAGGACCCATCAGGATCGATTCAACACCCAATACTATATTATCAGCCCCACGAGAACCTAACTAATGAAACTACGGTGAACACTTGAAATCCACTAAGTATTGACTTAGGAACCCCAAGGTATTCGGTCGAATTGGTGCCACAAACAAAGGATGATAGCCTTTGATGATAAACCAAACCTTAAGCTAAGCAACAACGAGCAAAGACTTGAAGGGAAAAGAACTTAGTTCTGAAATTTCAATAATCAATGATCTGTCTTACATTGGCGGCCGAAGCCTCTATTTATAGCTCAAGGGTGGCAAAAACCAGTTCCAACTCTAATAAGGAAAGACTAAAATAATCCTAAAAGATAGGCCGAGGAAAATATTAAAATAAACAAAGTTGTCCGAGATTAAAACTCCTAAACCGGCAAAATCGTGCAAAACCCTAATCCGGGCGGATTAGGGCACACCGGGTGTCCTTGTCCGGGTGGGACTAGGAAAACCTCCGGGCGCGGGCTGGACTCCGGACGCGGCTAGGAAAAGGGCCCGGAACCCGCGGGTGGCATTTCTGTAATTACCGCGGGTTCTGGGTGACCGGGTGGTCGGGTAACGTCCTTCGGCTCGGATGACCGGCTCAGCATCATTCGCTCCGGACCCGGTGCTAGGGTTTTGGTGATGCCGGGCGGTTCTGGCCTTCTGCTTGACATTTCCTCGGACAAGTGAGGTTCTCTCCAAGTCTTTTGTCCTCCTGAATCTTCTGGCTTCAACTTGTCTGCCAGATTTTGAGTGTGGAGTAGGGTTAGCCGAGGCAGGGCTGGTTGGCCGTATCCGCCGGGGACGGAGTAGTGTCCTTAGGAAGCCAACCTGTCTTGGCCACATATTCTCGAATCTTCTTGTCTTCTGTACGCCAGAACTCTCTCCAGATGGCTTTTGACGTGTGCTTGACTTGAGGGATCATTAAAGAGAGGTTGGGGAAAGACTGAGACTCAGTGCTCGATCTAGGACTTAGGTTCTCGGCCAGTAACATGGCCTGGAACTCCCTTCCATCTCGGGTGCCTTCCTTCCCGTTGGGGCAGCCCTGAGCTTGTTCTTGAGTTCATTTCTAGGCTTGAGAGCTCGTAAGTAGCCAGTCCTTAGTTCTAGGCGCTTTTTGTATGGGCCTGGAGTTCTGCCTTCTACGGGGTACCTTGGTGGGGTGTAAGTATACCTTTGTGGTCCGGGGTGGTGGAGCCGGGTCATATCATCCCCTCTTCTTGACTGGGATTTGTCCCCAAATCCACCTCGGCATCCTTCCTAGAACCCATCACTCTTTTCCAAACTTCAGCAATCTTGTTGGCTACGGCCGGGGAAGATTCAGCATCATCAGTAGTCCTAGGGGTGTCATTTGAGTCGGTACTGGACAATGACTCGGACTTTTCAGTGTCTTCTCCCTCAGTCTCCATTTCTTCCTCTTCAGAAAGATCATTAACAGTAATGTGAAGGCTCGGGAGCTGCTGGCCGAGGGTTCCTCACTCATATCCTCATCCGAGTCTGCTTCTGGATCTTCTTGGCTCGGGGCAACGTTTAGAATCCACCGGGAGATGATTTCCCATTGGATCTCGGGACGGGTGGTTGTTGGTTCTTTGACCGTCGGGGCCGCCGGGTGGCCGTCGGGGTCGGCGCTCTGCTTCAGGACGTCAATGAGTCCTCCTTCTGTCTTCAGGCCAAAATTGGTCGAGGGAATGTTCAAAAGACCCGGGGTGGGCCGATTGACATTATCCGGCGCGGACAGGATGTCCGGGGCAGTCGTGATGCTAGGCCAGGGCAGGGCCGGTGCTGGTCCGGGGCATGGCCGGGCGCTGTGCCGGGGCAGGGCCAATGTTGGGCTGGGGCAGTGCTGGGCGCTGTGCCGGGGTAGTGTTGATACTGGGCCGGGGCAGTGCTGGGCGCTGTGCCGGGGCAGTGCTGGTACTGGGCCGGGGCAGTGCTGGGCGCTGTGCCGGGGCAGTGCTGATGCTGGGCCGGGGCAGTGCTGCTCGGCATCAGTCAGTGTGACCGGGGTGATCACTCGACTGTTGAAGGCTGAAAATTTTTCTAAGCCTTCCGTATCAACTTCTTCTCCTTCACTAGACTCTTCCTCAATTTCTTCATTAATTTGTTCCTCCTCATCGTCCGTAACAACTTCTCCTTCTCTAAGCACCATGGCTCGGGTGTTAGGGCAGTCTCTGGCCATGTGACCCCTTCCTTGACACTTAAAACACACAATGGCACTAGGCCGGGCATTAGTAGTAGGAATTTTAGAGTTAGGGTTAGGTGTTACCCGTGATGTCGACCCTTGGTTAGGGTTTGGCCTCGGTCCAGAATTCCTGCTAGGGTTTGGCCTATAAGGAGTGTGTCCGGCACTCCTGTCTCCTCGCACAGGGGCACTGATTGGTGGCGGGGTAGTAGCCCTTCTTCCAAGCCCATTCTTCAATTCTTTCTCAACCCTAATAGCCGTGGTTACCAAGTCATCATAGTCAACAAAGTTGAGGATGTTGACTTGGTGTAGGATCTCTCTTCGTAGCCCTCCATTGAACCTGGCTATCTTGGCATCCACATCTTCACTCAGATCAAGTCTTGTAACCAAGATCTCCATCTCCTGACTGTACTCCTCAACTGACATGTTCCCTTGCTTCAGAAGTTGAAGCTTGCCGTGCAAATCTCTATTGTAACTGCTCGGGACAAACTTTCTTCTCATCTTCCTCTTAAGACTCCTCCAACTAAGGACGGGGTCCTCTTCTTCTCTCCTGATCTGATTTCTGAGCTGTGCCCACCATAAAGTAGCAAAGTCAGTAAACTCTAGTGTGGCTAGGGTTACCTTTTTTCGCTCGGAGTAGTTATGGCACTCAAAGAAGTCTTCCATGCTCCTCTCCCAATCAATGTACTCGTCAGGGTTTGACTTGCCAGCAAATTTGGGTACATTGAGCCTCAAACTGCTCACATCATCATCTTCCTCCTGCTCATTCCTTCTTGGCCGCCGGGGGCCATCTCCATTCGGGCCGCCAAGTTGCTCGGTGATCCGGGCCATGTTCTGAGCTATGGCGGCTATTTGTGCCTCCAAAGCATTGAACATCTCATCCGCCATGTTTAGTCTCAAACAAAGAACCTCCAAAATCTCTCTAATGAACCTCACACACTCTTTTTCTTACCACTCGTGTATGAAATTTTTAAGTCACTCAAATTAGGGTTTTCTTTGAAAATTTCAAAACAAAGACAATCTCAATTCAAGTAGTTGCAAGTTTCTTCGAAGCTATGCAGTCTAAGTCTACCAATGACACAAACAAGACCTTATACCTAGGGTTTCGGATTTCTAGGGGCCAGAATCTTGATGCTAAATCGTGGGATGACAAGACAAACAAAATTGGGTGTTCTACTAAGAGAGCTACTAGCTATACTTATGAAAAACCCCTCTTCTTGAACTTAATCTACTACCTTGATTGTGAACGTGGCCTTGCTTTTTGCTAGGTCAAATTTTATGTTTTAAAGACCTGGATACTTTTCTTTTCTTTTCTTTTTCTTAGACTCTTTATTTGTAATTTTCTTTGATCGGCCACAGCTTTTTTCTCACAAAAATTAAAAGAAAGGTAGAAGACTAGAACAAACACAATGAAGCTATTTTTTTAGGGTTTTTCTGAAACTGAAAACAACGAAAGCTAAAAGATATGAATTCAAGTAGAAGAACCTGAAAACTGGATAGATTGTTGGTCCAAGAGTTGAACCGTGCTCAGATACCAGCTGATGCGAACCGCCTTCTCCAGGAAGGGATTGACTCAATACTATATTATCAGCCCCACGAGAACCTATCTAATGAAACCGCGGAGAACACTTGAAATCCACTAAGTATTGACTTAGGAACCCCAAGGTATTCGGTCGAATTGGTGCCACAAACAAAGGATGATAGCCTTTGATGATAAACCAAACCTTAAGCTAAGCAACAACGAGCAAAGACTTGAAGGGAAAAGAACTTAGTTCTGAAATTTCAATAATCAATGATCTGTCTTACATTGGCGGCCGAAGCCTCTATTTATAGCTCAAGGGTGGCAAAAACCAGTTCCAACTCTAATAAGGAAAGACTAAAATAATCCTAAAAGATAGGCCGAGGAAAATATTAAAATAAACAAAGTTGTCCGAGATTAAAACTCCTAAACCGGCAAAATGTGCAAAACCCTAATCCGGGCGGATTAGGGCACACCGGGTGTCCTTGTCCGGGTGGGACTAGGAAAACCTCCGGGCGCGGGCTGGACTCCGGACGCGGCTAGGAAAAGGGCCCGGAACCCGCGCGGTGGCATTTCTTGTAATTACCGCGGGTTCTGGGTGACCGGGTGGTCGGGTGACTCCTTCGGCTCGGATGACCGGCTCAGCATCATTCGCTCCGGACCCGGTGCTAGGGTTTTGGTGATGTCGGGCGGTTCTGGCCTTCTGCTTGACATTTCCTCGGACAAGTGAGGTTCTCTCCAAGTCTTTTGTCCTCCTGAATCTTCTGGCTTCAACTTGTCCGCCAGATTCTGAGTGTGGAGTAGGGTTAGCCGGGGCAGGGGCTGGTTGGCCGTATCCGCCGGGGCCGGAGTAGTGTCCTTAGGAAGCCAACCTGTCTTGGCCACATATTCTCGAATCTTCTTGTCTTCTGTACGCCAGAACTCTCTCCAGATGGCTTTTGACGTGTGCTTGACTTGAGGGATCATTGAAGAGAGGTTGGGGAAACACTGAGACTCAGTGCTCGATCTAGGACTTAGGTTCTCGGCCAGTAACATGGCCTGGAACTCCCTTCCATCTCGGGGTGCCTTCCTTCCCGTTGGGGCAGCCCTGAGCTTGTTCTTGAGTTCATTTCTAGGCTTGAGAGCTTGTAAGTAGCCAGTCCTTAGTTCTAGGCGCTTTTTGTATGGGCCTGGAGTTCTGCCTTCTACGGGGTACCTTGGTGGGGTGTAAGTATACCTTTGTGGTCCGGGGCGGTGGAGCCGGGTCATATCATCAGTTCCCCCGAGACTCATGAGGATCGGTCCAGGGCCTATTAGGGCCCTTAGGCTCGGCCCTCGGTCCGGCTCGGGGCTAGGATCGGGTGCCTTGGCCAGCAACATGGCTTGGGGTGGCCTCACTTTCATCCTGGCTTGTTTAGCTGCTGGTGGGGGTTAGACTAAGCCTGTATTTGGTCACGTACCTTGGCCAAAAGTAATGTTGGAGAGCTTTTATTGGCCTGACATGCTTCTTGTAAGGCCCTAGAGTTCTTCCTTTGACTAGGGACCCTGGTGGGGTGTATGAGTACATGTTGGCATTGGGGCAGCTATGGAGGATCACATCAAATACCCCATACCCGGAACCCAAAGAACAAGCCTTGAGGATGATGCAGAGCGGGCCCCAGCACTGATGCCGGGACGAGAGTACAGCGGCCTAGTCCTACCCTAGCACCACCCCCAGAGCCTAGAAGAGCCCAAGCCCCAAAGCTAGAAGAGCCCGGACCCAAGCCGAGCCTAGCACCAAGCCTAGGCCCCAGACCGACTCCTACGAGCCCCAGAGACCAACTAGCACTTAAAAACACTCAGGAGGCATCCTTGAAGAGCTGGCCAAAACAGAAGCCAAAAGGCCCGGGTAAATTTAAAGAAGGCCCCAAGCTGAGCCTACCACAAGCATCGGGCCCGCATCCAGGCACTACGCCGGAGCGATGTGGGCCTAGCCAACAATTGGCCCGTGCCTTTTGGGATTTTCCAAAGACATTGGCAGTCTCATGGCCCCAGGATGAACCTCCAATAAGCCTCATTGGAGTTGGAGAAGGGACGAGGTAGAGGAAGTTGGATCGAGCCCAAATGATGCATGGCTTAAGCATCAAGGAGTGGAGCTCGGATGCTGATCCGGGGAAGCCAATGCTCGGAGTTAAGATCATTCCACCACCTGAGCCTGATCCAAGGAGGGATGGCCGACCATCCATGACATGGGACGAGAAGAGAAGATGCCAAATACATCCAAGCAAGAAATCCTAGTTGACGTGATCCGGGCCACCCGACCAAGCCTAGGGCCAAGTCCAGCCCCGAGCCGAGGGCCACCACTAGGCCCTGACCTGATTCCCACGAGCCCTAAGGTACTGACCACTCCTGGGATCCTCCAGAGACATTCTTGGAGCACAGGAAACAAAGGACCCAAGAGTGCCTGGCCAGAAAAGCGTGGTGCCCGAAGATTGACCCCGGAACGAGCCCCGGACGAGCCCAGGTGCTCAAATGGAGCTCAAGACCTATTGTCACGAGCCCTGGACCATTCACCACCCCTGAAAGCCTCCTGTGGACATTACGGAAGAGCTGCTCGAAGCAGAACTCAAAAGGCCTGGACAGAATTGAAGAAGGTCGAGAGCTAAGCCCGACGCCCGAGCCGAGCCCGTGCCCGGATGCCACAGAGAAGCACTTTTGGCCCAGCCAACAATTGGGCCGTGCCTTTTTGGAAATTCCAACTGTCCTGGATAGCTTGAATCCCCAGGAACACTCTCCAACAAATGGAGCTCAATTTGGAGGAGAATTGAAGGAGATACAGTTGGATGAAGTAAGGGTGAAGCATGGGGGGAGCATCAAGGAGAGGAGCCCGGATGCTGATCCGAGGCTGCACATGATAGGAGCTGTGATCAGGCCACCACCTGAGCCTGATCCAAGGAAGGGTGCTTGACCATGGTGAACACGGGAAATGAAGAGAAGATGCCAAAATACATCCGAACACGGAATCCTAATCAAGCTAGGATTTCCCGGTTTTGGACAGATTTCTAGTCTGACAAGGATTGACGAATATGGGCTACTTGGAGGCAGAATTGGACTGATGTCCAACATGAAAGTTGAAGCCCATGAAGTCTACTAGTGATCTGCCAAAGGGCTTAATTTTCCGAATTTATTTGCTATTTATTTGGCTGAATCTTCCAGAACCCGTTTAGCTGTTTTTTAGGAATTTCCAGCTTTTTCCCTTTTAGTGTTTTTGTTTAGGAATGACTCTTTTCCTTGGTGAACAAGGCTACGAGTTTCAGTCCTTATTTTTGTATTTCTTTATTAGTTTATTAGCTAATTCATAGGAGGAAAAGGAGAGCCTGTTCTCCCTTCCTCACCTATAAATAGAGGCGTCTAGCCTCATTGTAAAGGACAACTTTGAAAGAAATAAACACTCAAAACTTCGGTTTTTCTCTTAGCATGGAATTGCTAATCTCTGTTCGACCATCATGGAATTGATCGTCGTCTAGACCGGTTTATCATCAAAGGCATTCATCCTTTGTTTGTGGCACCGAATTCGACCGAATACCTTGGGGTTCCTAAGTCTATACTTAGTGGATTTCAAGTATTCCCCGCGGTTTCAAAAGTTAGGATTCGTGAAGCTGGTAGTATAGTTTTGGGTGTTGAGTCGATCCCTTCATTGAGGAGCGGTTCGCATCACTAGTCAAGCTAGGATTTCCCGGTTTTGGACAGATTCCTAGTCTGACAAAGATTGACGGATTTGGGCTACATGGAGACAGAATTTGGGCTGATGTACAACATGAAAGTTGAATCCCATTACGTCTGCTAGTGATCTGCCAAAGGACTTAATTTTTCGAATTTATTTGGTGCTTATTTGGATGAATCTCTCCGAACCCGTTTAGCTATTTTTTAGGAATTTTCCAGCTTTCTTTTTAGATTTATTGTACAAGAAGGATACTTACAAGGATTGGATTCCGAATTTTGCTTCTTTTTAGGCTAGATAAGGATTAGTTTAAGTCCTCTTTAGTATTGTAATTAGGACTCTTTTTATTTCTTTATTATTTAGGAGTTAGTTTCAAAGGAGGAATAGGAGAGATTGTTCCCTACTCCTCCACCTATAAATAGAGGCCTATACACCTCATTGTAAGACACACCTTTGATTAAATAAACTCTTAAACTTCAGTTTTCTTCTTGCATTATATGCAATTCTCTTTTCGACTTTCATGGTATTGACTGTCGTCTAGATCGGCTTATCGTCTAGGGTATTCACCCCTTGAAGTGGCGCCTTCGACTTGATACTTCTGGTTCCTAGCTCCTTTATAGCTAGTGGGTCAAAGTCCTCTCTCCACCCCGGTGCCATAGGTTTAGCTCGTTGCTTGAAGATTGACTTGCGGTGGTTAGGGTCGTCTGCCCACGGTTGCGGCGGTTCACATCAATGAGGAACCTATTGTTACATGGAGAGACCTCAAGAGAAGGACGAGGAATCGGTTTGTACCGGTTGCCGACACCTGAGACTTGCACCATGCTTCAAACTTTGAAGCAAAGAACCAAGTCGGTGGAGAAATACAACAAAGAAATCGAGATGCTGATGACAAGACTTGATTTGAAGGAATAGGAGGAGGCCCGGATAGCAAGGTTTATAGGAGGCCTACCCCGGACATCATGCACCAAGTCAACATACTCAACTGTGTTGACTATGGAGACTTGATAGTTGTTGCCCTCCGAGTAGAGAGAGAGCTGAAGCGAGGCTATGGGAGAAGGCCTAACCCACCTGCCAGTACCACTTGGAGAGGGAGTTTGAGTGCTGGCAACCCTGCATGGAAGCCAGGACAACCCTTGAGCACCGGGCCCTGACCGAGCCCTAACCATAAACATTCGGTGCTCTGGGTAACCCCTACTCAAATTAATCCTTCTGTTCAGAATTCTAACCCACGTCCTAGTGGAATTATATGTTTTAAATGCCAAGGAAGAGGCCACGTCTCTAGGGACTGCCCCAATCAAAGGACCATGGTGCTTAGAGAAAAAGAGATCAAGATGGATGATGAAAAGATGGAGGAAGAAGAGGCTGAGTCTGAGGAGGGGGATGAAGTACAACAAGCTGGGCTGGAGAAGTTATCTGGCATGTTCTTACGTGCCCTAGATCCAGAGCCAAGGAGTCTGCCCAGCCCCGGAACCGGCGCTATACCCAGCCCTGACGCCAGCGCTCTGCACAGCCCCGGCACCAGCGCTCTGCTCAGCCCATGCGCCAGCGCTTTGTCCAGCCACAGCACCAGCGGCCCGTCTAGCCTCGGAGCTAGAACCCTGCCCACTCTAGGAGACGGCACCCTACCTAGCCTTGACGCCCAGGTCTGGGCCAACCCCGACCCACATTGGAACGCCGGAGTACAAGCTGGGCTACAACATGAGGCTGTTCCCCACCACCTATTGAGGGTTGTGAAGTGACTCCGGGTAGCCTGATATGACCCGGCCCCACCGCCCCGGACCACAAAGGTATACTTACACCCCACCAAGGTACCCCGTAGAAGGCAGAACTCCAGGCCCATACAAAAAGCGCCTAGAACTAAGGACTGGCTACTTACGAGCTCTCAAGCCTAGAAATGAACTTAAGAACAAGCTCAGGGCTGCCCCAACGGGAAGGAAGGCACCCCGAGATGGAAGGGAGTTCCAGGCCATGTTACTGGCCGAGAACCTAAGTCCTAGATCGAGCACTGAGTCTCAGTCTTTCCCCAACCTCTCTTCCATGATCCCTCAAGTCAAGCACACGTCAAAAGCCATCTGGAGAGAGTTCTGGCGTACAGAAGACAAAAAGATTTGAGAATATGTGGCTAAGACAGGTTGGCTTCCTAAGGACACTACTCCGGCCCCGGCGGATACGGCCAACCAGCCCCTGCCCCGACTAACCCTACTCCACACTCAGAATCTAGCGGACAAGTTGAAGCCAGAAGATTCAGGAGGACAAAAGACTTGGAGTGAACCTCACTTGTCCGAGGAAATGTCAAGCAGAAGGCCAGAACCACCCGGCATCACCAAAACCCTAGCACCGGGTCCGGAGCGAATGATGCTGAGCCGGTCATCCGAGCCGAAGGACGTCACCCGACCACCCGGTCACCCAGAACCCGTGGTAATTATAGAAATGCCACCGCGCGGGTTCCGGGCCCTTATCCTAGCCGCGTCCGGAGTCCAGCCCGCGCCCGGAGGTTTTCCTAGTCCCACCCGGACAAGGACACCCGGTGTGCCCTAATCCGCCCGGATTAGGGTTTTGTTCGATTTTGCCGGTTTAGGAGTTTTAATCTCGGACAACTTTGTTTATTTTAATATTTTCCTCGGCCTATCTTTTAGGATTATTTTAGTCTTTCCTTATTAGAGTTGGAACTGGTTTTTGCCACCCTTGAGCTATAAATAGAGGCTTCGGCCGCCAATGTAAGACAGATCATTGATTATTGAAATTTCAGAACTAAGTTCTTTTCCTTCAAGTCTTTGCTCGTTGTTGCTTAGCTTAAGGTTTGGTTTATCATCAAAGGCTATCATCCTTTGTTTGTGGCACCAATTCGACCGAATACCTTGGGGTTCCTAAGTCAATACTTAGTGGATTTCAAGTGTTCTCCGCGGTTTCATTAGTTAGGTTCTCGTGGGGCTGATAATTTCGTATTGGGTGTTGAGTCGATCCCTTCCTGGAGAAGGCGGTTCGCATCAGCTGGTATCAGAGCACGGTTCAACTCTTGGACCAACAATCTATCCAGTTTTCAGGTTCTTCTACTTGAATTCATATCTTTTAGCTTTCGTTGTTTTCAGTTTCAGAAAAACCCTAAAAAAAAATAGCTTCATTGTGTTTGTTCTAGTCTTCTACCTTTCTTTTAATTTTTGTGCGAAAAAAGCTGTGGCCGATCAAAGAAAATTACAAAAAAAGAGTCTAAGAAAAAGAAAAGAATCGAGGTCTTTAAAACAGAAAATTTGACCTAGCAAAAAGCAAGGCCACGTTCACAATCAAGGTAGTAGATTAAGTTCAAGAAGAGGGGTTTTCATAAGTATAGCTAGTAGCTCTCTTAGTAGAACACCCAATTTTGTTTGTCTTGTCATCCCACGATCTAGCATCAAGATTATGGCCCCTAGAAATCTGAAACCCTAGGTATAAGGTCTTGTTTGTGTCATTGGTAGACTTAGACTGCATAGCTTCGAAGAAACTTGCAACTACTTGAATTGAGATTGTCTTTGTTTTGAAATTTTCAAAGAAAACCCTAATTTGAGTGACTTAAAAATTTCATGCTACGTGCATAGCTTAGGATAGGTATTATCAACAGAAGCATCCATCTTCTGTCGTGGATCCATTCCTGGACACTACGGGTTCCCGGTTACATATAACCGATGGGTCCTAGTACTTATCCGCCCCCGGTTCCGAAGGTGATCGAGCGAAGGTTCAAGACTTGTGGTGGTTAGGGTCGTCTGACCACGGTCGCGGCGGTTCACACCAGTTTTGGTATCAAAGCTTCGGTTCAACTCGAGGAACCACAATCTATCCCAGTCTTCAGGTTTGAAACCCTGGATTCATATCCTTTACTTTCAGTCTTAGAAAATCCTTGAAAAACCCTACCTATCTTTGCTTTCGTGTTAGTAGAAAATCAATTTAGAAAATCCCTTTACTTTCATTCTTGTTCGAAGCATTGTAAGAAAAAGAAAAGAAAACAAAAAGAAAGGCAATTTGCCCTAGGGTTTCTCGTTCATTATAGGTTGATCTTAAGAAGAGGGGTAGATAGATATATTTGCTTCCCTGTACTATCAACTAACATGGCAGACGAAAGACTCAACCACATAGAGGCCAACGTTCTCAACATTACTCAAACTCTAACCGCGTTACAAGAGTCTATGGCGTGGATGGAAAGGAGAGCAACGGATCAAGAGTATGAGAGGGAGAGACCTCGCGACGACCGAGATCGGGAGGACAGAAGACCACCCCAAGACATTGACGACGATGTGACCAGCCTCAAGCTCACTGTGCCTAAGTTCAACGGGAAAGCCAACGCCGACAACTATTTGGATTGGGAAAAAAGCATGGAAGACTTCTTGGACTGCCACAACTACTCCGAGAGGAAAAAGATCAAGGTAGCCACCATAGAATTCACTGACTACGCTGCCTTGTGGTGGAGTCAGTACCGGTGGCAAATCCTGAGAGAAGAAGAAGAACCCGTTGGGACATGGAGAGAGTTGAAGAGAATAATGAGAAAGAAGTTTGTACCGGCTGCATATACAAGAGACTTGCACATCAAGCTACAAACCCTAAGACAAGGAAGTATGTCCGTGGAAGACTACCACAAGGAAATCGAGATGCTTGTGACACGACTTGATCTTAAAGAGGATGAGGAGGCCAGAATAGCTAGGTTTACCAACGGCCTACAAAGGGATATCCTGCATCAAGTCAACATCCTTCATTATGTTGACTATGAAGATTTAGTAGCCTTGGCAATCCGAGTGGAGAGGGAGATCAAAAATGGCTTCGGC
Organism: Linum lewisii; assembly: GCA_034768395.1. NCBI lineage: Eukaryota > Viridiplantae > Streptophyta > Magnoliopsida > Malpighiales > Linaceae > Linum > Linum lewisii. The sequence goes on from CM068300.1 coordinate 23,146,673, forward strand.
AAGAGGTCCGCTCCACCTGCCACTGGCACCTAAAAGGGAGCTGCCAGCACTAGCCAGCCCCCATGGAGATCCGGCCCTACCCGAGGCCCAAGGCGGCAAGCCGAGCCCTAGCCCCGCCGCCAACCGGGTAACCCGAAGTACTGCCCCTACTATACCAAGTGCTAACCCTAGGCCTAGTGGCATTGTTTGTTTTAAATGTCAGGGTCGAGGACACGTGGCAAGGGACTGCCCCAATCAAAGGGTAATGGTGCTCAAGGAAGGAGAAGTCGTCACTGACGACGAGGAAGAAGAAGAGAAGGAAGAGAAGGAAGAAGACTCTGATAGTGGAGAGGAAGTAGAGGTTCAAGGCCTCGAAAGGTTCACTGGGATGTTCGTGAAGGACCTAACCCCAGGCCCTCAAACCTGGCAGGAGGCCCTGGCCGAGCCTTACATCCCCGGCATCAGCCCGACTCAAGAGTAGCACCCGGCCAGCATCGGGTTAACCCCGAGCTGCCACCCGGTGCCCTACGGATCAGTACCCGAGCATCCACTAGCCCGCCCCCTACTGGTGCAAGAGCAGCACCCGGACACTCATAGGCCCCCGAGGGACACCCAGGCTGTCCGCGACATACACACAGAGGAGGTGTCTCACCGACTCTTGAGGCTGGCACCAATCCGGATCCGCCTACCCCCAAGACCGGCGGCGACAGAAAAGAGCCCGAGCAAAGAGGAGGGGCTCCATTGGGACGACCTGTACTCCCCTATGTCTTCTACGAGCCTCAACATCAAGGTCAACAGTCCCTCGACCAATGACAACATGAGCACCGATGGTGCCAGCTCAGAAGACCCAGAGCCTTGGTCTGACTTGGACTCCAACAAGTACCCGAGCCCCCGAAGCATGTGGGAAGGCAGCCCCAATACCACCACACGAGCCGCCGACTTGAAGAAACCCCTGTCCGGGACACACACGAAGGATTGGGATTTGAGGACGAATCCCTTACAAGAAGAGGGGAATGAAGTGACTCCGGGCAGCCGACCGGCTGGAAATTCCTATTCCTACACCCCACCGGGGTCACCCACGAGGGCAAAGGCCTTAGTGCCTTATAAGAAGCGCTTAGAACCTCGCCAGCACCTTAAAATAACCCCTCAGATGTTTACCAAGCCCCAGTAGGTGGTGAGGTTCAAGTACAGCCCTCCCCGAAGGGCCTAACAAGCACGGATGAGCGCCCGGACCCATTCGGTCCTAACTTGGGCCCCGGCGCTCATAGCAGCCAAGGAGTCTAGCTTGCCCGGCACCTCGGGCACTAAGTCTAAGGACCCAGGAGGTGCTACACAATCCTGGGATCCTCTAGATGCCTTCTTAGAGGAATGCCGACTGAAGAGGACCAAGCCCCAGCCTAAGGGAGCTCCAACCGGCCCCGCCCCGAGTGCTCCTCCAGCCCTAGCACCAAGGCTAGGCTTCCAAGAGCATAAGGAGCGGATGACCACCTTAGGGAACCTCTAAGGGCCTTCCTAGAAGACTGGGAGAAACAAGGAAAGCAAGGCTTGGGCATACCAGGAGAAGGCCCGAAGGCAGACTACACCCGGGCACCAGCCCCGGCCTCGGAGGGCACCGATCGGGCCTTAGCCTCAGACCGACTCCGGGCCCGAGCCCTAGGAGATTTAGCACCCGCCCTCAACCCCATACAAGGCCTGGAGCCAAGCCTAGGAGCTGCCAACCTAGGAGCAAAGAAGGAAATGGAGGAAATGAGGAAGGGGAAGACGGCCGAACGGGCAGGCCGAGCAGGAACCCCGGATGCCGAGCAGCATCAGCATCAGACCCGCCAGAGTCCAGCATCAGAAGCCTCGTGCATTGCCCAGCCCGAGCAGCCGACGCCTCCGCCAATTCCAAGCCCGACAACAAAGGCGGCGCCGGCTTTCCTAATTCGGCCCGCGCGTGAGCGGCACATCCGACCGGACCCACCGGATCCGCCGGTTTAGGGTTTTTAGCCTGTTTTTAATTATTTAAGTCTTTTTAAGTATTGGACTCGGATTTCCCCTTTTAGTTTCGATTCTTTAGGAGCAAGTAAGTCTTATTATATTCTAAATAAGACTTAGGCTAATATTTTATTAATTTTAGAGTTATTTTCCAAGTAGGAGTCGTGAGCCTGTTCACGACTTCCTCACCTATAAATAAGAGGCTTCGGCCTCATTGTAAACTCGAACCCCTTTGAATCAATTAATCAAATCAGAACTTTTGTTCTTAATTGTTTAGTTTTATGCTGCGTGCATAGCTTAGAATAGGTATTATCAACAGAAGCATCCATCTTCTGTCGTGGAGCCATTCCTGGACACTACGGGTTCCCGGTTACATATAACTGACGGGTCCTAGTACTTATCCGCCCCCGGTGCCGAAGGTGATCGAGCGAAGGTTCAAGACTTGCGGTTAGGGTCATCTGCCCACGGTTGCGGCGGTTCACACTAGGTTGCCCCGATTGTGAGAGATGAGCACATGGCTCTGAATGAAGAAGAGGATGCCCAGATCAAAGAAGAGAAAGAGGCTGACTTGAAAATAGATGAAATCTTCTCACACATGTCTTCCCCAAGACTTGATATCCTCGTGCACGGCCCATCTGAAGTAGAAAGCATGGACACCAACGGACAGAGCTCAGAAGACCCTGAGCCTTTGTCTTACATAGATTCTAATGATGTCTCAAGTCCAGGAGACCACGCCGAGTCTCCCCCGGCCATGACCACATAATTAATAGAGATCTGGAGAGGATTGCTGAGTGCACAATGTGAGTAGGAGCTGGGTTCGAGGACGAATACAAAGCAAGAAGAGGGGGATGATCTGATCCTACCTACCTGCCCTGGTGCCAACATGTATTCCTACACGCCACCAGGGTCCCCAACCAGAGGCCGAAGCCTAGGGCCCTACAAAAAATGCCTAGTGCCTAGGAAAGCTAACAACCGGGCCCCACAAAGGTTCCTCAAGCCAAGGTACGTGACTAAATTCAGACTCAGGCCTTCCCTAGTAGCTAGGCAAGCCAGAATGTCAGTCAGGCCATGCCAGGTACTAATGTCGGTCAAGGTCACAAAGCTAGGCCCCAGGCCGAGCCTAGGGCCACCTATATGCCCTAGATTGAAGGGCACGATCCAGGAAGCCAAGGAAAATCCTAGGGATCTCCTTGAAGCTTTTCTAGAGGAACGACGAAGGAAGAGGGAGGAAAGCTTGGCCAGAAAGATCAGAAGCCCGGAGCCAAGCCCCGCCACGGGCCCCGGAGGAGCCCTAGCACTGAGGGCTAGGCCCTTGGACAGATCTCCCAAGCCTGAAGCCTGCACTAGCGTTTGAAGATCCCATTGAGGCATTCTGAAGGACTGGCCGAGGTAGAAGTTCAAAGGCCTGGCCAGATTTTCCAAAAGTCGAGAGACCAGCCTGCCCCGAGCGCCGGGCCCAAGTCTGGGCACGCTACCGGAGCGATCTGGGCCGAGCCAACGTTTGGCTCAGGCATTTTGGTAAATTCCAAGGGCCATGGATACCCTGAAGTCCTAGGATCCACCTCCAACAAACGGAACTTCTTTTGGAGGAGATTTGAAGAAGGAGCCACGTGAAGATCAGCATGTACATGATCCAGTCCCAAGGATGCGAGCCAACCGGGCTCAAGATTCCCCTCCAGGCTAGGAATACCTGACGCCACAGACTGGGGATCGTGATTCCTAGTCCTCCCAGGACTAGGGCACTCAAAGAAGCATAATCCGGGTCAGAATCCAACCTACACGCACGCCGCCACCACCAATCCGAGCCAGAGTCGGATTCCTGCCCGGCCTATGGTTTCTCCGGTTTTGCTGGTTTACTATTTGGGGTTTATTAGTTCTTCTCCAAGACTCTTGAGGACTTTTAGTTATGTTTTCCTTCTAGTTTCGAATAAGTAGGAATAATTTAATCCTTTTTAGACTTTAGTTTATTTTAATACTCATTTAGGAAGTAGTTTTTGAGGAGGATTAGGAGAGCTTGTTCCCTAACTCCTCCCTATAAATTAAGGTCACCGGCCACCCTTTTTATCACAACTTGAAATTAAATAAACCCCATTTTCAGAACTTTGTTCTATTCCCTTCAAGCCTTTGCTCGTTGTTGCATCGCTTAAGGTTCGGCTAATCATCAAGAGCATCCATCTCTTGGCGTGGCATCCTCGACTTGATACTTGTGGTTCCTAGATCATTTATAACTAGAGGGTCAAAGTCCTAATCTGCCCCAGTTCCATAGGTTTCAACACGTTTGATGAACGTTGTGAAGCGTATCAAATAACTACGTAGCTAAAAGCTAAGCAGATCGTATTCCACAGATCTCTTCTAATCGTCTACTCAAATATGATGGCAAATTACTCAAGTTTAAACACAAGTTGCACATGGTGTGAGTTCCATGACTTCTAGATTTAAAAGCAGGAAATAAGAAATGAAAACACAAAATAGTTGAAAGATTGGTTGACTTAACAAGACGACACACAAGCTTAGATTTCAAATCCCCCTAAGATCACCAGGACATTGGCGATCACAAGACCAGCGGTTTTCAATCCCGAATCATTCAGTTCTCAGACACCACCATAACTCTTCACCGTTAGGTTTAAGACTGGCGAACATTCGCTCTAGCCGATCTAACTCCCAAGATTACTTGACCGCTCGTGCCTTCGCTTCTGCAACATAAAACTAACTGGCGCGATTACTAGTGATTAATGAGTTACTTTTGCAGCAGATTAACCCTAACTAGTTCCTACGAAGAGAAATTGTTCCAATGAATAGGTTAACTGTTGATTTGGTGTTTTGAAGTGAGGCGAACGTTCGCTACTATCCTCAACTTAACTAGAATCTTAACTAGGTGGCCAAACCAAAAAAAGTAACACAAAGCAATGAAGAACAAACCAACCATGCAAGAGAAACTAATTGAAACTAGATTTAATTACCGCTGATTCGTGACCACTTTAAAGCCCCGAGTCACTTAGGATTCATCTAATCTAAGCTCTATGAGTTTAGCTACTCATATTCAAAACAAAAGAATCGAAGACAAACAAAGAATACATCTTCGACCAGGAAGAACAGAGAAGAACTGCAAAACCTAATTTCAGATGAATCTCCTGAATCTTCAACTCCTAGCACCAAGTTCCCTGAGATGGAAGGATGGCGTCACGATCTCTTCCCAACTCCTCAAACTCTCTAAAATCTCTCTCGAACTTTAAAGTCTGGAAATTAAACCACGGAATAGGTATATCTTGATTGTGGCCGCCGATTCTGTATTTATAGGTTTTTGAATCCCAGACGAAAAGATAATTAATTTTCGACAAAAACTTTGGAGTTTTTGCCGAAGACTTCAGGCGAAACCCCGGCTGGGTCTTCTGTCTTCGACTGACCAGCTCGTGCCTTATTTTTCGGACGAGGACTTGGGAGACTTCTCCCAGTTGACAGTAATATTGTCTGCACACTTTTCGGCGAAGACTTTGGAGTTTTCGCTGAAAACTTTAGTTAATAACTGGGGCAGTGCTTCCTTCGGACTTGATTGATTTCTGGATTGATCTCGACCATTCCTTGAGGTTCCTTTTTTTCCTGAGCTCGTTTGTGGCTATGTATTTGATGACAAAAACCTGTGCATTCTCAAAAGCACTAGAAAACCATCAAATAGACCCATAACGGGCCAAAGTAACCAAAACGGCAGGAATTAGAGCATTTAGGTGAAAACATGCTAAATTACCCTAAAACCTGAGATTCAAGCAAGAAAATATAGCTTAAATGAGGCTGATAAACACGTAAAATCGAGTGTCATCAAATACCCCACACTTAAGCCTTTGCTTGTCCTCAAGCAAACTGAACTAGAACGCACTCAGATTCACAAATGACGAGATCGATCAAGTTGAGGTTCAATCAATCACAATGAATTATTAAACCGCTACTTCTAGAACGAGTGACATAACATGCACACACGTTAACCAAACAACATGGTCTCACTAATTATCTGCACACAACAAGTAGTAAACACAAATCATGCACGAATCTGACCTAACCGACCAGACTTCTCACACAGATAATATTTGGTACAAGGGAACTCTTTCACTCTGTGTTTAGGGACGTGTTTCTGCTCTCAATCACTTTCTCGACCGAAGTATGTCATATGTTTGCAATTCGACCACAATCTCCACCACTCTCACAACACGAGTAATGATGAACCCGTCGTTGTGCTGGTTCAAACAAATAACTAACAAAGCTAACAAAAGCTAGGGTAGATCGTATTCCACGGGCCTTCTATTGATCGACTACTCAAATAAGCTAGCAAATTACTCAGATTAAACACTTCGTGCGTGGTGTGAGTTCCACGACTTTTAATTCTAAGAAATGTAGAGAAATTAAAAATTGAAACTAAAAACAAATTGGAAATTAGGGTTGAAAACAGAGATGACAGACGAACTTAGACTTCGAATCCCCCTTCGTTCACCAGAGCATAGGCAATCAACAGATCAGCGGATTTCAATTCTCATTCAATCAATTCTATGACACCACCATAACTCCTAACCATTAGGTTTAAGACCGGTGAACGTTCGCTCTATCCGTTCTAGCTACCAAGATTAATTAGCCGCCCGGGTACGGTCGCCTCTCGCAACGACTTAACTTAACTGGTGGAATTACTAACGATTTATGAGTTACTTTTGCAGTGGATTAACCCTAACCGGTTCCTACGAAAGGCACACTCCAATTATAAGGTTAATTGTTCAGTTTGATGTTTTAAAGTAAGGCGAGCGTTCGCTTCAATCCTTAGCTTAACAAGAATCTAATCTAGGTGATCAATCCAGACAAGAAACATGAACAGTGAAGAACAAACCAAACATGAAAGAGAAACTGATTGAACTTTGAATCTAATCACCGCCGATCCGTGACCGCTTTAAAGCCCTGGGTCACTTAGGGTTCATCTAGTCTAAGCTCTAAGAGTTTAGCTACTCATGTTCATCACAAAAGAATCAAAGACAAAGAAAGAGTTCATCATCCAGAGGAAGAACAGAAAAGTATCTGAAAAACCTAATTAAGACGACTCCGGCAGAACTTCGATCTTCCGGTAGACTGCAATCCTAGCTCCGAGTCCTCGAGATGGAAGGGATGGCGTCACAATCTCTTTCCGGCTCTTCGAACTCTAAACTCTCCTTCAGAACACTTGAGAATCCTTGAAGTATTTGGTATTAGTTGGAAATTATGATTATGAAAAAGTATATTCTGATTTGGGCCGCCGATTAAGTATTTATACTTAACCCTAATACCGCCGGATTTTAACTAAGATTTTCGGCGAAAATATGAAGGAATTTTCGCCAAAAATTCCTTTACAAAATAGGTTGTCCGCCGGCTGAATTCTCCTGTGTTTTTTGGACTGATGGTTTTCGGCGAAAACTTAACATTTTCACCGAAAACTTCTTTGGTTGAGCTCCAGTGGATTTGTTCATGTATTTTCGCCGAAAACCCTAGGTGTTTTCGCCGAAAATTCCTTTATAAACCGGGGCAGGATTTGGTTTGATTTGGTTGGCTCCTTGGATCGATTCCGGTGCAATTCCTCGAGGTTCCAACGCCTTAGACACGTCCTTGGCTACTTTATTTGACGGCAAAAACCTGTGCTACCATAGAAACACTAGAAAACCATCAAATAGACCCGAAACAGGCCAAAGTAACACAAATGGCACGAGATAGGGCAATTGATTGAATATTCGTTATTCTACCCTAAAAACCATGTCTTAAGCAAGGAAATGTCACTTAAATGAGGCTGATAATCACGTCAAATCGAGTATCATCAAAATACCCCACACTTAAGCTTTTGCTTGTCCTCAAGCAAACTGAATAAAAATGCTCATGTTCACAAATGATAAGATCGATTAAATTGGAGCTCAATTAAACACAACGAATTATTAGACAGATAGATCCTAGAACAAGAAACCTAACATGCATACAGATCAACCAAACAACCTGGTCTCACTAATAAACTGCACACGACAAGTAATCGTAACCAATTATGCACGAATTTGACCTGCCCGACCAGACTCCTCACACAGGAAATATTTAGTGAATTGGGAACTCTCACTCTCTGTGTTTAAGGACGTGTTTCTGCTCTCAATCATTTTCTGTTACTGAATTCTGTTATAAGTTTGCATTTCGACCACATCTCAACCACTGTGACAACACGAGTAACCAGTTAAGAAGGACTTCCCTGCTAGGACTGTAACGAATTCTACACAACAAGGGTTTATGATGAGATGGATGATGGGAAAGTATGATGATGGCTTTGGTGTGGTGTAGCTTTCGACTAACTTCCCTCGAATCTAATCCGTGGCTTCCTACCATCTAACCAGACACGGGTGGAATAGTGAACGCTCGTCCTATGATACCCTCAAGCAACCTAGCACTTTTTATTTTCTTTTAACACATTTTTTTCTTTTCTGACTTTTCTTTTGACTTCGTTCTTCCATATGTAGAGAGAAGAACGTTTATTGAACTTAAAACTTTTTTGCTTTTCTGATTTTTCTTCTTTCTCTTTTTTTTTTTTTTAAACTTGCTTCTTTTCTTCTTTTTCTATTTTTTTTCTTTTGTGCCAATTCTTTCTTTTAGTTGCTAGAGGGGTTTACACGTCTGGACATAATAGCTAAGACCATCTGTTTAATGGCTATAGGCAGGTTAATCTAGAACTACAACCACAGGGGATCAACGGGGAATGAAAGAATGGGAAATGGCTGTAATGTATTATCGAACCGAAAGAATAGGCCAAGCTCAAGGGTTTAAAACCTAATGGATTTTATCGTTGGGTAGGCTATCTGGCTTAGTAGCTGAATCTAGGTGCCCCAATCATTCTAGAACTCGTGTCATCGTGTGGTCTCGAGTAGGTCTCATGCAAATTCTAACTCATTCAAACAAACAGAAAATCACTCAGGAAGAATTGAAATTGCAAGTTACGTGCAATGGATCAAAAGCTCACAGTTGGTTTGCTAGTCGGATTCGTTCATTTTCATGCAATCAAGGCTACAAACTACAAGCGTGATTTTAAAAATTCTGTTCTGACCAGGCAATTTAGCATCAAAGTAGACATGTTGGTTCTCAAGTTATAGGTTAAGCAGTCTAAGCATCATTATGAAAGTTTGAACAGCAACTTAACATCAAAGATCAAGAACTGAGCCATTCTAATGCTAGAGAGATTGGACAGGAATCACGAGGCACACAAAAACACAATCAAGGTCAATCAAGTTCATGCAAGGTTCTCTAGCATCCTACCCCACACTTAAATCGTACTGTGTCCTCACAGGACTAAATCTAGAGTTCAGAGTGAAGTAGAAGAACCTGGACCGAGATGGTTGGCGTAGGGGATGAGCACGGATCCTTGAAGCGGAGGGAATCTACCAAAGCGAAGCAAAGGGAATCTCCCTACTGCCTACAAAACAAAAACAAATGAAACAAAAAAAAGAAACCGGGACAAGTGTCCCGGATCCACACAGAAAAAAGTTGGATCGAAATCCGAAAAGAGTAAATAAAAAGAAGGGACAAGAAAGAGGATACAACCCGATCACTGCTCGTCAGGCGCGTCGGGAGGTGGAAAGTGGAGGAAGTCGCCGAGTTGACGTTGCCACGCCATCTGTGCCTCATACCGCTCGTTGGAGCGGTGCATATATTGCTGCATAATGGTCCATCTCGCCTCTTGAGTGGCATTTTCGGTGATGCGCCACTCCTGCAGTCGCTCATACAGCTCTCCAACATCCGCGGGGTGCGGGTGGTGCTGCGGGTGAGGCGCCTGATATGGATCTGGAATGTGCGGCGGTGACTGGTGTGCCTGCATGATGGTGTGGCGAGGGTGTATGATCATGAAATTCTGGCTTGTACTAAGGCTGAGACTCCTCAGAATCATCTTCTTCCTCTGACTCATCCTCGTCCTGGGGAGGAGGATCTGCTGCTACCTGGGGGCTGAGGTCCAGCTCGAGGTTGTACTCGACCGCCAAATCGCCTCCAACGGTGCGTACTCTGCGGCATGGGATGTTCGGGCCATATTCATGGCTGAGGCCAAAGGAGATGATGAGTCGGCCTACAAAGTTGCCTCCCAGGAGTGAGCGAGGTGGCTTTGACCTCTGAGTCTTCTTGCGGAGTAGTCAGGCAAGCACCCATCCGGGATGAAGCGGGTAGCTCTCCCGGATGGCGCGATGAAGAAGAAGTTCATCTCGGCTGATGTGGTCTCGGTCCTTCTCTGTAGCTGGTCCTTTTCTGGAGCATATAAAAGAGAACGACGCCAAACCATGTGAATGAATTTATAGAGAGGGTGAGAGAGAGACTTAACTGAATTATGCTTCGTGAGACGATCGTCGGGCACTCCAGTCATGTGGCTCCAGAGTGCATGGTACTCCTCTCCATCGTCATCGTCGTCCTCCCAGCCGAGGTAATGACCATTGTAGTGCTCGTGGGGAATGCCTAGATGAGATGCAAACTCATCATAGGTGAGTGTCCTGTGCACCCCGCCCAGATAGAAGGATACGACCTTCTTGCCCTGCCTCCTCCTGTGCTCGTCTAGATCGAACGTCGCCCAAAACTCCTGTAGAGTGACTTCTGGGAAGTCGACGGCTAGTGTGGTCAGCTCCAGCAAGCCAGCATGCGTCAGTGCATCGAGCACATTCCGGTGCCAGTCCTCATCATGATCGAAGAGCGACTCCATGGAAAGGGGGCGAACAGCGGCTCCAGGGATATTCTCGAGCTTCTGGTAACACTCGAAGTAGTACGGGGCAGGCGAGCAACGGTGTGGTGGTACCCAACACGGCCAGGGAAAGCTGGGGGAGGGCCATGGATGGCAGGTGTGATGGGAGCGGGAGCTTGGGAGCTGGAGGCGGTGTCAAGTCTCTGCTTGGTCCTGCGCTCATGAGTTACGTTCCTAAGCAAGAAAACAACCCAGATTAGTCAAAGTAAAACCCTACCCCACACTTAGTTCGAAAAACTCAATTTCACAAACAAAAGAGGAAAACCGAGTGGGGGTAAGCAAAGCAGATTAACCGGTAATCCCAAACAATTAAAATTCACGCTTAGGACACAGCCAGAATGGAATAATCACAATCAGAGTTCAGAAGTCAAAACGACATTCTAAAAGTCAACATAAACGAACATTGAACCCTAATCATGCCAAGACTATCACAAAGCGGGAAATGACGGCATAATATAATCTCAGATGGCAAGCACAATAATATGAACGTAAATGAGCACATAAGGCAGCCAACTGATCATAAACAGTTCATGGTCAAACCGACATTTCTCAAAAGTCAACACCACAAAGAATAGGTCTTATGCAAAGCAACACATGATCAAACGATATAAAAATTAAGCACAATACTCCCTAATCATGCTAGATCAGTCCAAAGAGTTCAGCTAACCTAGTTCACACGAAATCAGTCGGCACGCAAATCGAGGTAAACCGAAAAGTCAACTGAAAGTCAACCCCAACAAAATTCAGCATTCAATATGTCAAAAGATTCGTAATGAAAAGTTCTACAACTTACCTTAAAGCCATGGGTGCTGAAAACGAACGGAGAAAAAGAAATCGTAGAAAAATTGAAAATTTTAGGGTTTGGCTGAACGGGAGCTCTAGAGCTCCGAGTCGACAGTTCTAGGGCTCGGGTTGATCGGAAATGGAAGGGGAGACGTGCGGTGGCGGCGGCGATGGTGGCGGTGGTCGGCAACGGGCGGCGGCGGCGGGTTGTTAAAATTTGGGGGAGTCTTGAGTATAGGTTTCGAAAATGAAAGTGAGGAGAGAGAGGGTGAATCCGGATTTTAAAATGAAAAGTTTGTTGATTTTGTAATGAATTTTCGGCGAAAATAAGTACAAGTTTTCGCCAAAAATGTTAGTTAAAAAGTGCTGTCGGTTTTCAAAAAGGTTTTCGCCAAAAAGTTTAGGTAAAAACGTCTGGAAAACTCAGTGGGATTTCAAAGGGCATTTTCGCCGAAAACATGGGTATATTTTCGCCGAAAATTTTGAACTCTACGATTGAAAATATTTTCGCAATCCCGTTAAACTTCAGAAAATCACAATTAAATCCACAAAAATCGGAAAGACCTCAAATGACTTGCAATTGACACTACGACACACAGACTACACATGAAAAATAAGACAACAAACAAACTGACACTTTTGGCTCCTCCGAACTGACTCTAAAACACTAAGGTTGACACAAATGAAAAACTGACTCTGTGGGTTGCCTCCCACGAAGCGCTCTAGATTAACGTCCTTGAGCTGGACGATACCTAGACGGTATTAGGAGACATCCCAACTCAGGTTCTCCTTAACGCTAGCATCGGAGTTCATGAAGTAGAGCTTCGGGGTATCTCCGGTGAGCGTGAATTTCTTCCCCTTAGCGTGTGTAAGCTTGGTACGTCCGTCGGGAAGGTGCTCAGTGATCTTGAATGGACCAAAGAGCTCTGTCAAGGGATCATCGTCTACGAGGAAGATGGTAGAGGGAATGAGAATGATTGACTTCGTCTTCTCTTTAACCTCCGACTTTGTATCACCAGGATCGGTGATCGTAGGTATTTCCTTAGGAGATGCTTTAGGCTCCTCCTTCAATACTTGTTCCGGCGCCGGTATCTCGGAACGAATTGGTGGTGCAGCTGGCTCGGTAGAGGGTGGCGGTACAACTGGTCTCCAGACCATTTGAGTCTTCATCTTCTTGTTCTTCCCCGGGATCTACTAGGATCTTTTCTGGCTGGCTTAGAAGAGGCTTCCAGTTCCTTCTTCTTTGGCGGCTTCTGAGGAACAGATTTGGTTTCTACTTGGTAATCTGTTCAGCACCTGCAACAGCAATTGATCTAGGGATACTAGAAGAGCCATCAGTGACGGAGTTGACCGGAGTCAACTCCACAGTTTCAACAGCTAGACAATGAAATTTTTCACTCTTAGGATTATATTTCATTCCGTCTTTAAGGCGGAATGTTATCATTTCTTTACCAACCCTCAAAGTTAAAGAACCATTTGGAACGTTAATTTGCATTCCAGTAGTAGCCATGAAAGGTCGCCCTATGAGAATAGTAGAATCATCCTTACTAGTATCAATGATAACAAAGTCAGCTAAGAACCTGAAAGGACCACATTTACACATTTAGTAACAACGTCTTTTATCTCTCCCCTAGGGGTTTTAAGTGATCTATCAGCAAAGACAAGTTGCATGCTAGGCGGTTCAAGTTCTCCTAGGTTCAATTTTTCATACAGACTCATAGGCATAACATTAACAGACGCGCCAAGATCAACCAAACAACGTTCTATCTCAACATCATTAATGACAAGAGGTAGAGTGAAAGAACTAGGATCAGAACACTTAGCTGGATATGGAGAGGAGGGTTTTGTGCTACGAGCATCAGGATATCCTTCTTTATTCCCCTTCATACCAGTCTCGATCCTTGCATTTTGCAGCAATGCTCTCGGAAATGGAGGCTTCACATAGTACGGTGCAAGAGGTGGATCATCCTCCTTAGGCGCCACTTTCAGTGCTTCTTTCTTCTCTGGAGTTTCAGTGATCCTCCGTAAAACAGAAGAAGCGTCAGCAGATAAGCATGTAAACTTTTTAACAGATACCATCTTAGCTTGTTCCTTTCTCGGATTCGGCTCTGTCTGGCTCAGAAGTTGGCCAAATGGTCGACCAGATGCTAGCATGCTCGAGATGTTGTTCACAACCTGCTCAATTCTTTGACCGGCTGCTATATAGCTTGAGCTTTAAACTGACTGTCATGATCGTCGAGTCTGGTGATGATCTGACTAAGCTTCTTGTCCAGGTCACTAACGTTGTTTTCCTTCTGGTACTGCTGACCTGTATAGGTGTTATTCAAATATTGATTCTGGCGATTGCCAGGAGCAGTTCCATAGTTACCCGGATTACGGTGTGGCGGCTGATAGACACCTCCCGGTGGATGGTTAGGCTTCTGATCCTGAGCTGGACCAGCTGGGTGGTTATTCTGGTTCTGCTTATGGTTGGCGCCATTATTGTAGGGATGTCTGTCTTGATAGTTCCCTTGCTGCCTGAAGTTGCGGTAGCCAGCATAACCATTTTAATTGTTAACGAAGCCTTGTTGAACGAAATTTACCTCTTCGACGGACCAGACTTCCGTCTTTCCAAAATTCTGGCAACGGCCTACATTATGCGCACAAGCTCCACACCATTCGCAATCAGCAACATAGACAAAAGTTGTCGGCGGTTTGATTGGTGTAGAAGACTTCTTCGGATGCTTCTCTACTTCTTCCTTGATAGTAGTTTCGAGATCGAGCTTGCTCCTTGATCCTTCTGATTGTCGTTCCCAGTTCCTTGACTTGGAAGCACAGTTTGCAAAATGAAGAAGAGCAGCTTCAGGTGTGAGCGTAGTGCAATCCCCTTCAGCTAGAGAATTGACCCACTTGGCAGATTCTTCTCGAAAACCTCGAGCAACAATTTCAGCTAACTGCCTCTGCTCGAATCCGTGATGAGGACAGTTGTAGAGAAGTTCTTGGAATCGATTCCAAGTATCATATAATCTTTCGCCTTCTTTTTGGGAGAATCTGGCGATGCTGTCCTTGATGGTTGTTGTTCTGGCAGGAGGGAAGTATTCTTCAATGAAGTCCTGAGCCAGAGTATCCCAATCAGTGTAATATCCAGGTGGTTTGCCAGTAAGCCACCTCTTGGCTGCGCCTTTCAGAGAGAACGGGAAAGCTCTCAAGCAAAGAGTGTTCTTGTCAAGGTTTCCGTTCTTGAAAGTGTTGCAGAGATCAAGGAAATCCGCCAGATGTGTGCACGGATTGTCTAGTGGCCTGCCTTCAAACTATAGATCCCTAGAGATCATAGTCAAGAATGGAATCTTGATCTCATAGTCAGGATCTCCTTCAACGCGCGGCACGGCAATGGCAGATCGAACGCTAGTCGCGCTCGGCTTGGTGGTGGTCAGCTAGACTCTTCTGTGCAGGTGGTGGTGGTGGATTTCCGCCTGGTGGTGGTGGTGGTGGTAACTGATCAGTCATGGTAGGAGATGGAGGAAGTGAAAGTGACTCGGTGTATGAAACGGATGAAGATGACAGTAAAGGTGAAGATGAGGAACTCTCCTTCAGTTCTTCAATCTTAATCGGAGTGACGGATGGAGGTGGATTGGTTCTGTTTCTCCTTGGAATCTGTGATTGTCGAGGTGGAGCAGAACTGCTTGGTCTCTCTATACTCTTAGCCTTGTCGGTTTGGGAGCGAGTCCAAGGGCGGCGATGCATACACCTGTGAGCAACCTACAAATAACAAAATCAAACGAAAACCAGTGTAAAATCGAAGTGGGCGGAAAAGTGAAAGATGGAAAGTAGAAGAATAAATTGCCAGTTCTTCTTTCAACCAATCAAAAGAAGTCCCCGGCAACGGCGCAAATTTTATGAACTCGTTGTTGTGCTGGTTCAAATAAATAACTAACAAAGCTAACAAAAGCTAGGGTAGATCGTATTCCACGGGCCTTCTAATGATCGACTACTCAAATAAGCTAGCAAATTACTCAGATTAAACACTTCGTGCGTGGTGTGAGTTTCACGACTTCTAATTCTAAGAAATGCAGAGAAATTAAAAATTGAAACTAAAAATAGATTGGAAATTAGGGTTGAAAACAGAGATGACAGACGAACTTAGACTTCGAATCCCCCTTCGTTCACCAGAGCATAGGCAATCAACAGATCATCGGATTTCAATTCTCATTCAATCAATTCTAAGACACCACCATAACTCCTAACCCTTAGGTTTAAGACCGACGAACGTTCGCTCTATCCGTTCTAGCTACCAAGATTAATTAGCCGCCCGGGTACGGTCGCCTCTCGCAATGACTTAACTTAACTGGTGGAATTACTAACGATTTATGAGTTACTCTTGCAGTGGATTAACCCTAACTGGTTCCTACGATAGGCACACTCCAATTATAAGGTTAATTGTTCAGTTTGATGTTTTAAAGTATGGCGAGCGTTCGCTTCTATCCTTAGCTTAACAAGAATCTAATCTAGGTGATCAATCCAGACAAGAAACATGAACAGTGAAGAACAAACCAAACATGAAAGAGAAACTGATTGAACTTTGAATCTAATCACTGCCGATCCGTGACCGCTTTAAAGCCATGGGTCACTTACGGTTCATCTAGTCTAAGCTCTAAGAGTTTAGCTACTCATGTTCATCACAAAAGAATCAAAGACAAAGAAACAGTTCATCATCCAGAGGAAGAACAGAAAAGTATCTGAAAAACCTAATTAAGACGACTCCGGCAGAACTTCGATCTTCCGGTAGATTGCAATCCTAGCTCTGCGTCCTCGAGATGGAAGGGATGGCGTCACGATCTCTTTCCGGCTCTTCGAACTCTAAACTCTCCTTCAGAACTCTTGAGAATCCTTGAAGTATTTGGTATTAGTTGGAAATTATGATTATGAAAAAGTATATTCTGATTTGGGCTGCCGGTTAAGTATTTATACTTAACCCTAATACCGCCGGATTTTAACTGAGATTTTCGGCGAAAATATGAAGGAATTTTCGCCGAAAATTCCTTTACAAAATAGGTTGTCTGTCGGCTGAATTCTCCTGTGTTTTTCGGACTGATGGTTTTCGGCGAAAACTTAACATTTTCGCCGAAAACTTCTTTGGTTGAGCTCTAGTGGATTTGTTCATGTATTTTCGCCGAAAACCCTAGGTGTTTTCGCCAAAAATTCCTTTGTAAACCGGGGCAGGATTTGGTTTGATTTGGTTGGCTCCTTGGATCAATTCTGATGCAATTCCTCGAGGTTCCAACGCCTTAGACACGTCCTTGGCTACTTTATTTGACGGCAAAAACCTGTGCTAACATAGAAACACTAGAAAACAATCAAATAGACCCGAAACGGGCCAAAGTAACACAAATGGCACGAGATAGGGCAATTGATTGAATATTCGTTATTCTACCCTAAAAACCATGTCTTAAGCAAGGAAATGTCGCTTAAATGAGGCGGATAATCACGTCAAATCGAGTGTCATCAAGTAACTAGTCAAAATGACTTTTGCAAGGGACCGTAACGATTCCTACACTACACGGGTTTATAATGAGATGGATTAAGGGATGAATGATGGAATTGGCTTTGGTGCGGTGCAGCTTTTAACTAACTTCCCTCGAATCTAGCCTATGGCTTCCTAACGTCTAACCAGACACGGGTGGAATAGTGGACGGTCATCCTATGATACCCTCAAGCAACCTAGCACTTTATTTTTATTTTTTTTTTATTTTCTAAATTTTTCTGACTTTTCTTTACATTTTCTTTTAACTTTGTTCTTCCATTTGTAGGGAGAAGAAAGTTATTGAACTAAACTATAAACTTTGAAACTTTGAACTTTTTTTTTGTTTTTTCGAAATTTTTCTCTTTTTTTTGTGCCAATTTTCTTTTAGTTGCTAGAGGGGTTTACACGTCTGGACATAATAGCTAAGACCACCTGTTTAATGGCTATAGGCAAGTTACCACAGACCGACTTCTGGTAGGCTAATCTAGAACTACAACCACAAAGGATCAACGGGGTGATGAAAAATGGGGATTAGCTGTAATGTATAACGAACCGAAAGAAGGGCCAAGCTCAAGGGTTTACACCTACTAGATTTAACGTTAGGTTGGCTATCTGGCTTAAGTAGCTTTAACTAGGTGCCTCTATCCTCCTAGAACTTGTGTCATCGTGTGGTCTCAAATAAGTCTCATGCAAATTCTAACTCATTCAAAGTACGAGAAAGTCACTCAAAAAGAATTGAAATTGCAAGTTTATGTGCAATGGATCAAAAGCTCACAGTTGGTTTGCTAGTCGGATTCGGTCATTATTATGCAATCAAAGTGAAATACTACAAGCTGATAAGTTTCCTGCCTGGACCTCTTTTCTGAATTATGATAAGAGCCCTCTGGGTAAAATTTGGGTTTTATGGAGGCCTAGTCTAGATGTTAATATTCTTTACTACTCTGATCAGATGGTATTGTTGAAGATTAATGGTCATTGCCCTTTAGTAGTTGGTGTGGTTTATGGTGCAAATAAAGTTGCTGAGAGGAAGAGAATGTTCGATGCAACTTGGCAGATTCTTAGCAGTATAGATTGTCCTATGTGTGTCTTGGGGGATTTCAATGTTATAGCAGACCCTATAGAAGCTTCAAATAGTATTGGTATCACTATGGGGATGAGAGATTTTGTGGAATGGATAAATCAATGTAAGCTTACTGATCATATGGCAGCAGGTCCCAGATTTACATGGTTCAATAATAGACAGGAGGACCCTATCTACAGGAAATTGGATAGATGTTTGTGAATGAAGATTGGTTGAAGGATAATAAGAAAAGCAGGCTAGAATTACTGGCCCCCCAGAAATCTGATCACTGTGGATTGATGTTGGACACTGAAATCATACTTAAAAGTCTCCCCAAGGCGTTCAAATTCTTTGAGATGTGGATGGCTGATGAGAGATATGGAGATGTAGTTGAAGAGGCTTGGTTATCTCAGCATGAGATAGGGAATAAGGATGGCTTCTTTAGGCTATATGCACGACTTAAAAATGTCAAGCAGGCTTTGAAGAAGCTCAATCAGGATAGCTTTTCAGATATTGAGTCCAGAGTTAAGGATGCTGAGAATAGGATGAAGAAGGCTCAATTAGAAGCCCTGAACAACCCTAAGCAAGATCTAGCTAAAATTGCAAAAAATTGTCAAGAGCAATGGCAATCTCTTAAGCTGGCAGAGGAATCTTTGATGAGGCAGAAATCAAGAATTGCCTGGTTAAATCTGGGGGATTCAAATACTGCATTTTTCCACAGGAATGTTAAAATCAGGCAAGCAAGGAATCAAATGGTGCATCTTGAACAACCTGATGGCACTTTAACTACAGATATGGATAAAATGGCAAATATTGCAACTTCTTATTATGGAAATCTGCTTGGAGAAGTTGATAAGAATGTAAGGAATAGTATAGTTGAAGATTTGGGGGGAATATTGCTGAAAACACTCTCAAAGCCTGCTGCTGAGAAGCTATGCAGAGAAGTAACAAATGAGGAAATTAGATTGGCCATGTTTGACATACCTGGTAGCAAAAGTCCAGGTCCCGATGGCTTTACTTGGGTGTTCTTTCAAAAATCCTGGGGGTTAGTTCAGAAGGATGTCTGCTCAGCTATACAAAATTTTTTTAGAAATGGGATTATGCCTCCGGTTGTCAACTCAACTCTGCTAGCTTTGATTCCTAAGAAAGGTAATGCTACTAATATAAAGGATTTCAGACCGATTGCCTGTTGTAATGTGCTGTATAAATGTGTGGCCAAAGTTCTTACTAAAAGACTAGCAGACTGTCTTCCGGAAGTGATTAGCAGCAGTCAATCTGCATTTGTGAAAGGCAAGCAAATAGGAGATAGCATTCTAATGGCGCATGAACTGGTAAGTGACTATCATTTGAAGCATACCTCTCCTCGCTGTGCGTTGAAAATTGATCTAAGAAAGGCATTTGATTCAGTGAATATAGACTTCCTGATTACTGCTTTAATAGCTATGGGATTCCCTGCTCTGTTTGTTAAATGGATTAAGGGTTGTTTGGGAAGTGTGATGTTAAGTGTTGGTATGAATGGGGGGTCTGTAGGATATTTCAGTAGTAAGAGGGGATTGAGACAAGGAGATCCCCTCTCCCCAGCATTATTTGTCATAACAATGGAACTACTGCACTGTTTGATGTTTAGAGCTGCTGATCAGGGGAACATTCCATATCATCCAAAGTGCAAGAAAATGCAGATCACTCAGTTATGTTTTGCAGATGATCTCATGGTTTTCACCAATGGTACTTTGAGTGGGGTGCAAGGAATTAAGGATGTTCTGACTTTGTTTTATGAAATTACTGGGTTAAGCATTAATCCTGAAAAATCAGAAATCTTCTACTCGAATGCTGTCACTAAGGAAGTAAGGCAGATCATTGCTGGTGCTACTGGTTTCAGGGAGGGAAAGCTTCCAGTGAGATATCTAGGAGTCCCTCTAATTTCAGGGAAATTGGCAGTTAAAGACTGTGATGTATTAGTTGAAAGAATCACAAAGAAGATTAGTGGTTGGAAGGTACGTACATTGAGCTACGCTGGGAGATTGATTCTGGTCAACACAGTTCTTACGGCACTAAACCAATACTGGATGGCAATATTTCTGCTTCCAAAGACAGTGATCAAGCAGGTTGAAAGGAAATGTAATGATTTTCTTTGAAAGGTGGGTGAGGGAAGCAGGAAGAAAGCAAAGGCAGCTTGGAAGGAGTCTGCTTTACCAAGGTCTGAGGGAGGTTTAGGTATCAAAGACCTGCACTCCTGGAATGCAGCCTGCATAGGTAGGCACATATGGAACATTATCACTCGGAGTGGCTCCCTTTGGGTGGCATGGGTCACAAAGTACAGAGTGAAGAAGGGTACTGTTTGGGACTGCACAGGTTATCCTTATCACTCTTGGGTGTGGAGGAGAATTCTGAAGGTAAGATCTCAAATGCAAACTTTTATTGGTGAGCAGAATGACCATTTTACCTGGGAGGGAAAAGCCATGATAAGATACTCAGTTAGTAGAGTCTGGGAGAGCATTAGAAGCAAAGGGGAGCTGGTTGATTGGAATATTTTGGTTTGGAAAGCCCCCATCATCCCAAAGCATTCTTTCATTTTATGGATGGCTGTGAAGAGGAAGCTTGTATGTAAAGTAGATATTGCAAAATGGGGTCTATCTACTGATATTAGCTGTTACTTCTGCTGCAATGGAGTTGACGACTGCAATCATATCTTCTACTCATGTAATTACATCAGAGAAGTGATGAAGGAGTGTGGACTTATGAGCTGGAATGGAGGCAGCTGGGAAGATAGTATTGCTACTCTTCCAGAAAGTGTAAAAATGATGCTGGAAAACGGCTCATTTGGAGATCGATTATTGCAAATATATGGTATGAGCGTTGCAGAAGGAATGCTGGAGAAGGGGCGATTCATTGTAGAGACCTGATTCAGAAGATCAAAGATGAAGCAGAAGTTAAACTAGTCCACAATTAATTAGTTTTGTCTCTGATTAGTAGCTATAGCTATTTGTTTTGTTAGTCTGTTCAGTTTTGTGAAGTTTCTTCAAGTTCAGTTGTAAAAATTGGTTCTCAAATTAGGGGGTTTTCCCTAATTTGTTTCTCATTTGGTGAATAAAAAGGCTCTAATTATTCATCAAAAAAAAAAATACTACAAGCGTGATAAAACTTTATGTTCTAACCAGAAAATTTAGCATCGATGCAAGTAAGTTGGTTACAAGTTCTAGGTTAAGTAGTCTAAGCATCATTATGAAAAATTGAAAACTCACCACAAGTCAAGAATCGAGCAATTCCATGCTAGAGGGACTAGAATGCACCACGAAAATCACACAGAAAGGCAATCAAGATCATGCAAGGTTCTCTAGCATCCTACCCCACACTTAAATGGTTCTGTGTCCTCAGACGAAACTAGAGTAAAGAGAAACGAAGAACCTGAAACGAGATGGGTGATGTAGTTGATGAACATGGAGAGTCCGGAACGGAGCGGAGTAGCTACTTAAGTTCCTACAAAAAAAAACAACAAAAGATCAAAAGGATACCGGGACAAGTGTCCTAGATCTACACAGAAAAAGATGGATCGAGATCCGAAAAGAAGAAACAAAAAGAAAAGAAAAGGAAACGATATGACCTGATCACTGTCCCTCAGGTGGGGGTGCTGGTGGTGTAATGTCGAGGTGCTCATTCACCTGCTGCCGCCAGGCCAGCTCTGTTTGGTGCCGAGTGTTTTGCTCGGTCATGAACTGCTGTAGGAGTAGCCATCTAGCATCTTGTGTCTTCTCGTGCTCTATCCGGTCCTTCTGCCATTGATGGGAACCGGAGGAGTAGTCCTGTTGCCACTGGTCTATGCGAGCTAGTCACTCACCATGTGGGCCTGAGGACTGTGGTTGAGCAGGCGCCGGTGTGGGAAAATTTGATCCCGAGAATGACATGTAGAAGTCGAGACTCCTGAAAGGTCAAGGCCACGTGCGACGCCGAGGTCTGCTCCGATGTGCTCAACCTCGGTGCTGGGAAGGGTTGGGTCCCACTTGTCACGTATCTTTAGCATGTTAATCAGACAAGAGATGAAAGGGCTGCCAGGAAGAGCGATGGGTAGCTTCTTGGTAGTTGTGCGCTTATGAAAGAACTGGGCTAGCCACCACCCTGGGTGAAGGCGGTCGAGCTCCTCGATGGCACGGAAGAGGATGAACTCTTCTAGGGATATGTGGTGGCGAGCTTCCTTGCTGCAATAACACAGAAAACGAGTCCAAACAAAATGAAGGAATTTGAAATGGGGTGAGCGATGTTACCTACCGTGGCGCGGCTTGGATCTGATTCGGGGTCACCAGAGATGAAGCGCCATAAGTCCGGATATGGGTAATGTGTCACCGAGTTCATCTCCTCAAACCCGTGGGAAGCATCTGCGAGGGTGGCATTGGGGTCGAAGAGGAGGGTGAACTCATTGATGGTCTGGTCGTACTAGACACCACGGAGATGGAAGCGTATGCACTTCAGGAGCCGATGAGGTTTTTGTGTGGTCATTTCAAACGAGCTCCAGAATTCCTGGAGGGCGACCAGAGGGTAGGTGTAGCCGGATGTGGTTAGAGCTCTCAGACGGGATAGCTCGAGGGCACGGGTGACGCTGGCATGCCATCCCTGGTGATGACTTTTGATGCTGTCTAGAGAGAGGATAGCAACCTTGGCAGGAGGGATGTCCTTGATCTTGTCGTAGGTCACCCGGTGTGCCAGAGGAAGGGTGGAAATGAACGGATGAGGGCCCTCGGAGGGAATGGGAGCTGGAGGTATAGGGGGAAGGACCTCCGGGGTCACGGCTCTCGGGGCGGAAGAAGAGGGGGTTGGAGCTCTGTCCAATCTGGCCTTTGTTCGTCGCTCTTTGTCGGCACCAGTAGTCTTAAACTTACCAGGGTTCCTGAAAGGAGAAACTCAAAACAACCCGATGAGAACAAAGTGGCCTCACCCCACACTTAGTCGAAAACCTCAGTTTCATAAGGAAATGAAAACAACCGAGTGGGGATACGCCAATCCAAAAACTGGAAACTAAAGCTCATCACGATGCAAGCATAAAAGGCAGGCAACGCATATCACACATACAAAGCTAAACCGCTAAGTAGACAAATCAACACCATACAAAACTCGGCAGTTAAACATAGCTAGCCACGATAAAAGGTTTCTCCAAGGCACAATCAAAGGATCAACGATATTTAACAATCATTAGGCACGGGAAGAAATGAACCGGGTATTCAAATTGGCTCCAAGAATATAAAAGTCAAACCGCAAGCTCGCAGAAAGCTAATGCCGTAAGAAAATCATCGAAAACCACAGCAATCCCCATTCAAAAAACATCAAAATATAGCACAATAATCCCTAAGCACACTATATCAACTAGGTTGAAACAATCCTGCAAAAATCACACCGAAACAGCAGGCACGCAAATCGAGGTAGACCGAAAAAGTCAACCAAAGTCAAACTCGACAAAATTCAGCAATCTACACGGCAAAAGATTCGCAATGAAAACCCAACAACTAACCTTGAAGCCATGGTGGCTGAAAACAAACGTACGATAAGAAATCGGAGAAAAACTCAAAAAGTGGGTTTCAGGTGGAACCGGGGCTAGAGAGCTCCGATTCGGGTGATCTAGGTGTCAAAATGTGCAGGGGGAGAGGGGAAGCGAGCGGCGGCAGTGGCGGCGGCGGAGCAACGCTTAAATTGGTGGTAGCGGTCTGGGGGTTTTCTAAAAGTGGTGGGGGGTTCAGCCGAAAAAAGTAAATAAAATGAGAGAGATTGTTTGGATTTTTCTAGAAATTTTCGGCGAAAAGAATTAAAGTTTTCGCCGAAGAAAAGTTTGAAAACTGTCTGCCGGATTTTTAAGAAAGTTTACGGCGAAAAGTTTGAACTTTTCTTTCGAAAAGTAAATAAAAAACTTGTCAAAATTCATAGGAGGTTTCAAAGAAAAGTTTTCACCGAAAAGAAGTGCAATTTTCGCCGAAAACTATGACCTGCAGTTTTAACAAAATTTTCTAAAATTCCGGCAAACTTTGAAAAATCAAAACAAAATCAAAAACGGTTGGAACAATCCCAAATGAACTAGAAACTGAACCGAGGACACACGGCACACACAAGAAAAATAAAGGAACACACAAAAGACACGTGTGGCTCCCCCGAACCGACACTAAAACAAGACTGACTGAAACATTCAAAAACTGACTCCAGCCATGGGTTACCTCCCATGAAGCGCTCTTGCTTAACGTCCTTGAGCTAGACGATACCTGGATGGTCGTCATGGGGTTGAGTTGAAGTGGTGAACGTCGATCAGGGCAGCAGCTAAACCTTGGAGATACCTCTTGAGCCTATGACCGTTGACCATCATCAAGACCTTTTATTTCGACAGCTCCTAGTGGTGTCTGCTTAACGACTGTATAGGGACCAGACCATCGGGACTTCAACTTTCCAGGAAAGAGCTTTAGGTGTGAGTTGTACAGAAGGACCTGGTCTCCGGCGTAGAACGTCTTATGTTCTATCTAATGAGAGTCGTGAATCCGTTTGGTTCATTCTTTATAAAGCCTTGTGCTCTCGTAGGCGTTGAGGCGGTGCTCTTCAAGTTCATCTATCTGCATAAACCTCTTATCTCCTACAAACTCGGGACGCAAGTTCAGATCTTTAATAGCCCAGAACACCTTGTGCTCATGCTCGACCGGTAGATGGCATGCCTTGCCATAAATGAGCCGATACGCCAAAGTACCGATAGGAGTCTTCAAAGCAGTTCGGTAAGTCCATAAGGCCTCATCGAGCTTAGATGACCAGTCCTTTCAAGGCCGGCCAACTCTTCTATCAAGAATCTGCTTGAGCTCACGGTTAGTCACTTCCGCTTAACCGTTAGCTTGAGGGTGATAAGCGGTGGACATTCGATGGGTGACGCCGAAACGCTTGCATACCCGATCAAAGTGTCCATGGAAGTGGGTGCCCCTATCGCTTATAATGAAGCGTGGGGTACCAAAACGCATGAAAAGACGTTGAAGGAACTTCCCTACCACTCTTGAATTATTAGTGGGTAAGGCTTCCGCCTCAGCCCACTTAGAAACAAAATCAACGGCTATAAGGATATACTTGTTTTCGTTGGAGGGTGTGAAAGGTCCCATGAAATCAATCCCCCAAACATCAAAAACTTCAACAGTTAAGGAAATATTTTGAGGCATCTCATTGCGATTTGAAATGTTACCTGACCTCTGGCATTCATCACAATGGCGGGAAAACTCATCATAGTCATGGAATAAAGTCGGCCAAAAGAATCCGGCTTCCAGCACCTTCCGTGTGGTTCGATTCCCTCCGAAATGGCCTTCATGGCATTGACGCATGATGTCAGCTGCTTCGTCTAGTGAGACACATCTTCTGATCATTCCGTCAATTCCGATTCGGAATAAGAAGGGGTCATCCCAGAAATATAATTTGGACATCTTGATCAGCCTTCTTCTCATGTTGTGGTCGAACTCTTCTGGAATAGTACCAGAGGTGAGGTAGTTGGCGGTGGCCGCGTACCAAGGTTCATTTGATGTGGTTGCATTACTCAAGGTCTGAGCGTGATGGATTGCCCATGGTTATGCTATTTACCTGTTCTTGGTATTCAAGACGCAACAACTCATCAGGGAAAGAATCATCGATAGGAGAGGTAGAAGACTCCTAGTTGGGATTCTTCGAGTCGAGACAGGTGGTCGGCTGCTACATTTTCTGCTCCCTTCTTGTCCTTGATCTCTTGTCGAATTCTTGAAGTAAGAGCACCCAACGAATGAGCCTGGGATTTGAGTCTTGTTTTGCCAGAAGATGGAGCAGCGCAGCATGATCAGTATAAACTATGGTATGTGAGAGCACCAGATACTGTCTGAATTTGTTGAACGAGAACACAATTGCTAGGAGCTCCTTTTCTGTTGTGGTGTAGTTGCGTTGAGCATCGTTAAGAGTCTTGTTAGCGAAGTAGATTGGATGGAATATCTTTTCCTTCCTCTGTCCCAGAACGGCCCCAACCGCGAAGTCGCTAGCATCGCACATGATTTCAAAGGGAAGGCTCCAATCTGGTGCCGTGAGGATGGGTGCGGTGGTGAGCTGGATTTTTAAGATCTCAAAGGCTTCAAGACACGCCTTGTCAAATACGAACGGTGTATCCTTTTCCAAGAGCTTGGTCATAGGGAGAGTTATCTTGGAGAAATCCTTAATGAATCTCCGGTAGAACCCTGCGTGACCAAGGAAGCTACGAACCGTCTTGACATAGGAAGGTGGCAGAAGGCTAGCAATTGTTTAAAGCGTGGCGCGGTCAACTTCTATTCCAAGTCTAGATAACTTATGGCCAAGAACAATACCTTTAGTTACCATGAAATGGGACTTCTCCCAACTTAGAGCTAGATTTGTCTCTTCGCATCGAGCTAGTACCTTGTCCAAGTTAGCCAGGCATTGAGAGAATGAATCACCATAAACAGAGAAATCGTCCATGAATACCTCCACGGAGTTCTCTACTAAAATCCCCAAAGATAGCAAGCATGCATCTCTGGAAAGTGGCTGGAGCATTGCACAATCCAAAGGGAATACGACAATAAGCAAAGGTACCAACCGGGCAAGTGAAGGTCATTTTCTCTTGGTCCTCGAGCTCTATTGGAATCTGGAAGTATCCGGACATCCCATCCAAAAAACAGTAATATTCATGGCCAGCTAACCTTTCAAGCATCTGATCAATGAATGGTAAAGGGAAGTGATCCTTCTTGGTTGCATCATTGAGGCGTCTATAATCAATGCAGACTCTCCATCCTGTGACGGTACGGGTAGGAATAAGCTCGCCCTTCTGATTAGGAATCACCGTGATCCCTCCCTTCTTTGGAACAACTTGAGTCAGGCTGACCCAAGGGCTATCGGCGATGGGATAGATAATCCCGGCGTCAAGGAGCTTCAGGACTTTCTTCTTCACAACATCTTGCATCATCGGTTCAACCGGCGCTGTGGTTGTCTCACCGGTTTGAACTCCTCATCTACCACTATCCGGTGTTTGCAGAACGTCTCTGAGATCCCCCCGAATGTCAAATAGTTGCCAGGCTATAGCCCGGATGTGTTTCTTTAGTAGCTTGACTAGTTGCTTCTTCTGCCCGGATGACAGTGCAGAACTGATGATAACTGGAACCTGACACTCCTTCCCTAAGAATGCATATTCCAGATGATCTGGGAGTTCCTTAAGTGTGAGCTCTGGTGGCTGTTCATATGAGGTAGTGATCCGGTTGGGTGAACGCTCAAGAGGCGACAGTGTAGGAGTACTTGCGGATGCCAATTTCTGGTCGGCGAGCTCCTCCTGCCATTGGAGTTGTTCTGGGTCATCCAATGCGTCTTCTAATGAAACACAACTCTAGCGGATCTCTAGTCAAAGAATTAGTAACAAAGTTGGCCGAAGCCAACTCCATAGCATCAATTGAAAAACATTTATCATCTTGCACAGAAGAATATTTCATGCTGTCCTTGAGGCGGAATGTTACACTATCTTCTCCGACCATCAAAGTCAACGAGCCCTGTTTGCAATTGATATTTGTGCCAACTGTGGTCAGAAATGGTTGTCCTAGGATGAGAGTGACATCCACCTCTCAGGTATCTAGAACAACAAAATCGTTTATCATACATGGTAATGTAAAAGGTCCAGGGTCGCGACACTTGGCTGGGGGGTGGCGGCTGATGTAGGAGAGACGGTTTATTAAGGATGTCGGCGTACTCATTGGTGAGGGTGACGGAGAACACCTCCCCGCTCTTCACGTTCTTCACTAGATCCTTAAAGAATTTTCCAAGCGGCGGTATGATCTGCACAGCTTCAGTCACTTGTATCTTGATTTCTGTATTCTTCAGAACTGAGTACCATCTTTTGTACTGAGTGTTCAATGTCTTAAGCTTCATGACCTTTGGATACGGGATCCTTGGTTGGTAAGGTGCTAAGACTGGTGTAGGAGTTTCTGTTGCAGGGGGTTTTTGAGCCGCTTCATCCTCTCCCTTATCTTCTTCCTCTGTCGTGATATCCTCAACTTCTGGCATGTTCACAGCATTAGCATCAGGTACCATATCTGGCTCTGGGGCCTTCGGATCAGCTGTCTGCTTCCCACTTCTGGTTGTGATGGCTTTGGCATGTTCACTCTTTATGCAAAGGTTGCTCTGAGATGGTGCTTGACCGAAGAAAGGACTGTTGGCTAACAGAGTAGCAATATTGTTCACGTACTCTCCACCCTCTAGCTCTGAGCAATTTGTCCCTGGTTAAGAGCGGATTGAGCTTTGAATTGATTATCATGATCGTCAAGTCTGGTCATGATTCGATTGAACTTCCTTTCGAAATCATCTTCTCTGCTATAGTGCGGCGTCGATCGTTGAGGCTGGTATCCTCCGGTAAATCTAGGAAAACCTTGATACACCCCAAATGGTTGACCATTTTGCTTTTGACCATGCCTGTAGTTACAGTAGTCGGAATAACCTCTTTGGTTGTTGGTGAAGCCCTAACCAATAAAGTTTACCTCATCAGCAGACCAGGCGTATGCTCTAACCAAAGTTCTGACAATAGCGTTCGTTATGCGTGCAGGTTCCACACCATCCGCAGTCAGCTGCGAAGACTGAAATTGGCGGAGAGCTAGTAAGAGCGTCGGCTTTATTTAGCCGTTTCTGGACTTCGGCTTCAATCTGTTCTTCAATATTCCAGCGACTCCTAGCTACTTTGGTTTGCCTCTCCCAATTTCTGGATTTAGAGGCGCGTTTTTCAAAATGAAGCAGAGCAGCTTCTAGTGTGAGGGCGGTACAATCTCCATCGGCTAAGGAGTTGACCCATTTTGATGATTCCTCGTTCAATCCTTGAGCAAAGATCTCAGCTAGTTGTCTCAGCTTGAAACCATGATGAGGGCAACTGTAGAGGAGCTCTTGAAATTCATTCCAAGTGTCGTATAAGCTCGTTCCTTCTTTCTGCCTGAACCTGGAGATGCTGTCTTTATAAGCGGTTGTTCGAGAAGGAGGGAAGTACTCCTCGACAAAGTCTTGAGCTAGTCGATCCCAGATTGTGTAGTGACCAAGAGGTTTACTATTTAACCATCTCTTGGTAGCACCTTTGAGAGAGAATGGGAAGGCTCGCAAACACAAGGTGTTCTTGTCGAGATTCCCGTTCTTAAGGTCTCGCAAAGAGCAATGAAGTCAGCCAAGTGGGTGCAAGGGTTGTCAAACGTCTTTCCTTCAAATTGTAGATTCCTAGAGATCATTCCCAGGAAGGGGATCTTGATCTCATAGTCAGGATCGTTGTCATTAAGTGGTACATAGATGGATGATCGAACGCTAGCAGCGCTTGGCTTGTTGTAGTCCGCAAGACTCCTCTGAGTAGTCATTGCGGTGAGGAAAGATGGATCAGAAATGGCTTATTTCTGAACTTGCTTAACCTGCAGAAGACAAAAACAAACACAACCGGTGTAGAATCAAAGTGTGATGGGAAATGAAAGATGGAAAGGTAGATGAATAAAATGCCAACTCTTCTTTCAAGTAATTAGAAGAGTCCCCGGCAACGGCGCCAATTTGATGAACGTTGTGATGCGTATCAAATAACTACCTAGCTAAAAGCTAAGCAGATCGTATTCCACAGGTCTCTTCTAATCGTCTACTCAAATATGATGGCAAATTACTCAAGTTTAAACACAAGTTGAACGTGGTGTGAGTTCCACGACTTCTAGACTAAAAAAGCAGGAAATAAGAAATGAAAACAGAAAACAGTTAAAAGATTGATTGACTTAACAAGACGATAGACAAGCTTAGATTTCGAATCCCCGTAAGATCACCAGGACATTGGCGATCACAAGACTAGCGGTTTTTAATTCCTAATCATTCAGTTCTCAGACACCACCATAACTCCTGACCCTTAGGTTTAAGACTGGCGAACGTTCGCTTTATCCGATCTAACTCCGAAGATTAATTGACCGCCCGTGCGTTCGCTTCTGCAACGGCAAACTAACTGGCGCAATTACTAGTGATTAATGAGTTACTTTTGCAGCGGATTAACCCTAACTGGTTCCTACGAAGAGAAATTTTCCAATGAATAGGTTAACTGTTGATTTGGTGTTTTGAAGTGAGGCGAACGTTCGCTACTATTCTCAACTTAACTAGTGCAACACCCGACCTAAATCGCCCGGGTCCAACCCGTGGTTAGACCAGAAACCAGGGTTACAGTTTGACCCAAAGACGTAAAGAAACCAATAAAATATTATTTAACTCAATAAATGCATAAAAATAATAGAAAATAGAAGCTTTCATAGTTCAAAACTCAAACCAAATACAATTTCAAATCCCAAATTCATACTCAAAATAAATGATTCCAAAATCCCCAAAACATCAACTGAATAAATAAAAAATCGTCCTTTAAGTACTCAGTCATCGTCCTTTAGTCGTCTGTTATATCCAAGCTCCAACCGCCACAACTGCTGCTCCAAGCTCGGCTCACCAACTTACTTCTAACTGAAAAGAGAGACTAAGGGGGGATAAGTTTCCTAATGAAACTGAGTGAACCCACTGGGCTTAACTAAGTGTTGTCCTAATCCGAGGAAGCGGTTCCAAACTCCACACAAGACATCGACAATGGAACCAAACCAGACCTTATTCAAATTTTAACACCCTAAAAGTAGTCTAGGTGATCACATAGGTTCAGTTCATCATTCACATTCACATTCAATAACATCGACATAAGCATCATTGCATCAGCATTCAATCACAGAGCACAATCCATAGAACAATTCATAGTTACCATCAGCTCATACAATGATACACATTCACACATTCAAACACAATCATTAAACTAGGTGAGTTATTAGGCGCCAAGGAGTTATCCACACTACCACCGCCGGCCATCTCATCAACCAGACGCATCCATGAAGGATCCTTCCACGAGGGAGAACAACATTTGATGCATCCACACAGGATCCTTCCACGAAGGAGAATGACAACCATCCTTGGTAACCCAACCAAGGGATTCACCCCAGTGAAACGGACTCATACTACTAGTATCTCGGGTGGGGTAGTGTGAGCTCCTTCCGGTTCTACTTTTACATACAATTCGCATATCATACTATTTCATCACAACACATCCATCCACTTCAACACATCACTCATGATTCCATATCTCAATCACATTCCATCATCCACTTCCATAATTTCACAATCCGATCACAACACACAATCTATCAACACATCACGCAATAGGGTAATCGGCTAGCTCACCGGCCACCCCCACCTGCAAGTACAAGGGTAGCCATGTCATGAGTCTAGGGATCACCCACATGTTCCTCTTTCTCAGAACGACCCCACATTGGCAGGGCCATTCTCCTGCATCCACAACTGAAATTCATAATGGGGTCGTTTGGTTGGATGATATCCACATATCATGATATGTGAGATATATTGATATGTTATTATATTGATATTGGTAAAAGGGATTCTTTGATATCACTGTTTGGGGTAGTGATATTTAAATGAGTGGTGAATTATGAGTGCATGGATGAATGTACCAAAATACCCTCATTTGCTTGAACAAAGTATAAAAGTAGTCCTAACATTTAATTAAAAAGCATGTGTGTTTATAAATTAAAATTTGTAATATCTCTTTTTTAATTCGTGAATGTATTTATAAATTAATTACTCGAGTTAAATATACTTTTAGAATAATAAATGCTCATTAATTAAGAAAATAATTAGTATTATATTTACCGCTAACACATCTCCCTCGTTTAGCAAAAATAAAATAAAAAGTTAAAATAATTTTCATGGTGAATTCTAATTCTAACTAAAAAATTATAATTAAGGAATTAAAAACTAATCATAATTATTTATCTTAATTAATAAATAAATAAATATAAAAATGCATAAACACAAGACAATATAAAATGAGAAAAAATAAATTGGGGTAATGGGGTTGATGACATTATAATTGTTAAGGTTGAGTGAGGATAGAATTGTCCAAAAACTGTGATATCTGTAGATTTGGTTGGAATAGTTTTAGCACACCCAACCATGTGCATATACTTCTATATTTATATAAGGATTAGTTACTTGAAAGTAGGAAATTAGTTACACAATATTAGGAAGGATAAATACAAGATATGAGCTAGAATATTTAAAAGGCGTCATCCTTATCACCCTCCCGCAAGCCAATGGCGGGTCTGACAGTGAGCTTGAGACGAAGAGCTGTAAACCGTGGTGCTGGCAGAGGTTTCGTCAGCATATCTGCTATTTGATCCTTTGTGGAGATGTAGGCTATATGTAGGTGTTTCGAGGCAACCTTCTCTCGAACAAAATGGAAATCTATCTCTAAGTGTTTGGACCGACCGTGGAAAACGGGATTTCTTGACAAGTACGTTGCTCCAATATTATCGCACCAAACAGTCGGTGCTTGTTGGGGGGGGGGAACCTGATCTCAGCTAGAAGAGATGTTAACCATAGGACCTCCGAAGAAGCGGTAGCTAATGCCCGGTATTCAGCTTCTGTTGAAGATCTCGAAACAGTCTTCTGTTTTCGGCTCGTCCAAGATATGAGGTTTGGGCCGAGATATGTAGCGTACGCACTCGTTGACCGCCGATCAGCCTCATCACCTGCCTAGTCAGCGTCGGTGTAAACAGATAGTGTGTGCGTCGGATGTCCTCGGATAGTGATACCGTGTGTGAGTGTTCCCTTGAGATAACGTAGTACCCTCTTCAGGTGTACCCAATCGGTCATGGACGGAGCATGCATCGTTTGCGACAACTTATTCACCGCGTAGGATATGTCGGGTCGTGTCATCTGTAGATATTGCAAGCTGCCCAAAAGTTGCCGAAACTCCGTGGGGCGGTCGAAAGGTGCTGTGTCTGTCACCTTTGCCTTGTATAAGGCGTAGCTACTGGATTTGAGTCATGAAGTCCAGCCTTCTTCAACAACTCTTTTGTGTATTTTGTTTGCGTCAGGTGCATGCATGCAGCAGTTTGCTTGACTTCAATTCCCAAGAAGTAGCTGAGCCTCCCTAGGTCCTTTAGCTTAAATCGGCTGGCAAGCTCTTGTATTATACTTCAAACCTGCACACTCGATGCTCCAGTTATTATAATATCGTCAACATATATTAACACTATAACCGGCGACGGGTGTGAGAGATAGAACAATGAGGTATCAGTTTTCAATCCCTGAAACCCGAGTTGCACTAAAGCGTCTCGTAAACAAGAGAACCATGCTCTCGGTGCCTGCTTTAAACCATAGAGCGATTTGTTTAGTCGACAGACATGTCTCGGACGGCTCGGATCTGCAAAACCTGGAGGCTGTACCATATAAACCACCTCGTCGAGAGTGCCATGAAGGAAGGCATTAGATACGTCCAACTGATTAATAATCCAATTCTTTGAAACCGCTATTGAAAGAATTAGTCGTATAGTAGCAGGTTTAATTACCGGGCTGAACGTCTCATTGTAATCAATCCCTTCCGTTTGGTGGAAGCCCTTTGCAACTAAGCGTGCCTTGTAGCGAGCCACAGATCCATCCGGGTTCCTCTTTATTTTAAACACCCACTTATTGCCGATTGCCTTCTTGTGTGGACTCGGTTCCTCTAAGGTCCATGTGTTGTTTTCTAGAAGAGCATTGAACTCTTCATTCATAGCCCGTCTCCATGTCTCCTTCGGGTAGGCTTGAGAAAAACATGTTGGCTCGACATCATCAATAGTCTGGACTGCCGCCGAGAAAGCGCTTGGTTTTAAGTGCCCTGTTCTTGAACGGGTGACCATTGGATGGAGATTGGCAGTGGGTTGCTCTTCCCTTCTGTCTACCGTCGGCTGTGGGTCATGCATCTCGACGTTGGCCGTTGTTGTCGAGGGTTGTGACTGCTCGGGCAGTTGGAGGACGAGCGGGTTAGGCAGAGATAGGTGAGCTGGTTCACTGTTCGGTGGCGTCGGGGTCTCACTGAGTACCAAGGGCTCCTGAAAAGGGAAGGTTAGTTCATCAAACACAACATGCCTCGAAATGTGAATTTTATAATTCGTTAAATTTAGGCAGTGGAAGCCTTTGTGTTGTGAACTGTATCCCAAGAAAACGGACGGGGCAGATTTCGGCTCTAGCTTGTTGACCGAATAGGGCTTCAGCCATGGGTAGCACAAACACCCAAACACCTTCAGTTGTGTATAATCAGGGAGCTCATTAAACAAGCAACGGAATGGTATATCATTATTAAGGCTTGTCGACGGCAATCTATTAACTAGATAGACCGCGGTACGAAAAGCAAAAGGCCAATATTGAAGGGGAAGCTTAGCCTGATGTATGAGCGTCCGACCTAGCTCAGTGATGTGTCTGTGTTTCCTTTCGGCACAACCGTTCTGCTCTGGCGTATGAGGGCATGACGACTGAAATATTATTCCTTCTTTCGTTAGGTACTGTGACAGCTTCTGATATTCTCCTCCCCAATCTGCACGGAACGAACAAATAGGACGGCCGAAAAACTTTTCTACCATTGCACGGAAGGTTATGAACACAGAGAGTAGATCAGATCTATACTTCAGAAAATAAATCCAACAATACTTGCTGTAATGATCATAAAAAATCACGTAATATTTGTGACCATCCACCGACTCAATAGGTGTTGGACCCCACACATCACTGCAAATTAGATCTAGAGGACCTGACGCTCGATAATGAGATAACGAAAATGGTTGTTTATGCAATTTCCCTACACAACAGTCATGACATATATGCGCCATGCGCTTATTAGAAAACTGAATATCCAATGTTCGTAGTGCCGGTTTCACACACTCCATGTTCGCATGCCCCAACCGGCGATGCCAAGGGACAACGTCACCATATTCACCTTCGGTTGCGCCCTATGCAGTAATGAGAAGGGGATATGATAAAGGCCATCCCTACTCCGGCCTTGGTATAGTATCATGCGACTCTCCCGATCCTGTATGCACACCACATTTTTATAGAAAAGAATAGCAAGATCGTTATCCCGTGTTAGAGCACTTATCGAAAGCAGATTCTGACAAGCCGACGGCACAACCAATATATCATCCAATTTAACACAAGCTCTATCAATAAGAAATTTAGCCGAACCAGAATGAGAGATCGGGACTAGTTTACCATCGCTAAGCTGGACTTGGTCAGTGCCCTGGTACTCGGAGTGCAAGGCTAGGTTGGCTAGATCATCGGTCAAATGATGCGTCGCGCCCGAGTCGAGTGCCCATGTAGCACCTGCTTGTGTCAGTGAAGTCGAGTAGTGAGCCTGGGGTCCTTGCTGTCCTTGACGAGGTGACGGACACATCTTGAAGTGATGTCCGAAGCCGTTACAGTTGTAGCACACTAGAGGACGACTCGTTGGCGGATTCGGCAGAAGCGGCAGTTGGAACGAGCGCCGCCCTTGGTAGGGCTGCTGTCCCCTAGGCTGCTGCCGCTGGTATACTTGAGGCGGCGGGTAACTGCTCCGACCTGCGGGTGGGTATGATGGTTGCCGACCCTTCGGTCGTCTCGAGCGGTCGCGGCTTCCAGCAGGAGGTGCCGCATAGTTAATCTGCGGTGGCGTGAGTAACGAAGCAGCCTCGTCCATCTTCAGATCAAGCTCCTCCGACAGGAGCAGGCCATGTAGTTCCAGAAAAGTGACCTCCTCCGCCCGATTGTGTAAGGATCGGATCAGAGGTCGATAGGTGGTAGGGAGTCCCCGCGTCACCAGGGGCGGAACTAGGGGGAGCCGGGCCGAGCCCCGGCTCACCCCACTTTCGGTCCCGAGCGTTTAATCCGAGTATAAATTTGTGATTTTTTCGAATCCGGCTCAGTGTAAAATTTAAATTCGGCTCAGTGTTATTTTAATTCGACTCAGTTCATTGTTATAATTTCAAACTTAACAACTAAATATATTCTAATACCTTTTTCTCTTCAAAAAAAACCCTAATATAATTAATATACTCAGTCATATTAACCATACCCTTCCCTAATGCTAATGTTTCGTCAACATGTGTAGAGGGTTGAGTAAGCCCAGTACCATTTTATCTCGACTTATGAATGAGTAAAAATACAATATTTGATGATAAATCGTTCAAATTAATAAAAAATCGCCGGTGGCACATTCTAATTTCATTTTTTCAAGAGTAATATTAATAATCTTAAGAACAAACATATCGGTCGCAATGATCTAATGGCAAATAGTATTATATATTGAAAGTAAAAATAATATATGTAACGTAATATATATTCTAGTAATAAATTTCGGCTCAGGACATTTTCTAATCCTGGTTCCGCCCCTGCGCGTCACGTTCTCGACGAGCTCCGAGTCAGACATAGGTTTTCCAAGAGCATGAAGGCGGTCAGCCATATTCTTCGCCTTCTGGAGATAGTCGGCAATGCTGTCATTCTTCTATTTCAAATCCTGGAGTTGGGATCTGAGTGATCGAATCAGGGAAGGACTCCCCGAGCCGAAAGCAGTGGCAAGGGCCAGCCATGCTTCGCGAGCGGTCTTCATCCCGACGAGGGTGTGTATCACCGTCGGGGAAAGTGAGTTGATCAACCAACCCAGGACAAGCTGGTCCTGGCGGTGCCACTTTGTATACTGCGGTGTGACCACTCCTTCGGC
This sequence comes from Linum lewisii, assembly GCA_034768395.1. Lineage (NCBI taxonomy): Eukaryota > Viridiplantae > Streptophyta > Magnoliopsida > Malpighiales > Linaceae > Linum > Linum lewisii. The sequence goes on from CM068300.1 coordinate 23,183,280, forward strand.
ATTCTCTCTGGCTGGAGCGTTGCCGGTTCCATCAACATGAGATATGAGATCGTACCCAGCAAGAAAGGGTTTGATCTGAAGCTTCCAGAGCACGTAGTTTGACGAATCAAGCTTGACGGACAGCTGAGAAGGTGGGGGAGGTAATTGCTGTTGGTTGGCAGCCATGGTGGTCGGCGGCAATTTAGGGTTTTAGAGGTAGGGCTTTCGAAGAAGAAAAGAAAGAGAAAAAAAGAATTTATGTGGAGGCTCTGATTACCATGTAGATTTGGTTGGAATAGTTTTAGCACACCCAACCATGTGCATATACTTCTATATTTATATAAGGATTAGTTACATGAAAGTAGGAAATTAGTTACACAATATTAGGAAGGATAAATACAAGATATGAGCTAGAATATTTAAAAGGCGTCATCCTTATCAATATCAATATCACTCTGAAGATATTCACCTCCCCACATGAATATCTGTTGAGTGATTTTGATATCACTTTTGGCCCCAGATATCATGATATTCAGGACAGAAAAACGATGATATCCTTAATATCATGATATTTGCAGTTATCAATATCAATATCATGCAACCAAACAACCCCAATATCATATCACTTGCACCCATATCCCCAATTCATCCTAACTCTCTTCTATGTCAATTCATTGATCATTCCATTTCATCCCAACCCCAAATCACAGCAATCAACAAACAATCAATCAGAACACATTCACAAAACTATTCACCCATTTTACACTCATCATTTTCATGCAACTCCTAGCTTTCATCTAAGTCGAAATTAAAACTCCTCGTGATGTCCAAACTACCTAACAACGCTAAACCCTCACCTTAGCCTAAAAGCAGCCCCTGAATTCTGTCTAGAAAAGTCCGTCTTGTTGTCCTGATTCCACCGATCCTGACGGTTCGTCAATCGGAGCTCTAACGAAAGAGTAATGGCAAATCTCTGAATCACCAATCGAAGTCCCCTGCCAAACAACCCTTAAAGCCAAACTTCCAGGTCGGTCCCCCAACTTCCTCCGTTAAGCTGCGGGGTTCAGTAACTTAGAAAGTTAACAAAACGAGCCTGAGTCCTTATCTGTCAAACTCCCACAGTTAGGGATCAAACCAGCATTGACCCCAACAATATCCAAACAACCCACATTTTTAAAGAAATAACAGAACGGCCACTTAACATTAGATAACAGCGGGAAGATCACTGAACTCCCTAAGGCTTGGCCCGAGGTCACCCTTCTTCTCCGTTCATCTCGGTCATCGCCGTCGAACCTCCGACTACTGCCGACGATGTCCCAGCTTCTTGGAACATGCCCAAACGGCCGCCTCGACGTTGCAGTCTCTCTCTTCGTCAATGATCCAAGGCCGTCGGATCCATCCCCATCCTCTTCGTTGACTGCTCAAGCCTCCCTAATCCATGTCGGCCACAACTACGGTTTCCACATCGAACCTCCTCTCTCTCTTTCTAAATCCCTAAAAAAACCCCGCCACTCGTCTTGAAGTGCGTGCCTTTTTACCCCACTCCACAAACCCTTCTTCTTTCTATTCATTTTGCTGAGCGGGAAAGAAACAAAGGAGTGGGCCTTTGGCACAACTCCACCTTCCCTCTTCTTCTCTCTCGTTGGTTAATAAAAGATGGCATAAGCCTTCTTCTTCTTCCATCTGAACGGGCCCTAAGCCCAACCCTTCCTCTCCTCTTAATCCCAACGCCAACTTCAATCCCAACTCTTGGGTCGGATCAGTTGGTCCGACTAATTGATTCGACCCACCGATTTAGAACTCGAACCCAACTATGAACCCGAAAGTGATATATTCCGCCAAAGGAATAAATCACACTTACAAATTAATTAATTAAATTTGAATTAAAAATCCTCAAAGTTTTAACCACAAGGCTTAACCGAGAATTTTGAATCCTGGTCGGAAACTCGGAACCGGGATGTTACAAGTCTCCACAACTTCAAAAGATTTCGTCCCCGAAATCACAAATCAGAATTGGGTCGTTATCCAAACTTCATCGTTACAGGAATCTCTCCAACAACCGGTTTTCAAAATCCCAAGACTCATTTCCCAAAAAGTGAAACGTTTGTAAATTCCCTTCAAATCAATTCATAAATCAAAATTCTAACTTCTTGTTTAAAAACCCATAATGATGAAAGTTAAAATTACATTTTTGGTTAAAAAAAAATTATCAAATTACTTACAAGTATTAACATAAATCTTCAATGAGAACAATCACTAACGCTCGAAACGATAAAGCATTTAACAAATTGAAATCATAAAATTTCATCACTAATTGTCTTAAAGGCGAAAACGCTTGCAACTTCCTTTTAAATCAACGAAGAATTCAAAATACTAGCCTTCCATTTAAAACAAAAATCATTAAAATCAACCTTCATCCTTGTTAAAATATCAAATGGCTAAACGCTTTATAAATCCCCAACCCGAGTTACTCAAAGAAATACTAATGCCTGAGTTCAACGCCAACATACATTGATTGTTCAAAGTCATAAAATTTCTCATCCCCAAAAGTTAAGTCCCAAAAAGTACAGTTCTTTCCTCTTCAAAACCTTTTAAAATCTCAACAATGAAAACGAAATTCAAAAGTTTCTCAATAGATTAAAATTTCATTTAAAATGCACATTCGAAATCTACAACTAGTTCAAACCCAACATTCGTTCTTTTCAGACCAATTGACTTAAAAGAATTTCATAACATAATTCAAATCAAAATTTTCAAACCTTTCAAATTACTTTAACTACTTTTCTCCAAACAATTAAAACCCCTTCAACTTTCAAGAATTTAGAACCTCACGTTAAAATCCTAACCAAAATGCCGAGATAGATTCCTGTAACTCTACTAAATTCATCTCCTTGATCACTGTTAAATTACCAATAAAGCATACAATCAAAACCTAGCCACAAGACCGCATCCTAGATTCCTCTTCCAATTGTCAACCTTACTCCACAACTTCAAGCCTTGTGTACTCCACTGCCAAAACAGTCGCCGCCTAAGTCCAGCACCAATGTCTTATTTCTTTGAATACTCAATTGGTAGTTAACTTCCTAATTAACTACAACCTCAGTTCTACGGTCTATTCACTTCTCTATACCCAACACTCAGTTTCAGCTTAACCACTTCATCAAAATCGCAACCTTTCAACTCTTGGCTTTCTTCGTGACTTAGGAGGACCGAGGACCAAAATATTTCCAGTTGACCAGTTTTCAAATCGCTTTCTTTCTCAAAATATCACTTTCATTTCAAAGCCCCAACCCAGTTAAAATCATTTGAAAGACCTCTAGAATGTCAGTACTGCATTGATATTCTGACCTTTCCATTAGAGGGTAGCTAATCCTCTAACGGAATTAACAGTCCACCTATGCAGTAGAGACAAACCAAGCTCTGATACCATCTGTAACACCCGATCCAAATCGACCGGGTTCAACCCGTGGTTAGACCAGGAACTGGGGTTACAATTTGACCCAAAGACGTAAAGAAACTAATAAAATATTATTTAACTCAATAAATGCATAAAAATAATAGAAAACGGAAGCTTCCATAATTCAAAACTCAAACCAAATACAATTTCAAATCCCAAATTCATACTCAAAATAAATGATTCCAAAATCCCCAAAACATCAACTGAATAAAATACAAAACCGTTCTCTAAGTCCTCAGTCATCGTCCTTTAGTAGTCTGTTATATCCAAGCTCCAACCGCCACAACTGCTGGTCCAAGCTCGGCTCACCAACTTACTTCTAACTGAAAAGAGAGACTAAGGGGGATCAGTTTCCTAATGAAACTGAGTGAACCCACTGGGCTTAACTATGCGTTGTCCTAATCCAAGGGAGCGGTTCCAAACTCCACACAAGACATCGACAATGGAACCAAACCAGACCTTATTCAGATTTTAACACCCTAAAAGCAGTCTAGGTGATCACATAGGTTCAGTTCATCATTCACATTCACATTCAATAACATCGACATAAACATCATTACATCAGCATTCAATCACAGAGCACAATCCACTGAACAATTCATAGTCACCATCAGCTCATACAATGACACACATTCACACAATCATTAAACTAGGTGAGTATTAGGCGCCAAGGAGTTATCCACACCACCACCGCTGACCATCTCATCAACCAGAAGCATCCATGAAGGATCCTTCCATGAGGGAGAACAACATCTGACGCATCCACATGGGATCCTTCCAGGAAGGAGAATGATAACCATCCTTGGTAACCCAACCAATGGATTCACCCCAGTGAATCGGACTCATACAATTAGTATCTCGGGTGGGTTAGTGTGGGCTCCTTCCGGTTCTACTTTTACATACAATTCGCATATCATACTATTTCATCACAACACATATCCATCCACTTCAACACATCACTCATGATTCCATATCTCAATCACATTCCATCATCCACTTCCATAATTTCACAATCCGATCATAACACACAATCCATCAACACATCACACAATAGGGTAATCGGCTAGCTCACCGGCCACCCCCACCTGCAAGTACAAGGGTAGCCATGTCATAAGTCTAGGGATCACCCACCTGTTCCTCTTTCTCAGAATGACTTCACATTGGCAGGGTCATTCTCCTGCATCCACAACTGACAATTCATAATATCATATCACTTGCACCCATATCCCCAATTCATCCTAACTCTCTTTTCTATGTCAATTCATTGCTCATTCCATTTCATCCCAACCCCAAATCACAACAATCAACAAACAATCAATCAGAACACATTCACAGAATGATTCACCCCTTTTACACTCATCATTTTCATGCAACTCCTAGCTTTCATCTAAGTCGAAATTAAAACTCCTCACGATGTCCAAACTACCTAACAATGCTAAACTCTCACCTTAGCCTAAAAGCAGCCCCTGAATTCTATCTAAGAACATCCGTCTTGCTGTCCTGATTCCACCGATCCTGACGGTTCGTCAATCGGAGCTCTAACGAAGGTGTTATGGCCAAATCTCTGAATCACCAATCGAAGCCCCCAAACCGCACTACCAAACAACCCTTAAAGCCAAACTTCCAGGTCAGTCCCCCAACATCCTCCGTTAAGCTGCGAGGTTCAGTAATTTAGAAAGTTAACAAAGCGAGCCTGAGTCCTTATCTGTCAATTTCCCACAGTTAGGGATCAAACCAGCATTTACCCCAACAATATCCAAACAACCCACAACTTTAAGGAAATAACATAACGGCTACTTAACTTTAGATAACAGCGGGAAGATCACTGCCTGAGGGTTGGCCCGAGGTCACCCTTCTTCTCCGTTCATCTCGGTCATCGCCGTCGAACCTCCGACTACTACCGACGATGTCCCAGCTTCTTGGAACATGCCCAAACGGCCGCCTCGACGTTGGAGTCTCTCTCTTCGTCAATGATCCAAGGCCGCCGGATCCATCCCCATCCTCTTCATTAACTGCTCAAGCCTCCCTAATCGCCGCAGGCCATTAATAATAATATAAAATAGTTTTAAAATAGTTTTTTGATTTAGTCTTCCTCTCCCCCTAAATCTAGCCCCTCTACTGCAACTTCCATTTCTATTTTTAGCATTATATTTTTCCCTATAAACAACTCCATTGTAATCTCCTTTGCTATAAATAATACATCTCCAAGGCCAAGATAGGCATGGAAGATTTCCCTATTTGTTTATGGTTTCAGAGCATAAAATCAAAGCTACAATCATGGCTACCAATTCTTCTTCTTCTTCTTCCTCTCTTCCCACTCTCCCCAATCCTTCTGCAACCTTTACAGTTAAGCTCACCTCAAATAATTACCTCCTTTGGAAGCTCCAATTTGAGCCCTTTCTTGCTGTATATGATATACTTGGCCACATAGATGGATCAGACGAGAAGCCTCCCATTCTCACTGAAGCTGGAGCACGCAATCCCCAATACACGGATTGGTACCGCCGAGATCAAATCATCCTCGGTTGGATCATCTCTTCCGTCTCTGAGGGGGCTCTTCAGACTCTGGTTGGAATTTCCTCCGCTGCCGCTGCTTGGACAGCCCTTGTTGCTGCTTACGGTCAAGGCTCTCACTCGCAAGCCCAATCCTACAAGTCTCAGCTCTGCGACATAAAGCAACTTACGAACTCAGCGGCAGTCTACCTCCAGCGTGCAAAGTCCCTCGCCAATCGTCTTGCTGCCCTCAATGAACCTGTCTCTGAGGCTGACCTCATCCATTACATCCTTTGCGGCCTCACAACCCCGTACAAAGCCTTTGCTCGCTCCGTTCGACATCGTGCGACTCCTCCATCCTACACCGAGCTACACGGCTTGATACTGACTGAAGAACTCGAGCTGGCGGCCGAAGAATCTGCATTGACCGCCGGCCCCGCCTTCTCCAACTACGCCGGCCGTGGAGTTGCCGGACGGGGGCGCTGGGATCGCCGACCTTCCTCTCGGCCCTCTCTCCAGTCGCCAGCAGCTGCCGCTTCTTACCGCCGCCAGAGACAACCCTACACGGGTCCGTCGGCCCCAGGCCCGTCAGCCTACTCCGGCCCGCCTGCTTCCTTCCCGGGCCCAGCCTCCCATGGCCCAGCAGCTGTCACATATGGCAGGGGCCTGCTGCCAACTCCCCCACCAGGCCGCCAGGCCCAATCCGCCAGCCCAAGAGAGCTTTTTTTGCTTCAATTGCCAAGGAAAGGGACATCACTATCGCCAATGCCCGTCCCCACGCCAACAAGCCTACTTTCAGCCCACGGCCCACTTCAACTACTCTCCTGAACCTCATCCGGTCGACTCATGGACTCTGGACTCGGGCGCGAACCATCACTTAACCAATAACCTCGCCAACCTCCATCTCCATTCTGAATACCAAGGAACCGACCAAGTTCATCTTACCGATGGTAATACCGTTCCAATCTCTCACTCCGGCTCTTCTATTGCTCATTTAAATAAATCTCCTGTTTCTCTAGCCAATATTTTATATATACCCAAGTCTTGCCAGAATCTTTTATCTCTAAGTGCCTTAACCCGTGATAATAACATTTCTGTTCTGTTTTATCATGACCTTGTTTTAATCCAGGATTTGATGACCAGAAGAGTCCTCTACCGAGGCCGGAGTAAGAATGGCCTATATGCTATTCCCATGTCTGTGTTTCGCTCCCCTATTGTTGCTCATGCTGCTTCTCTACCTGTTTGGCACCAAAGATTAGGACACGCACACCTAGAAAATGTTAAACGTGTGCTTCGTCGTTATCAAATTTCCTTCCCCAATAAAAGAATTCCCTCTGTTTGCTCTGGTTGTTGTTAAGGCAAGATGCATAAACTCCCATTTCCTATTTCCAATTATAAAGCCGATGGCCCTCTTGACTTGATTTGTAGTGATGTGTGGGGTCCGGCACCTGTTTTGTCTGTCACCAATCAAAGTTATTATGTGCTCTTTTATGACCATTTTAGCAAATATGTCTGGTTGTATTTTGCTCGTTACCGTTCTGACCTCCTCTCTATTTTTATCCAATTTCGTTCTTCCGTAGAGAAATTCTTTGGTCGTCCTATCAAAACTTTTCGTGCAGATTGGGGTGGCGAATACCAAGGATTATCTGGGTACCTAGCCCAACATGGAATACTTGAGCAAACATCATGTCCTCATACCCCTGAGCAGAATGGATGTGCTGAACGTAAGCATCGTCACATAACAGAGACGGGTCGCACCTTACTCCATCATGCTGCAGTTCCACTGGAGTATTGGACCTACGCCTTTCAGACAGCCGCCTATCTCATTAATCGGTTACCTGCCTCGCCAATTGCCTTCGACACACCTTTCCATAAATTATTTTCAGCTGATCCTGATTACACTCACCTTCGTATTTTTGGTTGCTTATGTTTTCCTTGGCTAAAACCATATACTAGGCATAAACTTGATGCTAAATCTGCTCCGTCTGTCTTCTTGGGCTACAGTCTTCAGCATAAAGGCTATTACTGCTTGAATTTATATACTAAAAAGGTTCAGATTTCCCGTCACGTTATTTTTGATGAAACTGTGTTCCCTTTCCAGGTACCAAATTCTATCCCTCGCGCCCCGAGTCCGGACGAGTCAGGCCTTTTTCCTCGGCCCAATCTACCTCTTCCCATTATCCAGACAGGCCCACTGGCCCACTCACCACCCACACAACATCAGCCGGCCCACGATTCCTCCCCTACCCCGCCGGCAGCTTCCCCACACTTGGGCCCACCCTCGCCCGGCCCGCTCAGCTCCCCCATCACCCCAACCCCACCGCCCGGCCTACTCAGCTCCTCCACCGACCCAACCCCACCAAACCAGTCGCCATCTCCACCCAACCGGCTGGGCCACCACCAGCAACCCGACCCCCTACCCACACTGACCCAATGGTCACAAGGGCCCAAACCGGCAAACTCAAACCCAAATCCTACTCCACCCAAACCCAAGACTCCACTCCCGAACCAACCTGCTTCACAGTTGCACACAAACAACCCGAGTGGCGGCAGGCAATGCAGGATGAGTTCAATGCCTTACTTCACAATAATACGTGGACACTTGTCCCTCACCCATCGCACGGAAAGAGGATCGTGGGCAACAAATGGGTTTACCGGATCAAACGCCACCCAGATGGCACAATAGCTCGCTACAAGGCCCGTCTAGTTGCTAAAGGATATCATCAAACTGAAGGCATTGACTACACGGAAACCTTCAGTCCGGTCATCAAACCGGCAAGCGTGCGCCTCATCCTTTCCATTGCTCTCTCACGGGCTGGCCCATCAAACAGTTGGACGTCTCCAACGCCTTTCTCCATGGTGATCTGCAAGAGACGGTATACATGTCTCAACCTCCTGGTTTTATCAATCCAGCTTATCCTAATCATGTTTGTCTTTTGAAGAAATCTCTCTACGGCCTTAAACAAGCTCCACGGGCCTGGTTTGCCTGCCTCCGCGATGCTCTGTATGGTTTCGGTTTCAAGGGCTCCAAAACCGATCACTCTCTTTTCTACTACAATACCGGTGGCGACATCATCTTCGTCTTGGTCTACGTCGATGATATCATAGTCACCAGCTCAAGTCCAAGCCTAGCCGCCACCCTCCTCAAACATCTACAGGCCCGCTTCTCCATCAAGGAACTCGGTGACTTACACTACTTCCTCGGCATTGAAGTACACCGCACCCAAGACGGCATGACCCTGTGTCAGGCCAAGTACACCCGAGACCTTCTCGCAAGAGCTGGCATGTCTGATTGCAAACCTCTGCACACACCATCGGCAACAACGACACCACTGTCTACGGACGCTCCATTCCATGACCCGACACTATTTCGGCAGCTGTTCGGCGGATTACAATACCTATCCATGACAAGACCAGACTTGGCATACACTACGGCGCGCCTGTCTCAGTTTATGCACGCGCCGCTCAACTCACACTGGCAACACCTCAAGCGGGCCCTACGATACCTCCAAGCCCCACTCTCGGTATACACCTCACGGCAAATACTTCTCATCACTTACTTTGCTTCACTGATGCAGATTGGGGCGGAGACTCGGTTCACCGACGGTCAACAACAGGTTACGTCATCTACCTAGGCTCCAACATAATCTCTTGGTCAAGCCGAAAACAGAAGACCGTCTCACGGTCCTCCACTGAGGTAGAGTACCATGCCCTTGCCACAGTCGCTTCCGAATCCCTGTGGCTACAATCCATTCTAGCCGAGGTTGGATTCCCGGCAACCCGACCCCCCAACATTTGGTGCGACAATCTATCCGCCACCTACCTGTCCGCAAATCCAGTCTTCCACTCACGAAGCAAGCACCTTGAGATCGACTTCCACTTTGTTCGAGAGCAAGTAGCGGCAAAGAATCTCCTTGTTTTGTACATCTCCACTAAAGATCAAATTGCAGACGCACTCACTAAGCCATTACCGACCAAGCGCTACGAGGATCTTCGGCTCAAGCTCAAAGTCCGACCGTCCTTTGGCTTGCGGGAGGGTAATAATAATATAAAATAGTTTTAAAATAGTTTTTTGATTTAGTCTTCCTCTCCCCCTAAATCTAGCCCCTCTACTGCAACTTCCATTTCTATTTTTAGCATTATACTTTTCCCTGTAAACAACTCCATTGTAATCTCCTTTGCTATAAATAATACATCTCCAAGGCCAAGATAGGCATGGAAGATTTCCCTATTTGTTTAGCCATGACTACGGTTTCAAACCTCCTCTCTCTCTCTTTCTAAATCCCTAAAAAAAAACCCGCCACTCGTCTTGAAGTGCGTGCCTTTTTCACCCCACTCCACAAACCCTTCTTCTTTCTATTCATTTTGCTGAGCGGGAAAGAAACAAAGGAGTGGGCCTTTGGCACAACTCCACCTTCCCTCTTCTTCTCTCTCATTGGTTAATAAAAGATGGCATAAGCCTTCTTCTTCTTCCATCTGAACGGGCCCTAAGCCTAACCCTTCCTCTCCTCTTAATCCCAACGCCAACTTCAATCCCAGCTATTGGGTCGGATCAGTTGGTCCGACCAATTGATTTGACCCAATAGTTGGGATTGAAGTTGGCGTTGGGATTAAGAGGAGAGGAAGGGTTGACCAATTGATTTGACCAACCAATTTAGAACTCGAACTCAACTATGAACCCGGAAGTGATTTATTCAGCCAAAGGAATAAATCACACTTACAAATTAATTAATTAAATTTGAATTAAAAATCCTCAAAGTTTTAACCACAAGGCTTAACCGAGAATTTTGAATCCTGGTCGGAAACTTGGAACTGGGATGTTACAACTAGAATCTTAACTAGGTGGCCAAACCAGAAAAAGAAACACAAAGCAATGAAGAATAAACCAACCATGCAAGAGAAACTGATTGAAACTGGATTTCATTACCACCGATCCGTGACCGCTTTAAAGCCCCGGGTTACTTGGGGTTCATCTAATCTAAGCTCTATGAGTTTAGCTACTCATATTCAAAACAAAAGAATCGAAGACAAACAAAGAATACATCTTCGACCAGGAAGAATATAGAAGAACTGCAAAACCTAATTTCAGATGAATCTGCGAAGCTTCAATCTCCTGAATCTTCAACTCCTAGCACCAAGTTCTCCGAGATGGAAGGATGGCGTCACGATCTCTTCCCGACTCCTCGAACTCTCTAAACTCTCTCTCGAACTTTAAAGTCTGGAAATTAATCCACGGAATAAGTATATCTTGATTGTGGCCGCCGATTATGTATTTATAGGTTTTCGAATCCCAACGGAAAAGAGAATTAATTTTCAGCGAAAACTTTGGAGTTTTCGCCGAAGACTTCAGGTGAAACCCCGACTGGGTCTTCTGTCTTCGACTGACCAGGTTGTGCCTTAGTTTTCGACCGAGGACTTGGGAGTTTTCAACGAGGACTGATTTCTCCCAGTTGACACTAATATTGTTTGAACACTTTGCGGCGAAGACTTTGGAGTTTTCGCCGAAAACTCTAGTTAATAACCGGGGCAGTGCTTCCTTCGGACTTGATTGATTTCTCGATTGATCTCGGGCCGTTCCTTGAGGTTCCTTTGCTTCCCGAGCTAGTCTGTGGCTATGTATTTGACGGCAAAAACCTGTTCATTCTCAAAAGCACTAGAAAATCATCAAATAGACCCATAACAGGCCAAAGTAACCAAAATGGCAGGAATTAGAGCATTTAGGTGAAAACATGCTAAATTACTCTAAAACCCGAGATTCAAGCAAGAAAATATAGCTTAAATGAGGCTGATAAACACGTAAAATCAAGTGACATCAACGTTGCTAGGAGATCAGCTTGTGGTGTTCAAGGGTCGTCTGCGCACGGTTGCAGCGGTTCACATCACCTCTTTTTCTAGCGCTCTTCCAGAAATGGTTCAAGGGGATCCTAGGGCTGGTCCTTGTCTCCAAGGATCATGGGAATCGATCCAGGGCCTAGTTGTGGCCTTAGGCTCGACCCTAGGCTCGGCTCGGGGCCCGGGCCCAGATCTGGGGCCTTAGCCAGTACCAGTGCCTGGCGTGGCCTAACCCTCATCCTGGCTTGCCTTGCTGCTGGGGAAGGCTTGTACTTAAATTGAGTCACATACTTAGGCTTGATGAATTTTTGTAGGGCCTGGTTGTTAGCATGTCTAGGCTCCAAGCGCTTCTTGTAAGGCCCTAGGCTTCTGCCCCTAGTTGGTGACCCTAGTGGGGTGTAGGAATAAGTATTGGCTCTAGGGCAGGTGGTCAGGATCACATCAGTAATATTAGAGGTTAAGGGTGTTCTCAAAGAACCCCATTACAATCATTGGTTATAACAAATTTCATGCTAGACTAATTTTGAGGTTGGATTAGGAGTGAGTATGGGTAACCAACCCCACAATTCCCTTGACTTTACATTGGCATCAGGTTTTCTAGACCGCATTCATTAGCCTTTACAACATCATTGGGGGTCAGTAGACTGTTTGGCATTGGGGGCCTCTTGACGAACTATTGGTTGCTCCCCAATGGTTTCCATTTAATTTTTTCATCTTGAGTCGTTCCTTGACACTTATCTGGGAGTTGCTTTATTCTTTGGATGTTTGAGAGGTCTTGATTATCTTAAGATTGTTAATGAAATTACAATGAGGCTTGATGGCTCACAAACCAAGCTTCCCAGTCCTATTGGTGAGCTACGACTAATAAAATATTTGGTGAGTAACATGACAACTTACCATATGAACATCTTTGCTCTTCCCAAAGGTATCACCAAGGATGTGTAGAAAAATGTTATGCTCTTCTCTATGGCTCAACTACGAGGTGTTAACTTTTTTGGTACTTAGGCGGATTTCATTTTGGTACACATCGTTTCAAAAATTTCATTTCAGTCATTAACGTTTCAGAAAATCTCGAAACGGTATTTCCATCCAAATTTTCTGTTAAGTGATGACGTGGCAGCTGAGTCACACATCCTAGTCAGCTAAAATATTAATAAAATAATAATTTTATTATTTTAATATTAAAAATTAAGTTTTTTATTAAAATAATTAATTTTTAATTGAAAATTTATAAAAAATAATTTTCCCAAAAAAGTTTATCTTCTCCTCTTCTCTCTCCTCTCACCTCAAAAATACATATCTAAACGTTTCAGTGTTTCAATACTCAACGTTTCGCCACTTTTTCATTTTGGTAGTTTTTGTTTGTAGATCTAAAATTTTTGGTACTTTTTCCACCTCCAACTCTCCTTCATCTCCCCTCTACTTCCTCCTCCTTCCGTCTCTCCTCTCTCCCTTCTCCCCTCATGCTTCTTCTTACTTCCTCCCTTCACCTCTCTTCTCTCTCTTCTCCCCTCTGCTTTCTCTTACCCCCTCTTCCCGCCTCTCCCATTTTCCTCATTTCCTCTACTTTCACCTCTGTCTCTCCTCTCTCCTCCCTTTCCCCTCCTCCTAAAAAACACAGATAAAAGTTTCCGAGGGGGAAGAAGGACGGACAGAGGAAGACAGAGGGAAGGAAGAAGAGGTCAGGAGAAGCTGAGTGAGGAGGTAGGAGAAAGCAGAGGAGAGACGAATGGAGAAGGTAGGAGGAAGCATAGGGGAGAAGGAAGAGAGGAGAGACGGAGGGAGGAGGAAGTATAGGAAAGAAAGGAGGAATAGAGAAGGAGGGTCAGAGGTGGAAAAATTAAAAAAAAAAACTTAATCTACAAACACAAAGTACCAAAAAACTTAGATCTACAAACAAAAACTACCAAAATGAAAAAGTGACGAAGCGTTGACTACTGAAACTCTGAAACGTTTAGATATCTATTTTCAAGGTGAGAGGAGAGAGAAGAAGAGGAGAGAATTTATTTTAGTTAAAAATTTTTAATTAAAAATTTAATTATTTTAATAAAAACTTAATTTATAATATTAAATTAATAAAATTATTATTTTATTAATATTCTAGCTGACTAGGATGTGTGACTCAGCTGCCACGTCATCACTTAACAGAAAATTTGGACGGAATTGGACGGAAATACCATTTCGAGATTTTCTGAAACGTTAATGACTGAAATGAAATTTTTGAAACGATGTGTACCAAAATGAAATTTCGTCCAAACGTTAAATACCAATAAAGTTAACACCTCATGCTAGAAAAGCTAGGGTTTTGGACAAAGTTTGCCTCTCCAACTGATGAGGGTGGCGCAGGTGCTTCTCCTTTAGTGTATTGGAATATTGGTTATTTTACTAAGAATATTTGGAATATGTTTCTCTTGTAGTAGTTCCATCTGGGTGACATGGTTATTTTACTAAGTGGGTATGATTTGTGGTTCATTCACCGTTGATCCCTCTTCTTAGATGTTGAAAATCCTCATTTCTCGCATGGACAAAATTGCTCCCTTCATCACCCAATATTGTGATAAAAAATAACTATGAGAAAGGGAGAGTGTGGCTAATTTTTGTTCAAACGGTTATGGCTAGTATTTAACCTTCTAGTGAGAAAGTTGTTTTGCACAAGCTTGTTGGGAAAACTCCTACTATCCTCCACTACTCTATGTTGTCAACTCTATTCTCATGTCTTCGGGTTTGAATGTGCCTGAAAACTATTTTTGTGTGCTACTGGTAAAGGATGATTATAATTATCTCTTTACAACCTATGACCATGTTAAGTGGATAAACATCCAGCTTTTTACAAGTGATGGCTAGATTATTGTTGTTGGGGGACTAGACTGCAAATATCAAGTGGTTTACTATGAACTACAAAAATGGAATTCCTGGAACAAAGTTTGGAAGACTGAAATGGAGGATGTTCATTTCACATTTTTGGAAAGAGAGGTGTTACAGGACTTATCAGTACAAAGTGTAGTGGTCTGAGAGTTGTCTTAGAAAAAATCCAACTTAAACTTCGTATAATGTGGAGCAAATTATCTTCTCTTTAATAGCTCTTTTTTGTCTTGTTGTGAAATGATACATTGATTTTATATAACCTTTTCAACCTAATTTAACCTCTATTTCTAGGTGTCAACACCCCCCCCCCCCCCTTCAATGCCCTCTAGTTGACCGTTTACACCAACTAGGGACCTTCGTAGTCCATTTTCATATATTTTCAGATGTTGTTTTATCTCATTTAAGGTCTCACCACTATAGCTTGCTAAACAAGGAAGTCACTGGTCTAAACAATGCCCCAATAAGAGGTATGAGGCTCCCGTTGCGATCATTCAAAGTAATGGCTTGGAAGCAGCATTGAAGGGCATGTAAACACTCCCCTTCCTAGCCCATGTCTGACGCTCAAGCGCGCCCTTGTCATTTTGGAAACACCGGATGGGGGGCGCGCTGGGAGTGATTTTTGTAATTTTACGAGCTCTTGGCCGAGAGTTTTGGCCAAAATGAAAGATCTAGAAGGGCGCATCCTCGTCACTACATTTTCAGCCCATGTCCACTCTATGTAACGCGCCCTCGTCGGCCAAATCCATCCCACGTTGTGCATACTAGCGCGCCCCCCTAGTTCAGCACCTGTATAAGCCCAAACTTCGGTATTTTGAAGGGAGTTCAATTTTGGTTCATTCTAAGGGCGATTTTGACTAAGGAAGGTCTTCTGCACCACTTCTCAAACCATTCCCAAGGGCTTCCACTCCATATCCATCCATTCCGAGTTCAACAAAGAGGCCAAGGATGTTATTCTTCTCTACTTTCTTGTTTAGGAGTGATAGTTTCCTCTCTTACACCATGTCACACTAAACCCTTGGGCTGGGTTGAGAGAATCCTAGGGTTGGGAATTGTTCTTAAGATTTCATGGTGTAATTAGTGATTAGATGCTAGATTTATGTCTCTCTTTTGATGTTCTTGTGCTTTTACCCAAGATTGAGCAAAACTTGGTGTTGATGGTGTTGAATGTCAGATTAAACACAATTTTGACCCTTGTTATTGGTGGATTGGATCCTTGAATGCTTAGATGTATGTTAGGATCTCGGGTTGAGGTGCTTGATAGCTCATTTACGTGTGGACTCGAGAGAGGGGGGGTGTTTTAGGTCATTGACGACTAAATTCTCACTCGGGCATTTTGTCGAACACCTTGTGTGCATGTGTGGTTTGACTTGATTTGGTTGAAAAATCGATTGCCTTACCTGCCACATAGTTCTGTAGGCCCATTAGGGAACTTAGATCATGTTTTTTTACTTGTCTAAGGTTGATTGAGACTTATTTAGCTTGTTTCTATGTTTTAACTACCCGGTTTTCATGTTGGGAAAAGTGTAGAACCTTAGGTGAGCCCCGACCCACCCTTACCTCTCCTAAACTTTCCCTCTTTGTTGCTTTTCCCTTGGTTTCTTTCCATACTCGGATTCACATTTGTCCATGATCTTTAGCCATTTGTTAACTTTCCATTTAATGAATTTTCTTTCCATGATAGTGAAGTTTATCTTACCCTTGATTCACCGTAGCACCTACACCACACAAACCCTTTGTTAGCTCTACATCCTACTTGAGTAGCCTTTCTTCAAGGGACCCCAAGAATTCAACCCTAGCTTGCTAGGACTTATCTTTGAAAGGCACCCTCGAGTGACTGGTCAAATTTTGGCGTCGTTGTCGGGATCTTCGACATAGTGTGAAAGATAGGATCTATTGATTTCCTTTGACCTCTGTTTTAGTTTATGCCACCTTTGTTTGGTTTGATTTTAGTTGAGTCTTTGGTACTGTTTAGCTTCTTGTCTAGTTTGAACTTCATTTGTTGCTTTGAATTGAGTGCTTGTTCCTTTGTTGAGTTGCTTATTTTTGTGTTTGGCTTTTAAGTTTACCTTTAAGTTGTTTGTTTCCTTAAGATTGGTTGTTTTTGAATCTTGTCTTGTCTCTTTATTTATTTTCAAGCTTCAGAATCATCACTTTTTTTCTCTTGTTTGTTGACATGCAGGACGAGAAAGACCTTTTTAACAAATTCATGTACAGTTTTAAGACTTCCACCGAGTCATCAAATGTCTTTGGTTCAGTATACTCATAGATGGTTCAGCCAATAAGAAATCTCGAGGACTATACCAATCCTCCTGTTAGTAGGGCGGAGCAAGGGAATAGTCAAAGGCAAGAGAATCTATTTAATGAACTTAACCACATGATTGCACAGGACCAACGGACTTATGAGAGTAGTAAGGAAGAGACGGTTAGTGCTCTTAATATCATTGTTGAGGCCACGGCCTCCTATAGTACTGATGTGTTTGCTAGCATTGCATAGGATGTTCCCTCGTTTTCTACATATGTTTCCGAGTTTCATGAAGTCTCGAGGATCGCAGCCTTTTATAAGTCAGAAGATGAGATAAAAGATGTGTTGGCTGAGTTGGAAGGACTTCTTGAGATTTATAAATCTGTGTGGTTTTTTCGAATAGTAGTGGAGAATATTCTTTTCAGGTTTTAGGGCTAAAATGAAGGATAAACTAAGGGATCTTGAATTGCAATTTAAAGTCGAGCATAATGAGAAGGGATACTTAGAAAAAGAGATATAATCCCTCAATGCATCTATTCTTTGACTAAGACATAATATGAAAGGTGAGACAAAGTTTGTTGCTCGGACAAACTCTCAGGAAGTTCTTATCATCACCTCTTACTACATTGATGCAAAGTTTGAGAAGTTGGAGAAACAGTTGGTTAAGGAGCGAGAAGAAAAGAGGATTTTAGCTCTGAAAGTACAAAAGCTTGGGGAAGTTGCTCAAAACCTAGAAAAGAAGGTTAAGGCCAAAAGAAGTCAAATTAGGGTAACAACTTGGCCGTTTGCACCATGTGGTCCATTTTCATATATTTTCAGTTTTATTTTTATCTCATTTCAGGTCTCACCACTATAGCTTGCTAAACAAGGAAGCCACCGGTCCAAACCGTGCCCCAAACACAGGTCTGAGGCTCCTAGTGCGATTATTGAAAGTAAGGGCGCGTCAGCACTTCTTAGCCTGCGTCTACCACTCAAGCATGCCCTCGTAATTTTTGGAAACGCGGGTTGGGGGCACGTTGGGCATGATATTGGTAATATTGTGAGCTATTGGCCGGTAGGTTTTGACAAAATGGAAGAAATAGAGGGGTGCGCCCTCATCACTACAATTTCAACCTGCGTCCCTTCTAAGTAACGTGACCTAGATCGTCGGCCAAATTCAGCCAACACTGTGCATACAAGAGCGCCCGTACCCCGCTAATTCAGCGCTTATATAAGCCCAAACTTGGGTATTTTGAAGAGAGTTCGATTTTGGTTCATTCTAATGGCGATTTTGACGAAGGAAGGTCTTCTCCACAAACTTCTCAAGCCATTCCCAAGGGCTTCCACTCCATCTTCATCCATTCCAAGTTCATCTAAGAGGCTAAGGATGCTATTCTTCTCCACTTTCTTGTTTAGGAGTGATATTTTCCTCTCTTCTACCATGTCACACTAAACCCCTAGTGAGGGAATCCTAGGGGTTGGCACTTGTTCTTCAAATTTCATGGTGTAATTAGTGATTAGATGCTAGATTTAAGTCTCTCTTTAGATGTTATTGTGCTTTTACGCAAGATAGACCAAAAATTGGTGTTGATGGTGTTGAATGTGAGACTAGACACAGATTTGACACTTGTTATTGGTGGATTGGATCCTTGAATGCTTAGATGTATGTTAGGATCTGGGGTTGAAGTGTTTTGATAGCTCATTTACATGTGGCACTCGAGAGAGGGGAGCGTTTTGCGTCCTTGGCGAGTGAATTCTCCCTTGGGAATTTCGTCGAGCATCTTGCGTCACTACAAAAAGGGGGGGTTTAGCGTCGCTTATAAGGGAATAGTTTAGCATCGGTCATTTAAAAACCGACGCTAAAAACGTTGACTCGTGTTTGATCGTCATTTAGCGTCGGTCGACTATTGACCGACGCTAAATTCACCCAAAAACTGACGTTAAATCCAGCTTTGGGTAAAAAATGAAGCCTTTACCTAAAACCAGCTTTAGCGTCAGTTTTGTATTTACTTTAGCGTCGATCGACGCTAAAAAGAGAACCTATTTATACCCCATGGACAGACCTCTCACCTAAAACCCTAAACTCTCCTCCCCCCTCTCAGCCACCACCCTCAACTCTCCTTCCCCCTCAACTCTTTCCCTCTCAACTCTCCTTCCCCCTCAACAATTTTCCTTTTAACTCTCCTTCCCCCTGTCGACCAACCAACCCTTCTCCTCTCTGCTCGCCGTCACCCGACGCCGACAACCGCCACCACCCACCTTCACTTCATCCTCCGGCCACCGCATCCCAGCCGCCAACCACCATCACTTCCTCCTCTGGCCGCCGCATCCCAGCCACCACCCCCTAAAACCCTAATTGGATTGGTTACGCATCCCAACCACCACCAACATCCTTCACTTCCTCCTCCGGCCACTGCATCCCACCTGACGCTGACATCCGCCGCATCCCACCCTACGCCGACATCCGCCGCATCCCAGCTGCCGCCACCTCAAAATTGGTTCAGAAGGATACGTAAATTAACCCAGATATGGAAAATAACATCCCAACCACCGCCACCTCGAAACTAGTTTAGTGTGGAAGAGAAACGAGATCTAGAAAAAAACCTAGTTCTGGAAAAAATAAAAAATAAAAAACGAAAACAAAAAATGAAAAATTGGGTTGGTCAGCCACCCATTAGGTCAACCCATTTTTAGCGTCGGTCGTTGTTTATTTAGCGTCGATCGCATAAGAAACGATGCTAAAATTTAGCGTCGCAAGAATTCGCGTCATTTTTTTAACTGACGCTAAACGCTCGGTTTTTTGTAGTGTGTGTGTGTGTGGTTTGGCTTGATTAGGTCGAAAGATCGAATGCCTTACCTCCCGCATATTTCTTTGGCACCATTAGGGACTTTCCACTTTTTTTACTTTTCGTTCCATCATAGTGAAGTTTGTCTTACCTTTGGTTCACCGTGACACCTACACCACACAAACCCTTTGTTAGCTCTACATCCTACTTGAGTAGCCTTTCATCGAGGGACCACGAGAATTCGACCTTAGCTTGCTAGGACATATCTTAGGCACCCTCGAGTGATCGGTCATGAACTATGGTTCGTTTGAGCTATAGTCTTTGATTAGGAGAAGTTGCTAATTATCGAAAAAAATATGCTCACTTGAGAAAATCACTATTATTGATATTCAATAACATACTTAAGCTATGATCGAATTGTGGTTTAATATTTTTGTTTTCGGATATGAGCATAAAAGACTGTCCCCGAGCCAGCCACGAGATCATCAAGAACCTTTGTCATATTAAGAGCAGAGTTTTTGTGACTTATGTCTCAAACCTCTAAGTAAATGATAGTGTGGAGTCAAGAGGAGTACCTTTTTGTAGTGATTGATATTGGATTTTTAAGACTATCTTTTATGTTTTTTTTTTTCGCACTTATGTTTGTGGACATTTTCTCGACCTATTATGGCCTTTTGTTAGTTGTATTGGATTTATGAATTGGATGTATGTTAGGATTTTTACTACTATATTATGTCAAATGTTCGCCCTAAGACATATTGGTGTTAGGGTGTGTTTCTGGTGGTAGAAATTCTTGTGTCTGAACACAATAAATGCTCTTTTGATTTCTTGGAATAAGGAATATTTACACGGTTCACACCTCTCCAAACAATGTTCGAACGAGGGTTTTTTTTGTTTTTTTGTCTAAGTCTACTGCTACTCATATGGAGGTTCTGAGAGAGCTCCCAAAGAAAAGACAACTATGGCTACTGAAATTGAAATTGCAGAGAAAAGTAGAAATTTGGGCAGAGTGTCTGCTTGTGTGATTGTGTGGGGGACTTGTCTCTGTCGAATGTCTCTCATATTTATAGACAAATGTGAGTGGTAACTGCAGCTGGAGGATGTAACTGCCATGGAGGTTACTTCCTATCTCTTGAACGTGGCTATCATCGTGGTGGTGGCGGTTTCCTCTCTTCAACTGCCTTGGAGGAGTAGTGACGTTGGTGGTAGAAGTTGATCACATCAGCCCTTAAGGTCTCATCATAATGAGGAGATTGACATGATGACACTATCCCCCTGGAGTTAACCTTAGGGTTTCCCTCTTGACGGGTCGACACGAGATCCTCACCTCGATGGATTGACATGAGACTTTCACTTCGGTGGATCGACATGAGACCTTGACTTTGGTGGATTGACACGAGACCTTGACTTTGGTGGATTGACACGAGACCTTGACTTCGATGGATTGACATGAGACCTTGACTTTGGTAGATCGACATGAAATCCTGATGAGGAGATTGATATGATGCTTCCCTCTTGGCGAGGAGGTTGACATGATGACATCATCATCATGGAGTCAGCTTTACTTCGATGGGTCGACATGTGATCCTCACTTTGATGGATCGACATGAGACTTCACTTTGATGGATCGACATGAGATCTTGACTTCGATGGGTCGACATGAGACTTCACATTGCTGGATCGACATGAGATCCTGACTTCGATGGGTCGACATGAAGTCTTCACTTTGATGGATCGACATGAGATCCTGACTTCGATGGGTCGACATGAAGTCTTCACTTTGATGGATCGACATGAGGACATCATCATGAAGTCGGCCTTAGGGTTTCCCTCTTTACCTCTTGACAAGGAGGCTGCCTGATGCGAACCGCCTTCTCCAGGAAGGGATCGACTCAACACCCAAAACTATATTATCAGCCCCACGAGAACCTAACCTTTGAAACCGCGGAGAACACTTGAAATCCACTAATTATTGACTTAGGAACCCCAAGGTATTCGGTCGAATTGGTGCCACAAACAAAGGATGATAGCCTTTGATGATAAACCAAACCTTAAGCTAAGCAACAACGAGCAAAGACTTGAAGGGAAAAGAACTTAGTTCTGAAATTTCAATAATCAAAATAATCTCCCTTACATTGGTGGCCGAAGCCTTTATTTATAGCCCAAGCGTGGCAAAAACCGGTTCCAACTCTAACAAGGAAAGACTAAAATAATCCTAAAAGATAGGCAGAAGAAAATATTAAAATAAATATAGTTGTCCGAGATTAAAACTCTAAAACTGGCAAAATTGAGCAAAACCCTAATCCGGGCGGATTAGAGCACACAGGGTGTCCTTGTCCGGGTGGGATTAGGAAAACCTCCGGGAGTGGGCTGGACTCCGGACGCGGCTAGGAAGAGTGCCCAGAACCCGCGCGGTGGCATTTCTATAATTACCGCGGGTTCCGGGTGACCGGGTGGTCGGGTGGCGTCCTTCGGTGCTGGTGACCGGCTCGGCATCAACTGCTCCTGATCCGGTGCTAGGGTTTTGGTGATGCCGGGCTGTTTTGGCCTTCTGCTGGACATTTCCTCAGACAAGTGAGGTTCCTCCCAAGTCTTTTGACCTCCTGAGTCTTCTGGCTTCAACTTGTCCGCCCGATTCTGAGTGTGGAGTAGGGTTAGCCGAGGCAGGACCTGGTTGGTCGTATCCGCCGGGGCCGGGGCAGGGTCCGTCGGAAGCCAACCTGTCTTGGCCACATATTCTCGAATCTTCTTGTCTTCTGTACGCCAGAACTCTCTCCAGATGGCTTTTGACGTGTGTTTGACTTGAGGGATCATGGAAGAGAGGTTGGGGAAAGACTGGGACTCAGTGCTCGGTCTAGGGCTTAGGTTCTCGGCCAGTAACATGGCCTGGAACTCCCTTCCATCTCGGGGTGCCTTCCTTCCCGTTGGGGCAGACCTGAGCTTGTTCTTGAGTTCATTTCTAGGCTTGAGAGCTCGTAAGTAGCCAGTCCTTAGTTTTATGCGCTTTTTGTATGGGCCTGGAGTTCTGCCTTCTACGGGGTACCTTGGTGGGGTGTAAGTATACCTTTGTGGCCCGGGGCGGTGGAGCCGGGTCATATCATCCCCCTCTTCTTGACTGGGATTTGTTCCCAAATCCACCTCGGCATCCTTCCTAGAACCCATCACTCTTTTCCAAACTTCAGCAATCTTGTTGGCTACGGCCGGGAAAGATTCAGCATCATCAGTAGTCCTAGGGGTGTCATTCGAGTCGGTACTGGACAATGTCTCAGACTTTTCAGTGTCTTCTTCCTCAGTCTCCATTTCTTCCACTTCATAAATGCCATTAACAGTAATGTTAAGGCTCGGGGAGCTGCTGGGCGAGGGTTCTTCACTCATCTCCTCATTCGAGTCTGCTTCTGGATCTTCTTGGCTCGGGGCAGCTTTTAAAATCCGCCGGAGATGACTTCCCATTGAATCTCGGGACGGGTGGCCATTGGTTCTTTGGCCGTCGGGGCCGGCGGGTGGCCGTCGTGGCCGGCGCTCTGCTTCAGGTCATCAAAGAGTCCTCCTTCTGTCTTCAGGCCAAAATTGGCCGAGGGAAGGTTCAAAAGACCCGGGGTGGGCCGATTGACATCATTCGGCGCGGACAGGATGTCCGGGGCAGTCGTGATGCTAGGCCGGGGCAGGGCCGGTGCTGGGCCGGGGTAGTACTGGGCACTGTGCTGGGGCAGTGCTGGGTGCTGGGCTGGGGCAGTGCTGGGCGCTGGGCCGGGGCAGTGCTGGGCGCTGGGCCGGGGCAGTGCTGAATGCTGGGCCGGGCAGTGCTGTTCAGCATCAGCCGGGGTGACCGTGGGGATCACTCGGCTGTGGAAAGCTGAAAATTTTTCCAGGCCTTCCACATTAACTTCTTCTCCTTCACTAGATTCTTCCTCCAATTCTTCATTATTGGACTCCTCCTCATTGTCCGTAACAACTTCTCCTTCTCTAAGCACCATAGCTCGGGTGTTAGGGCAGTCCCTTGCCATGTGACCCCTACCTTGACACTTAAAACACATAATGGCACTTGGCCGAGCGTTAGTAGTAGGGATTTTTGAACCGGGGTTAGGGTTTACCCGTGATGCCGATCCCTGATTAGGGTTTGGCCTCGATCCAGAACTCCGGTTAGGGTTTGGCCTGTATGGGGTGTGTCCGGCACTTCTGTCTCCTCTCACCGGGGCACTGATTGGTGGCGGAGGGGTAGCCCTTCTCCCAAAACCATTCTTTAGCTCCTTCTCAACCCTAGTAGCCACGGTTATCAAGTCATTATAGTCAACAAAGTTGAGGATGTTGACTTGGTGTAGAATCTCCTTCTGCAATCCTCCGGTGAATCGTGCTATCTTGGCATCTTCATCTTCATCCAGGTCAAGCCGTGCAACCAGAATCTCCATCTCCTTGTTGTACTCCTCAACCGACATGTTCCCTTGCTTCAAAAATCGAAGCTTGGTATGCAAGTCTCGGTTGTAACTGCTCGGTATAAACTTTCTTCTCATCTTTCTTTTGAGACTCATCCAACTAAGGACGGGGTCCTCTTCTTCTCTCCTGATCTGATTCCTGAGTTGAGCCCACCACAAGGCAGCATAGTCAGTAAACTCAATGGTGGCTAGGGTTACCTTTTTCCTCTCGGAATAGTTATGGCACTCAAAGAAATCCTCCATGCTCCTCTCCCAATCAATGTACTCGTCGGGGCCTGTCTTGCCAGTAAATTTAGGTACATTGAGCTTCAAGCTGCTCACATCATCATCAATCTCTTGCACATTCCTCCTTGGTCGTCGGGGGCCATCTCCATTCTGATCTCCAAACTGCTCGGTGAAACGGGCCATGTTTTCAGCCATGGCAGTCAATCTTGCCTCCATAGCAGTTAGCCTCTCATCTGCCATGATTAGTACAGAACAAAGAACCTCCCAATATCTCTCTAATGAACCTCACACACTCCTTTTTCTTACCACTCGTGTATGAAAATTTAAAGTCACTCAAATTAGGGTTTTCTTTGAAAATTTCACAACAAAGACAATTCCAATTCAAGTAGTTGCAAGTTTCTTCGAAGCTTTGAAGTCTAAGTCTACCAATGACACAAAACAAGACCTTATACCTAGGGTTTTCGGATTTCTAGGGGCCAGAATCTTGATGCTAGGTCGTGGGATGACAAGGCAAACAAATTTGGGTGTTCTACTAAGAAAGCTAGTAGTACGAAAGCTAGTAGCTAAACTTATCAAAAACCCCTCTTCTTGAACTTAATCTACTACCTTGATTGTGAACGTGGCCTTGCTTTTTAGCTAGGTCAATTTTTCTAGACCTTTGATTTTTCTTTTCTTTTCTTTTCTTTGATCGGCCACAGCTTTTTCTCACAACAAAAACTTAAAGACAGGTAGAAGAATAGAACAAACACAATGCACGAATTTTTTAGGGTTTTTCTGAAACTGAAAACAACGAAAGCTAAAAGATATGAATTCAAGTAGAAGAACCTGAAAACTGGGATAGATTGTTGGTCCAAGAGTTGAACCGTGCTCTGATACCAGCTGATGCGAACCGCCTTCTCCAGGAAGGGATCGACTCAACACCCAAAACTATATTATCAGCCCCACGAGAACCTAACCTTTGAAACCGCGGAGAACACTTGAAATCCACTAAGTATTGACTTAGGAACCCCAAGGTATTCGGTCGAATTGGTGCCACAAACAAAGGATGATAGCCTTTGATGATAAACCAAACCTTAAGCTAAGCAACAACGAGCAAAGACTTGAAGGGAAAAGAACTTAGTTCTGAAATTTCAATAATCAAAATAATCTCCCTTACATTGGTGGCCGAAGACTTTATTTATAGCCCAAGCGTGGCAAAAATCGGTTCCAACTCTAACAAGGAAAGACTAAAATAATCCTAAAAGATAGGCCGAAGAAAATATTAAAATAAATATAGTTGTCCGAGATTAAAACTCTAAAACCGGCAAAATTGAGCAAAACCCTAATCCGGGCGGTTTAGGGCACACCGGGTGTCCTTGTCCGGGTGGGATTAGGAAAACCTCCGGGCGTGGGCTGGACTCCGGACGCGGCTAGGAAGAGTGCCCGGAACCCGCGCGGTGGCATTTCTGTAATTACCGCGGGTTCCGGGTGACCGGGTGGTCGGGTGGCGTCCTTCGGTGCTGGTGACCGGCTCGGCATCAACTGCTCCGGATCCGGTGCTAGGGTTTTGGTGATGCCGGGCTGTTCTGGCCTTCTGCTGGACATTTCCTCGGACAAGTGAGGTTCCTCCCAAGTCTTTTGACCTCCTGAGTCTTCTGGCTTCAACTTGTCCGCCCGATTCTGAGTGTGGAGTAGGGTTAGCCGAGGCAGGACCTGGTTGGCCGTATCCGCCGGGGCCGGGGCAGGGTCCGTCGGAAGCCAACCTGTCTTGGCCACATATTCTCGAATCTTCTTGTCTTCTGTACGCCAGAACTCTCTCCAGATGGCTTTTGACGTGTGTTTGACTTGAGGGATCATGGAAGAGAGGTTGGGGAAAGACTGGGACTCAGTGCTCGGTCTAGGGCTTAGGTTCTCGGCCAGTAACATGGCCTGGAACTCCCTTCCATCTCGGGGTGCCTTCCTTCCTGTTGGGGCAGACCTGAGCTTGTTCTTGAGTTCATTTCTAGGCTTGAGAGCTCGTAAGTAGCCAGTCCTTAGTTATAGGCGCTTTTTGTATGGGCCTGGAGTTCTGCCTTCTACGGGGTACCTTGGTGGGGTGTAAGTATACCTTTGTGGCCCGGGGCGGTGGAGCCGGGTAATATCACTGCCCTCCTTCCCTCTTGATGAGGAGGCTTCCCTCCTTCCCTCTTGATGAGGCGGTCGACATGATGACATCATCATCATGGAGTCGGCCTTAGGGTTTCCATCTTGATGAGGAGGCAGGCTTCCCGCTTCGATTGGATGCCCTCCTCCTTGATGGGGAAGCAGGCTTCCCTCTTCGATGGGATACCCTCCTCCTTGATAGGGAGCCTCCATGAGGACAAAATAGTAAATTCATGGCCTCACTTAATCACTGTAACTTAATTGAATGATTAAAGCTTAATAAAGCCATGCAAACCTCCACAAACAAGCAATGTGGTATTTTTAGTCGTCGTCTTTCAGAGGCCATATCTCACTGATCTGGTGTAACTGGGTCGTTATATACATATGGATGGAAAGATAACAAAATTATCTTTCCATCGCCACCGACCTTGCATCAATCGTAGTTCGGATGAAGGAGTTATGGCCAAAATACTACACTGAACAGAATTAGTACGAAAAATATGTCAAAAATATGACATCATGACGTGATTTATGTTATTTAATTACTAAGGCAATTAATGGCCTAATAAAGCCACTTGTTTCTGTGTATTTTTTCAATGTGGTATTGGCTCAAACATTTTTTTGGTGTAAACAGGGTGTTACAAAACATCATGGATTGCTTGGAGTTAGGATTAGAAGCAAAAGTTGCAAGAGTTCATGAAAAGATTAGGTGTTTCTAATTGTAACCCCAATCTCATCATCTCTTCTTATCTAAGTTTGGCTTTTCTTTCATGATTATAAGTAACTAAACTCTTTGTGTTTAGATTAGATAAATCCTAGGTGTTTTAGGTTTTCTATTGGATTAGGATTGACCAATAGTTAATGATAGTTTAGAGATATATCAGTTTATGTTTATTTTCGTACTTGTTGGGAATCTTCTTAATGATTTTCTACCTTGATTAGGATACGGCTAGGTTTAGGTTTCACTCGATAGAGCACCTTGCCTTATAACACTGAAAACAACATCTATGTTAGCTTATTGCACTCAGTGACGAATCAGTTTGGTTATCTATTGTTAGGAGAAATTCTTAGATATATTGAATTTTGTGTCATTTAGATTCTAGATTTGAGAAGAGATACATACGCCTAGGTGTGAGCTAGGTAGCAAGTTCATTGACGTGGCAAAACTTGAACTTAGGTTAGAGAGCTAGGAACTGCGTTGGTATATGAGATACTGAATGCACTGAAGTTATAATTGGTTACTTGACTGTATGTAGGACATCTTAGTTACATACGATCAAAGTAGTCAAAATACTAGCTTGAAATGCTCCTTCCAAATGTAACTTATGATCAATCTCCATATGATTCAACCAAACTGCGATTTGACAAATTTACCGCTAAAAACATTCACAACCTTAATGATTTCCTCCTACCATATCTAGAACATTGATAGTTAAGATACTAGTACATGTTCTTTCTTCCGGATAGTAGATTGTCTTTGTTGAAGTCATAACATGGACTAGTGTTTCCGGAGCATGCACTCGCATCTCGTAAAGTCTATTTATGTGAAGGTGGAGCTTGCACTAGTACAACCAGAAAATGTGTATGTGACGCCAGATCATTTGTACTAGTACCACCAACTAATAGAGATAAGTATACCTGATTGCAATAGGTTTGGTCGTCGGCATGTTGACAATAATAGTGGTCTTTGGAGCAGCAACGACATGGCAATGACTGTCTTTTAGTGATTTGATTTTAATTATATTTTCAATGTAATTACCTTTTTCCTAATTAAATTTATGGGTTATTAAAAGTAGTTATGATAAGATAATGCATCATTCCTATTCAATGTATTATTATAAAATTTAGTAACAAAATTTAAAATTTATTAATTAACTAAAAAATAAAGGACTGAGATTGATTTGGTCAAAATGACAAAAATTAAATTGATCTCTGAAAAATTGTCATTTTACTTAATTCTATTTTAGAAATTAAAGACTTCAACCATTCAACAACATAAAAACCATTCGGAAATTACTATTTTTTCTTCAAGTTAACTCCTAAGTTTATGCCTAAATTATTGAATCAAACTTGTTAATCACCCATCTCTTTATTTTGTCAAATATCTAAAGGGCGTAAAGAACTATAAATTTCCGTACATATCAATGACTCGAAACACCACATTAAATTAAAAAGTAATTGGATTATCTTTTAATAATAATTGCGTAGAAAAATTATTTCAACATGAATAACTCCCAGAATACTAGTTACGAAGCTGGCCAAGCCGTGATCAATTCTCAAAAAAAACTTATATAGTATTATTTAGAAGAAGATAAATAATTATCTATTCATAAAGTTTGTAGCTAATTGTCTTTTATTATTATTTTGTTATATAATTGTGTAGGAAAAAGCTAGTGGCATGATGGAGAAAACCGGCAATGTTGCACGATCTACTAAAGAATCTTTGCAAGAGGTTTGTGTGATTATAATAAAAAACCTATTCATATATAATCTTTTCATAGAAAAATAAAGGGAAAATGGTGTTTTGCCCCCCTCTACTTTGCCAAGTTAACAAACAGCCCCCTATACTATGAAATGATCAATTTACCCCCTCCTACTATGCCAACTTAACAAACAGCCTCTTCCATCCAAAACTCCATCCAAAATTCCGTTAAGTGATGACTCACCAATATGACTCATCCACAATTAATGACTGTACATTGCCACATCATTAATGACTGTACATTTTAAGTACAAAAGGCAATAAAAATATTAATTTTAAATTTATAAATTAAAAAGTATATATTCAATTTTTTTATGGATTTTTATTTTTAATGTTTTCAATTAAATAAATATTTTGGATTTAAAAATTTCAAATTTATTTTAGAAAAAAATGTATATTTATTTTAGAAAAAATGTAATTTCATTTTTAATATTAAAATCCATAAGGGAAATATTTTTTTAAAAAATATTTTTTATTTTGTATTTATAAATTTAATTTCATTCTTTTTATAATTTTTTTTTAGTTCAGTTGTGATGGATGAAAGTCGTTGATGTGGCAATGTACAGTCATTAATTGTGGATGAGTCATATTGGTGAGTCATCACTTAACGGAATTTTGGATGGAAATTTGGATGGAAGGGGCTGTTTGTTAAGTTGGCATAGTAGGAGGGGGTAAATTGATCATTTCATAGTATAGGGGGCTGTTTGTTAACTTGGCAAAGTAGAGGGGGCAAAACACCATTTTCCCAAAAATTAACTCTATAATTTTGACTAAAATTATTTTATTACAAAAAATATTGCAATTAACTTAATATGATTTCATTGTAGCATAATCAAGATGAAGTTAAAGGTTGTTAAAATTTAATTACCTTTAATATGTGTGTTTTATGTTATATACTTGCAGACGGGATCTCAAATGCAAGCCAAAGCATCAGAAGCTACGCAGGCTACCAAAGATAAGCTTGGAATGAACAAATGAAGTTCCGTAAATTTATTATTCACAATACATTATAATTATAGATATGAAAAAATAGTGTATCTAATAATAATAATAAGGTTTGATGATCAAAATTTACCTTTGATAAGATGTAATACAGTGATCAAATACTAACCTACAAAAGTAGATTAGATCAAAATCCAAGGGTTTTTTCAAATTGTTTACTCAAAGAAGGGGTTGGTTACTTAAATGATCACTAAACTTTGACCAAATAACCCGGTGGTCATTGTTCTTCAAAAAATTTCTTAGCACTCACACAACTTTGGACGATTATCCTAACAGTCACTACCGTCTACGGACATCCAATTTTCCATCCATCCGCCTACGTGGCGATGCCATCAAGGCAGCCACATCATCTAAATTGCCACATCATGTAAACCAAACCCCAAACCCAAACCCATACACCCACCCAAATTAACCAAACAATTACCAAACCAAAAACTCTTTCCTCCTTCCTCTTCCTTCTCTCCTCCACCAACTCCACCGCCGCCGCCCCGCCTCGGCGCTGCGGTACTCTGCTCTCCCCCCCATTCCCCGCCGCCTGCCTGCAAAGTTGTGTGAGGCGGCGGGGCGGCGGCGGTGGAGTTGGTGGAGGAGAGAAGGAAGAGGAAGGAGGAAAGAGTTTTTGGTTTGGTAATTGTTTGGTTAATTTAGGTGGGTGTATGGGTTTGGGTTTGGGGTTTGGTTTACATGATGTGGCAATTTAGATGATGTGGCTGCCTTGATGGCATCGCCACGTAGGCGGATGGATGGAAAATTGGATGTCCGTAGACGGTAGTGACTGCTAGGATAATCGTCCAAAGTTGTGTGAGTGCTAAGAAATTTTTTGAAGAACAATGACCACCGGGTTATTTGGTCAAAGTTTAGTGATCATTTAAGTAACCAACCCCTAAAAGAAGTACACTGCAAGAAAACTAAATATTGGTCACAATTTTTAGGGTTTATTAGTCACATTAAAACGATGACAAATAAAATTAGTCACGGTTCAGTCATCCGTGACTATACTGGCCTCATTTAGTCATGGTTTCAGTCTGTAACTGTGACTAGCTGTTTGTCACGGTTTGAATCTGTAACCATGACAAGGCTTGGTTGATGTGAACCGCTGCAACCGTGGGCAGACAACCCTAACCACCGCAAGTTGATCCTCCTAGCAATGTGATGAACCTATGGAACCGGGATGGATAACGGACTTTGACCTCCTAGCTAAAGGAGATAGGAACCAAAAGTATCAATGTCGAAGGCACCACTCTAGGAGATGGATGCTCTTGATGATAAGCCGATCCTTAAGCAAAGCAACTAGCAATGACTTGAAGGGATTAGAACAAAGTTCTGAAAAAGGGGTTTATTATTCATTGAAGTCTTAAGAACAATGAGGGTCGGCGGCCTTAATTTATAGGGAGGAGTTACGGCACAAGCTGAGAGGTTTTGTGAAGAACTGTAAATCCTACCATGAAAACACCCCTTAGTGTTTTTATATCAAAACACCCATCATAACCATTCATTTTTCAAGTAGAAATCTAATGGTCCATGTTCAAAGGATAGAAGTGTAACTATATATCTTTAATTTTTTAGATTTTTATTTTTCAAGGTCTTTAATTATTATGAAATTATTTTAATTTTCCATCTCTTCCCATGATTCTTTTTTTCCGCCGTCAGCAATTTTTTCTGGTCATCTTCTCCGGCCTTGCTTTATAGTCGTTCGTTGTTCCGTTTTCATATTTATGAACAATCTTCTTAAAATATATATTTGTTCATTGTTCCTCTTCTTAAAATATATATTTTTATTCATTGTTCCATTTCCATATTTAGTAACAATTTTCATAAAATATATGTTCCTAAATCGTCAACCAGAACAACTTTGTTCCTAATTAAGAATTCGGAACACAAACCCAAAAAGAAGAAGATGATGAAGATAACACTTTATTCCTAATTAGTAAGTTGGAACACAACCATAAAAAATATGAAAAGAAAATAATGTACTATCCAATCATCTTCATTAGAAAAAATAATGAAATAATGAAAAAGGAAAAAAGGAAATAATGAAAAAAATAAAAAGTACCCGTGAAATAATGAAAAAGGAAAAAAGAAAAGAAGGAAATAATGAAAAAAAGGAAAAATGTATTTGTCACCTCGGATCCGCGATCGCCGCCGTCACCTCAGATCTACCATCATCGTCATCGCCGCCCCGCCCTGCTATTGATGGAACTCCAGATCCGCCACGCCTTAGGCCCGTTGAGGGAGCTCCAGATCAGCCGCCGCCGTGCCGTCGCGCCGTTGATGGAGCTTTAGATCCGCCGCGTCGTAGGACCATTGGCAGAGCTTCAGATCTGCCGCCGTGCCTTATCACCGTTGATGGAGCTTTAGATCTATCGTCGCTGCCACGCCATAACACTGTTGATGGAGCGACGCGGTGGCTATAGTGACACCAAGGGGTTCGACGCAGTGGCGGTAATGACGATAATGGCTGGGCGATTGCCTCCATGGTGACAGCGACGACGGTCGGACGATTGGCTGCCGCGGTCGGACGATTGGACTATTGGACGATTGGCATGTGGCTGCGGCGATGGTAGAGAGCACAATTTTTTTTTGGCGGATTGTATTTTTTAGGACTTGTGGTGATTTACTATGTATATTAATTCCAAATGACTACTTTATCCATTTTAATTTAGTCCATTAAATCTACTCTCTCTATTCCTACAGCTAGAGCTGGCAAAATGCTGGCCCAACCCGATAAACCCGCCCAGCCCGTAGCCCGATTGACAAAAAAGTCAACAGTCCAACCCGCAACCCGATGAACCCGCAACTCGATGAACCCGCAACCCTACTAACCCGTAACCCGCCCGCCCAACCCGAAGAACCTGATTGTCACACAATTCATAATATCCCGTGCTTCAAATATTAACATTATGTCATTTAAATATCAACATTAATTCATAACTATATTAAATATGGAAAGAAATGATAACTACTTTTATACACTATAGTAACTACTTTAAATACTACAATAACTACTTTAGATAATAACGACTTTAAACAATACAATAACTACTTTAAACGCTATGATAACTCCCTAAAAAAACACTGTAATACTACTTAAGTACTATAATAACTACCAAAACTCTCCAATAAGTACAAAAAATATGGGGACTGTAACATCCTCGCCCAACTAAATGGTTTGAGACTCGAGTTCGGGTAATTGGGGCATTGAAAACAATGTCACTGAGGTCCTATCGAAGTTTAGGACGTTCGAATGTGAATCGAGTTGAGCTTGCAACACTCTTGGTGTACAGTGGAAAGTACACGATCATGTAGTTGTACTACACACCGTGTATCTTGAAGAAACACTCTGTGTTTCTGTGATACACGGTCGTGTACTATTTCTAGCCACTTCTCGTCGAAAGCAGCTTTTAAAAGGACTTGGCCGTGTAGTTGTGATAAATGTTGTGTATCTTCAAGAAACACGTCGTGTAGTTGTAAAACACGTAGTGTCTCTTCCACATAACATAAAAACACGGGTTTGGACGGATTTCATGAACTTTTCTCTCTCCCTTTCACTCCAAGAACTCCATTGATGAACCAAAGTTCTCCAAACTTCAAACCTTGATTTTGGGAGCTATAAAAGTCGATCGGATTTAGTTGCCATTTCTTCTTATTGATTCCTGGCGACGAGTAGAAGAGATCGCTAGTACCCATTATGACAAATGATTTGAATAACATAAACATGAAAAATACAATTTTCACCTACAAATTAGTAAAATATAATTTTCAATTTAAAAGACGTAGTAATAGTTAAAAGATAAGTTATATTTTTAAGATAGTAAGGTTAAATTTAAGAATAAACATGACAGAGTTATACGTACATAAAAAATCATTAGAATTTAATAAACAATATTGTCAGTCTTATATACAACAAGTTGAGAATGGGGTGAAAAGATGTGTAAGAAAAATCCAAATACGTTATCATGAGTCAAGTTTTATGTGCCCCATATCATCTCAGGTCATATTAATACAAGCAAACCGAGTATATGTTATCATTTTCTAATTTGATTATATCATAATTTTGGAAGAGCACCTCCAAAATTTATTGGACGACCCTGGTGTTTATTATTCCCACTAACGATGTGATGATCCCAACTCGTCAAGTCATTCATATGCTTAGGAATCAATTATCTGCAACAAGAAAAATAGAAAACAAAAACAATTAATCAAATGATAACAATGAAGAAAATTAGAGAAAAAATAGAAACCCAAGTTACGAAAATGAAAATACACACCAGTTGCGTCAATATTCCTATCCTCATCCAACCTCGCAAGAAACTTGGTGAAACAACCCTCGAGAGCATCAACGGGGATCTTCGAATATAATTTAGTTAAATACAGTATCATTGCCTATTTACCAAAGTATGTTTAGTATTAAAGTAAAAAAGTATATAAAAAATATACCTATTTTTATCTCATCGTGATCCTAGCTTTTCGTGCACAACATGGATTTCACCGTATTGTGCCCAAGCTTACTACGATGTGGATCCAATATCCTTCCATGAGCAATGAAGAAAGATTCGGTGGTGACCGAAATTACTGGGATAGCTATCAAATCTCTTGCTATAGCTTACAGTGTCGGAAACTCCACTCCACTCATTTTCCACCACATGAGGATGTCAAATCGAGAGATTTAGGAATAATATCCTCATTGAAGTAATTTTCCAACTCAGTTTGATAAGGAGTTGTTTTCAACCTCTTCCTATTCCTTACATATAACGCAAAGTCAACATCATCAGCGGTGGGGTCAATAGCTTCACTAGTGGGATACTCATTTGTGGGCACATTTTTTGTTTGGAAGATTTTGTGTGGGGTATTGGTTCTCAGTACTCAATCATTACTAGCTTGCAATGAGGATTGAGTACAACAGCTATGGCCAAAACCTCATGTATCCATCCAATACTTCGAGAACTTTAACCACATCAACTCTGCTATTCTACTTCCCTTTTGAATCTTCAACTCCTAGCTCCGAGCACTACGAGGTGGGAAGATGGCGTCACATTCTCTCCGGGAACTCGGAGGATGCTCTCAACTCTCTCTCAAACTCTGAAGTCTGAAAATTAATCCGTGGAAAAAGTATACCTGAATGATGTCCGCCGGTTTGCTTAAATTGGGTTTTGTCCGTTTTAGCACCGGAAAAGAGAGGACTTCTTGGCGATAACCTTGAAAGTTCTCGCCGAGAACTTTAGTTCAAAATTCTCCTGTGTCCGTGTCTTCAATAGTTCTCAGCGAGAACTTTCAAGGTTCTCGTCGAAGACTTCTTCTTTGGTGATACCTCGTGTGTCTCTGTTTGTGAAACTCCTCGGTGAGAACTTTGGAAGTTCTCGTCGAATACTTCTTGCCTAATGTCTCCTGTGTTCCTGTTTGTTAAACACCTCGGCGAGAACTTTGGAAGTTCTCGCTGAATACTTCAGTTGTGGCAGGGGAGGATTTTAGTTTGGACTTGTATGATTTCTGGGCTGATTCCGGGTAGTTCCTTGTGATTCCTTCGATTCCCATGCATGTCTGTGGTACGTTACTGATGGCAAAAACTTGCGCATTCACAAACGCACTAGAAAACACATCAAATCGACCCATAACAAGCCATAGTAACCAAAACGATAAGAACTAGAGCAATCGAGTGAAAACACCCTGAACTACCCCAAAAACCATGTCTCATGCAGGGAAATGTCGCTTAAATGAGGCTAATAAACACGTCAAATCGAGTGTCAGCACTCGGCGCTGGGTACTCCACGAGCACCTGAGCCACCTCTTGCTCCGTATCAGCCAATAATTCCTTTCCCCAAGGCGTTGCTACCCAAGGGAGGAGACAAGGACAGCTCAAAGAAGAAGAATGAAGCATCCTCCACTCCCTCGAAAGGAGAATGCTCTGCCGTCCAGTCTCGATCGCCACCCATACCTATCCCAGCTAAGTGTTCCGATCCTGGTTCTTTTAAAATGTCTTGCATCATTCATGACACTGAAGTTGAACGTAGTTTAGTTGATCTAGGTGCATCCATTAATGTCATGACTATGTGCTTATATGAGAAACTGAACTTAACTGAATTAAAACCAGTAAGCATGCAATTGGTATTTGATAATGGATCTATGAGAGCACCTAGGGGATTGGTCAAGGACGTGGTTGTTCGTTGTGGCCCGTTTACTCTCTTAGCTGATTTTGTCGTCATGGATACTCGAGAGGAGGATGTTACTCTTCTCCTAGACCGACTGATGACACTCGATTTGACGTGATTTTCAGCCCCATTTAAGCGACATTTCTTTACTTAATACATGGTTTTTAGGGCAAAATAGCGAATATTCACTCAATAACTCCATCTCGTGCCATTTCGGTTACTTTGGCCCATTTTGGGTCTATTTGATGGTTTTCTAGTGTTTTTGTGATAGCACAGGTTTTTGCCATCAAATGATGTAACCAAGGACGTGTCTAAGGCATTGGAACCTTGAGGAATCGCACCGGGATCGACCCATGGAGTCAATCAAGTCAACATAATTCCTGCCCAGCTTTTCAAAGAAGATTTCGGCGAAAAGTCCTAAAGTATTCGCCAAAAATCCAAGAGGAAATCGTCAGAGCGTAGAAGGAGAAGTTTTTGGCGAGAAGTCTAAGTTTTCGCCAAAAACTCTCGATCAAATTAACACAGGAGAAACAGTCGACTGGTGCCAACACTTCCAAGGAAGTTTTCGGTGAAAAGTCCTAAAGTTTTCACCGAAAACCTTAACCTAATCCGGCTGGGAAAAGGGTTAAGTACAAATATAAACTGGCGGCTCATTAAAGAGGACGACTAATATCTTTCAGAATACACACTTTTTCCAAGGATTAATTTCTAGACCTAAGAAGTTCGAGAGAGAGAGTTTTTGAGTTCGAAGAGCCAGGAAGAGATCGTGACGCCATCTTTCCACCTCATAGACTCGGAGCTAGGAGTGAAGATTACCAGAGAGCGGAGCTTTGCCAAAGTCGCCTCAATTAGGTTTTACAGTTTCCATCTATTCTTCCTTTTTATGATGAACTCTGTTTCTGCTGTTATGAACATGAGTAGCTAAACTCGTAGAGCTTAGACTAGATGAACCCTATGTGACCCAGGGCTTTAAAGCGGTCACGGATCGGCGTTGATTAGATTCAAAGCTCAATTAGTTTCTCTTGCATGTTTGGTTTGTTCTTCATTGTTTGTGTTTTTTTTCTAGCTAGATCACCTAGATTTGATTCTTGTTAAGCTGAGATAGTAGTGAACGTTCGCCTCACTTTAAAACACAAAATCAACAATTAACCTATTCATTGGAGTGTGCCTTTCGTAGGAACCAGTTAGGGTTAATCCGCTTCAAGAGTAACGCACAAATCACAAGTAATTTCACCAGTTAGTTCTTCAGTGGCAAGAAGCGAAAGCTCGGGCGGTTAATTAATCTTGGTAGTTAGATCGGATAGAGCGAACGTTCTCCAGCCTTAAACCTAAGGGTAAGGAGTTATGGTGGTGTCTAAGAATTGGTTGAGCAAGAATTGAAAACCGCTGGTCTGTTGATTGCCAATGCTCTGGCGATCTAAGGGGGATTCGAAGTCTAAGCTTGTCTGTCATCTTTGTTAAGTCAACCAATGTTTCTTTCTTTTTTCTAATTTAGTTTTAAACTACCTACTTTCTAGTATAGAAGTCGTGGAACTCACACCTCGCACAACGTGTTTAAACTTGGATATTCTGCCTTTATATTTGAGTAGATGATTATTAGAAGACCCGAGGAATACGATTTATATTGCTTAGTGTTTGACAGTTATTTGACTACACGCGCGTGAAAACGCATCCATCAAATTGCCGCCGTTGCCGGGGACTTCTTTTAATTGTTTGAAAGAAGAACTGGCATTTTATTCTTCTACTTTCCGTCTTTCATATTTCCATCCACTTCGATTTTACACCGGTTGTGCTTGTTTTTGTCGTTTGTAGGTTGTTTACAGGTTTATGCATCACCGTCCTCTCACACGCTCCTTAACCAAGACCGACAAGGCTAAGAGTGTAGAGAGACCGGGTAGCTCTGCTCCGCCAAAGCGACCACAAATTCTGAAGCAAGGCAGAATCAATCCACCTCCATCCTTCACGCCAATTAAGATCGAGGAACCGAAGGAGAGTTCCTCATCTTCATCTTCATCCGCTTCATCAACCGCATCACTTTCTCCCCCACCATCTAAGATGGGTGACCAGTTACCACCACCACCGGCTGCACCAAAGAGTCTAGCTGATTACAACAAGCCGAACGCGACTAGCGTTCGATCTTCTATCGCCGTGCCACGCATCGACGGAGATCCTGACTATGAGATCAAGATCCCTTTTTTGACCATGATCTCTAGGGATTTACAATTTGAAGGCAGGCCACTTGACAATCCGTGCACACACTTAGCGGATTTTATTGATCTTTGTGGGACTTTCAAGAATGGGAATCTCGACAAGAACGCCCTATGCTTGAGAGCCTTCCCGTTCTCTCTTAAAGGCACAGCTAAGAGGTGGCTTACTGGCAAGCCACCCGGTTACTACACAGACTGGGATACTCTTGCTCAAGACTTCGTGGAAGAGTACTTCCCTCCCTCAAGAACAACCGCCTACAAGGACAACATCTCTAGATTTGCCCAGAAGAAGGTGCGAGCTTATATGACACTTGGAATGAATTCCAAGAACTTCTCTATAATTGCCCTCACCATGGTTTCGAGCAGAGGTAGCTAGCTGAAATCTTTGCTCGAGGTCTACGTGAAGAATCTATTAAATGGGTCAATTCCTTAGCTGAAGGGGATTGTACTACCCTCACACCTGAAGCTGCTCTTCTCCATTTTGCAAATTGTGCTTCCAAGTCAAGGAATTGGGAAACGACAATAAAGGAGTCAATCCAAGCGAAGGAATTGGACTATCTACACCTGAAGTCTGAAGCTACTTTCATATTTGCAAATTGGCATTCAACGTCAAGAGAACGACAAAGAAGCCGCCAAAAGCTAATGCCTCTGTCTATTACGAGAATCCATTAACTAATTGAAAAGCACTAGATGAGACTCCTATGTGCTCCAGAAAAGAAGATCGCTCTGCCATCCGTAGCAAGAAGTCTTCCTCGCCAATACCCAGCTAAGTGCCCGATCCTGGTTCTTTCACTTTACCTCGTATCATTAATAATATTGAAGTAGAGCGTAGCTTAGTTGATCTAGGTGCTTCCATAAATGTCATGCCTATGAGTTTATTCGAAAAATTGAATCTAGGAGAACTTAAACCAATTAGCATGCAACTTGTTTTTGCTGATAGATCATTAAAAACACATAGGGAGAAATAAAGATGTTGTCACTCGATGTGGTCCTTTTACTTTTCTAGCTAATTTCGTGGTAATGGATACTCGAGAGGAGGTACTACTATCCTCATAGGTCGACCCTTCATGGCAACAACCGGGATGCAAATCAATGTCCCGAGTGGTTCCTTGACATTGAGGGTTGGTAATGATACGATAACATTCCGCCTCAAGGACGGTATGAAAACACCGCTAAGGAAGAAGAACCTCACTGTCTTTCTGTTGAAATGTGAGTCAACTCCGTTACTAATGTCTCTTCTAGTGTTTTCCAAACACTTTGTACATGTGCTGAACAAGTCATCAAGTAGGCGACGGGACCTATGACACAGAAGCACAAAAGAAGAAGGAACTGAAAGCCTCCTTTCTAAATCATCACCAAGCAAGGATCTTGGCGGGCTAAGAAAGAAGAATCCAAAGAAAGCCAAAATGGTCTGGATGCCAGTTGCTCCACCATCTTCTTCTGAGCCAATTGCGCCACCGATTCCAATCAAACTACCGGCACAAAAGCCAGTAATGAAGGAGAAGCCAAGAGCATCTCCCAAAGAAGCAACGAAGATCACAGATCTTGGTGAAATGAAGCAGAAAACCAAGGAAAAGACAAAGACGACTTGGAAGCCGATTGCTCTAATTCCTTCTACCATCACACTTGCGAAGGATGATCCCTCATGAAAACTGTTCAGACCATTCGAGATTGCTGGCCATCTTCCCGATGGACGTACCAAGCTCATTCATGCTAACGGGAAGATATTCACACTCGCCGGAGGTACCCTGAAGCTTTATTTCATTAATTCCGACGCGAGCGTAAGAGAGATCCTTAGTTGGGATGTCTCCTAACACTGTCCAGGTATCGTCCAACTCAAGGATGTTAATCAAGAGCGCTTCGTAGGAGGCAACCCACGGCTGGAATCAGTTCTAATTTCGTGTTTTATAGTCGGTTCGGGGGAGCCAAAAGTGTCCATTGTTTGATCTTTTATTTTTCTTGTGTGAATTGTCTGTCCTCAGTTCAATCCCAAGTCATTTGAGGCTGTTCCAATTTTTGTTGATTTAGTTCTGATTTTCCAAAGTTTGCCGGAATTGCGAAAATGTTTTAAAAAACTGCAGGTCAAAGTTTTCGCCGAAAACTTGCACCTATTTTGGCGAAAACTCCCTTTCAAAAACCCCTATAAATTTGACAAGTTTTTTACAACAATTTTCAGTGAAAAGTTTCATACTTTTCGGTGAAAACTCGTTTTGAAAACCGACAGACAGTTTTGTAGTTTAGTTTTCGGCGAAAACTTGCATTACTTTTCGCCGAAAACTTTCAGAAAAATCCAAAAAAATTTCCCCTTATCCTTTCTTTTTCCGGGTCAATCTCTCTCTCCTCCCTCATTTTTCGAACGCAAAAACGCAAACCCCCCATTTTAAAAATCATCGCTGCCTTCAATTAGCCCCGCCGCCAAAACCCGCCACCGCTGCCGCTCGATTCCTCTCCCTTCCCTGATCATTTTGACATATAGATCATCCGAATCGGGGCTCTAGAGTTTCAGTTCTTCCCGAAACTAGCTTTTTTGAGTTTTTACCGAATCGTCAATTTTCGTTCATTTTCATCCATCATGTCTTCAAGGTAAGTTGTTGGGTTTTAATGTTACGAATCTTTTGACATATAGATTGCTGAATTTCGTCAGGGTTGACTTCGGTTGACTTTTCGGTCTACCTCGATTTGCATGCCAACTGTTTCGTTGATAATTCTGATGAACTGATTGCTTTTAGTTGATCTAGCATGCTTTGGGAGAATTGTGCTTTGATGTGATGACGATTGAACATGAATTGCTTTGCTAATGGTTAAATCTTTTGTGGTGTTGACTTTTGTACAATGTCGGTTTGACCATGAACTCTTAATGCTTATTTGGCTGATGTGATGTCTTGTTTTAGTACTTATGGCTGTATCTATGTGCTGAGCTTATGTTATACAATGATTTAATGAATTTTGCTCATAATTTGCCATGTGTATCGATGAATTTATTTAAGTATTGAGACTTGTGAAAATGTCGAGAGAGAGAGTTTTTGAGTTCGAAGAGCCAGGAAGAGAGTGACGCCATCTTTCCACCTCAGAGACTCGGAGCTAGAAGTGAAGATTACCGGAGAGCGAAGCTTTGCCAGAGTCGTCTCAATTAGATTTTACAGTTTCCATCTGTTCTTCCTTTTTATGATGAACTCTGTTTCTGCTGTTATGGACATGAGTAGCTAAACTCGTAGAGCTTAGACTAGATGAAGCCTAAGTGACCTAGGGCTTTAAAGCAGTCACGGATCGGCGTTGATTAGATTCAAAGCTCAATCAGTTTCTCTTGCATTTTTGGTTTGTTCTTCGTTGTTTGTGTTTCTTTTCTAGCTTGATCACCTAGATTTGATTCTTGTTAAGCTGAGGATAGTAGTGAACGTTCGCCTCACTTTAAAACACCAAATCAAAAATTAACCTATTCATTGGAATGGGCCTTTCGTAGGAACCAGTTAGGGTTAGTCCGCTTCAAGAGTAACTCACAAATCACTAGTAATTTCACCAGTTAGTTCTTCCGTCGCAAGAAGTGAAAGCTCGGGCGGTTAATTAATCTTGGTTGTTAGATCGGATAGAGCGAACTTTCGCCAGTCTTAAACCTAAGGGTAAGGAGTTATGGTGGTGTCTAAGAATTGATTGGGCAAGAATTGAAAACCGTTGGTATGTTGATTGCCAATGCTCTGGCGATCTAAGAGGGAGTCGAAGTCTAAGCTTGTCTGTCATCTTTGTTAAGTCAACCAATCTTTCTTTCTGTTTTCTAATTTAGTTTTAAACTACCTGCTTTCTAGTATAGAAGTCGTGAAACTCACACCACGCACAACTTGTTTAAACTTGGATATTCTGCCTTTATATTTGAGTAGACGATTATTAGAAGACCCGTGGAATACGATCTATCTTGCTTAGTGCTTGATAGTTATTTGACTACACGCGCGTGAAAACGCGTCCATCACCAACCTTTTATGGCAACATCCAACATGACAATTAATCTCTCCAACGGATCGTTAACATTAAGGGTTGGAAAGGATAGCGTAACATTCCGTCTCAAGGACGGTATGAAATACATTCCTAAGGGAGAATCACACTGTTTATCTGTTGAAACTGTGGAGTTGGCCTCAGTCAACTCCGTTACTAGAGTCATTCCAAGTGTTTCTTCAAAGATAGCTGTTACAGATGCTGAACAGGTAAGCAACTGGAAGAATAAGCCTCCGGGGCAGAAGCCAAGGAAGAAGGAGGAACCAAAAGCATCCTCTTCTAAATCGCCGCAAACTAAGGATCCTGGTGTGATGAAGAAGAACAGTACAAAGAAGACCAAGATGGTGTGGAAGCCAATCAGTCTGCCACGAGTCAATTCCTCCGCCACCTTCTACCAAGCCACCGGAGAAGGATACACCTGCGAGAGACCTCTTCGGGCCATTTGAAGTCACCGGACACCTTCCCGATGAACGAATTCAATTGACCCACATCAATGGGAAGCGCTTCTTACTCATCGGAGGTAAACCGAAACTGTACTTCATCAACTCTGATGCGAGCGTGAAGGAAATCTTAAGTTGGGACACATCTTGAGCGCCATCCAGGTATCGTCCAGCTTAAGGACGTTAAGCAAGAGCGCTTCGTGGGAGGCAACCCACGACTGGAGTTAGTTTTTGATTTTTAAGTCAGTTCTCGTGTCTAGAGTCGGTTCAGGGGAGCCAAAAGTGTCATTCGTGGTTTCTTAATTTTCTTGTGTGTGTCGTGTGTTCTCGATTTAGTTCCAATTTATTTGCGATTTTTCTTATTTTTTTTATTTTGTTTTTATTTTTCAAAGTTGCGTTGCCAGTGTTTTTGAAAATATGTTCTGAACAACCTAGGTCAGGAGTTTTCGCCAAATACTTTCTAAGTTTTCGGTGAGAAGTTTGATTTTTATCCTATTGCCGAGTTTTCAAACCTCCTGTATCTATTTTCGATAAACATTTCGCCGAAAACTTTCATAGTTCTCGGCGAAAACTTTTCCAAACCCGGTGCATTTTGAGTCCCTGTTAATTATTTTAAAACAATTTTTCGTCGAGAAATTTCAAATTTCTCGCCGAGAACTTCAGTCAAAATTTTAAAATTCTCCCCTTATCCTCGTTTTGACCATTCAGCCCCATTTCCACCACTATTTTTGTCGAACTAAAGCCCCCTTTCGTTGCCGATTTTTCTAACCCTCACCGCCACCGCACTAATCCCCTCCCTGCTTCGAGCATTTCACTACCTAGATCGTCTGAATCGGAGCTCTATAGCTTCGGTTCCACCCGAAACCCCACCATCTTACTTTTTGCCATTTTTAGTGTTTTCTGTTCATTTTCTCCGATCATGACTTCAAGGTTAGTTGTTGGGATTTCAATTTCAAATCTTTTGACATATTGATTGTTGAATTTCGTTGAACTTGATTTTGGTTGACTTTTCGGTCTACCTCGAATTGTGTGCCTACTGTTTCGGTGTGAATTATGCTGAATTGTTCGAACTTATATGATCTAGACTGACTTAGGAGTGTCGTGCCATGATTTGATGCCAGTTCAATTTCATTTTCCATGCCGATTGTTGACTTTTGTTGGATGTGTTGGCTTTTTGATGAATTGGTTTGTCCCTGCATGTTGGCTGACATTCTGCCATTCCATCTTTTCCTTGCAGCTCACTTACTTCTTGACTAGAGTTAAGTGTGATTTTTGCTT
Source organism: Linum lewisii (assembly GCA_034768395.1). NCBI lineage: Eukaryota > Viridiplantae > Streptophyta > Magnoliopsida > Malpighiales > Linaceae > Linum > Linum lewisii. Next base: position 23,227,228 of record CM068300.1, read on the forward strand.
GCCCCTTGCTCCCCTCGATTCCTTGTGGGATCAAGGATTTCGACTAAGTGTGGGGTAAGGCCCCTAATTTCTAATTATGGTTTGCTTTGAGCCTCACTTTTCAGGAACCCAGGTAAGTTTAAGACCACTGGCGCCGATAGAGAAAGACGGACGAAGGCCAGACTGGACAGAGTTCAGGCCTCCTCCTCATCCGCCCCCGAGACCGTGTGATGGATGGCATTTTCATGCGCGTGTAGTCAAATAACTATCAAGCACAAAGCAAGATAGATCATATTCCACAGGGTTTCTTCTAATCGTCTACTCAAATGAGCTGACAAATTACTCAGGTTTAAAACAAGTTTGCATGGTGTGAGTTCCACGACTTTTATTCTATGAAATAGGGAAATTAAAAAGGAAATAAGACAAAAGACAAATTGAAAGGTTGTTTGACTTAACAAGACGACAGACAAGCTTAGATTTCGAATCCCCCCTAAGATCACCATAACATTGGCGATCACAAGACCAGCGGTTTTCAATCCCAAATCATTCAGTTCTTAGACACCACCATAACTCCTGACCCTTAGTTTTAAGACTAGCGAACGTTTGCTCTATCAGATCTAACTACCAAGATTAATTGACCGCCCGTGCGTTCACTTCTCTAACGGAAAACTAACTGGTGCGATTACTAGTGATTAATGAGTTACTCTAGCAGTGGATTAACCCTAACTGGTTCCTACGAAGAGAAATTGTTCCAATGAATAGGTTAACTGTTGATTTGGTGTTTTGAAGTGAGGTGAACGTTCCCTACTATCCTCAGCTTAACTAGAATCTTAACTAGGTGATCAAGCTAGAAAGAAACACAAAAGCAATTAAGAACAAACCAAACATGCAAGAGAAACTGATTGAAACTGGATTTAATTACCGCCGATCCGTGACCGCTTTAAAGCCCCGGGTCACTTAGGGTTCATCTAATCTAAGCTCTATGAGTTTAGCTACTCATATCCAAAACAAAAGAATCGAAGACAAACAAAGAATACATCTTCAAATAGGGAGAACAGAGAAGAACTGTAAAACCTAATTTCAGATGAATATGTGAAGCTTTAATCTCCTGGATCTTCAACTCCTAGCACCGAGCTCTCTAAGATGGAAGGATGGCGTCACGATCTCTTCCCGGGTCCTCGAACTCTCTAAACTCTCTCTCGAACTTTTAAGTCTGGAAATTAATCCAAGGAATAGGTATATTGGTAGGGTTTTTTTGAAAAAGAGTCGTCCTCTGGTTGTGGCCGTCGGTTCAGTATTTATAGTGTTTCAAAATCCCAGCCGGAAAAGGAATTAGTGTTCGGCGAAAACTTGAGAGTTTTCGCCAAAGACTTCAGTGGAAAGCTCGGCTGGATCTCCTGTCTTCGACTGTGCAATTTTTGCATTAGTTTTTTGCGAAGACTTTGGACTTCTCGCCGAAAACTCTAATTAAAATCGGGGCAGTGCTTTCTTCTAGCTTGGTTGACTTCTGGATTGATCTAGAGCCATTCCTTGAGGTTCCTTCGCTTCCCGAGCTCGTCTGTGGCTACGTATTTGATGGCAAAAACCTATGTAATCTCAAAAACACTAGAAAACCATCAAATAGACCCATAACAGGCCAAAGTAACCAAAACGGTAAGAATTAGAGCAATTAGGTGAAATTAACCTAAACTACCCTAAAACCCGAGATTCAAGCAAGGAAATGTAGCTTAAATGAGGCTGATAATCACATAAAATCGAGTGTCATCAAATACCCCACACTTAAGCCTTTTCTAGTCCTCAAGCAAACTAAACTAGAACGCACTCAGATTCACAAATGACGAGATCGATCAAGTTAAGGTTCAAGCAATCACAATGAATTATTAAACCGCAACTTCTAGAACAAGTGACCTAATATTCTTACACATCAACCAAACAACCTGGTCTCACTAATTATCTGCACACAAACAAGTAGTAAACATAAATCATGCATGAATCGGACCTAACCGACCAGACTTCTCACACAGACAATATTTGGTACAAGGGAACCTTCGCACTCTGTGTTTAGGGACGTGTTTCTGCTCTCAATCACTTTCTCGACCAAAGTATGGCATATGTTTGCAATTCGACCACAATCTCTACCACTTTGACAACACGAGTAACTAGTCAAAAGGACTTTTGCAAGGAACTGCAACGATTCCTACACTACAAGGGTTTATAATGAGATGGATGAAGGGATGAATGATGGAATTGGCTTTGGTGCGGTGCATCTCTCGACTAACTTCCCTCGAATCTAGCCCATGACTTCCTACCGTCTAACCAAACACGGGTGGAATAGTGTACACTCGTCCTATGATACCCTCAAGCAACCTAGCACTTTATTATAATTTTTTTTAGAAATTCGCATTTTCTAAATTTTCTTCTGTTTCTTTTTCTTTTTCTTTAACTTCGTTCTTCCATTTGTAGGGAGAAGAATGTTATTGAACTATACTACTAACTTTGAAACTTTGAACTTTTTGGTTTTTTTTTTGTTTCTTTTCGTTTTCTTCTTTTGTGCCAATTTTTTTTTAGTTGCTAGAGGGGTTTACATGTTTGGACATAATAGCTAAGACCACCTGTTTAATGGCTATAGGCAGGTTACCACAGACCGACTTCCGGTAGGCTAATCTAGAACTACAACCACAAGGGATCAACAGGGTGATGAAAAATGGGGATTAGCTGTAATGTATAACAAACGGAAAGAAGGGCCAAGCTCAAGGGTTTACACCTAATGGATTTAACGTTAGGTTGGCTATCTGGCTTAAGTAGCTTCAACTAGGTGCCTCTATCCTCCTAGAACTCGTGTCATCGTGTGGTCTCGAGTTGGTCTAATGCACATTCTAACTCATTCAAGGTACGAGAAAACCACTCAAAAAGAATTGAAATTGCAAGTTTCTGTGCAATGGATCAAAAGCTCACAGTTGGTTTGCTAGTCGGATTCGGTCATTTTCATGCAATCAAAGTGAAATACTACAAGCGTTATAAATTTTTCTATTATGATCAGGAAATTTAGCATCAATGCAGCAAGTTGATTACCGATTCTAGGTTAAGCAGTCTAAGCATCATTATGAAAAAATTGAAAACTAACTTAACATCACATGTCAAGAATCGAGCAATTCTAAGCTAAAGGAATCAGATAAGCCATGAAATCACAGAATATTCACACAAGATCATGCAATTTATACACCCTACCCCACACTTAAACCGTTATGTGTCCTCACAGGACCAAACTAGAGTAGAAAGCAATAGAAGAACCTAGACCGAGATGGTTGGTGTAGGGGGATGATCAAGGAGCGTTCAGAGCGTGGAGAGAAGCTGCCAAAAGGAGCCTACAAAACAAAAACAAACAAAAGATCAAAAGGAATCCGGGACAAGTGTCCCAGATCCACACAAAACAAAATTTGATCAAAATACGAAAAGAATAAATAAAAAGAAGGACAAGGAAGAGGATACAACCTGATCACTCCTCGGGTGGGGGGGTGGTGGGGGAATGTGCCAGAAGTCCTCGATCCGCTGTTGCCACGCCAATTGCGCCTCGTATCTGGTGTTTTGCTGGCGCATGTGCTCCTGAGTGATTAGCTAACGGGCGTCTTGGGTGGTGGTGTGGTTGATCTGCCAATCTCGGATCTGGCTTAGCAGCTCCCCATAATCACCGGGAGGCATCTGCAGAGGCTCCTGATAGTGAGGGTGCTACTGGTGTGCATACCCCGCAGGCGGCTGCTGAGGGGGTATCTGGTGGTGAAATGCCAGATCTGACTGGGGCTCATCCTCCTCAGAATAATCTTCTTCGTCCGACTCGACTCCCAAGTAGAGAGGCGGAGGTACCATCTCTCGAGACCCGATGTCTAACTGCAGGTCATACTCCACCTCCAGGTCTTCACCAACGGTCTGCACTATATGGCGTGGGACCCCAGGCTCCCATGATTGGTTAAGGCCAAGGCCGATGATAAGGCGACCTATGAAGGTTCCACTGAGTAGGAGGGATGGAGGCCTTACGCACTTGATCTTCTGATGTAACAGACGGGCGAGTACCCAGCCTGGGTGGAGGCGGTACCTCGTAGATAGCTTTGAGGAGTAGAAGCTCCTCTCGGCTGATATGGTGGCGATCCTTCTCTAGAGCAAACAACAAGGATCTACGCCATACAATATGAACAAAATGAAAGAGGGGGTGAGGGACCAAACCGATGGTGTTGTGGTCCACGGTCTAGGCACCCGGCACTCCCGTGATGTGGCTCCAGAGTGCATCGTAGCTCGGGCCCCTTGCTTTGTTATCACCCCAGCCGAGGTGGTGGCCATGATAGTGCTCGTGTGGGATGCCGAGGTGGTCGGCAAACTCGTCATAAGTGAAGTCTCTATACACCCCACCGAGGAAGAAGGAGATGGCCTTCTTGTGCTGTCTGGACTTGTGAGTGTCCAGCTCGAAGGTGGCCCAAAACTCCCGGAGTGCGAGAATAGGAAAGTCATCCGCAATGGTGGTCAGCTCTAGAAGCCCTGTAGCTGCGAGAGAGTTGGAGACGTTGTTGAACCACGCCTCATCATATTACTGGATAGACTCCAGGGAGAGAGGGTGCATGTCAGCCACAGGTATGTGCTTCATCCTCTGGTAGTGCTCGAAGTACAGCTCTGACATCCTGGCAATGAAGGGGTGAAACCCCTGGCTGTTCAGGAAAGCCGGTGGAGGACCGTGGATGGCAGGAGTGACGGGAACGGGTGCTCTGGAACTAGCTCCGACATCGGGAGTGGTGATGAACGTACGTAGGACGGGTTTATCTACCAAGCTGGAAAGCTATGGTAGATCGTATTCCATGGGTCTTCTAATAATTGTCTACTCAAATATAAAGGCAGATCACTCAGGTTTAACACTTTGTGCGTGGTGTGAGTTTCACGACTTCTAATTCTAGAAAATGCACGGAAATTAAAAACTAAAACTGAAAGACATATCAAAAGATTGGTTGATTTGACAAAGATGACAGACAAACTTAGACTTCGAATCCCCCTTCGTTCACCAGAGCATTGGCAATCAACAGATCAGCGGATTTCAATTCTCGTTCAATCAATTCTAAGACACCACCATAACTCTTGACCCTTAGGTTTAAGACTGGCGAATGTTCGCTCTATCCGATCTAGCTACCAAGATTAATTAGCCGCCCGGGTACGGTCGCCTCTCGCAATGACTTAACTAACTGGTGGAATTACTAACGATTTATGAGTTACTCTTGCAGTGGATTAACCCTAACTGGTTCCTACGAAAGGCACACTCCAATGAATAGGTTAATTGTTCGATTTGATGTTTTAAAGTAAGGCGAGCGTTCGCTTTTATCCTTAGCTTAACAAGAATCTAATCTAAGTGATCAATCCAGACAAGAAACATAAACAACGAAGAACAAATCAAACATGAAAGAGAAACTGATTGAACTTTGAATCTAATCACCGCCGATCCGTGACCGCTTTAAAGCCCTGGGTCACTTAGGGTTCATCTAGTCTAAGCTCTATGAGTTTAGCTACTCATGTTCATAACAAAAGAATCAAAGACAAAGACAGAGTTCATCTTAAACAGAGGAAGAACAAAAAAAGATCTGAAAAACCTAATTAAGACAAATCCCACGAAGCTTCGATCTCCGGTAATCTTCAATCCTAGCTCCGAGTCTCCGAGGTAAAGGGATGGCGTCACGATCTCTTCCTGGCTCTTCGAACTCTAAACTCTGCTCCAGAACTCGTGAGAATTCTGAAAATATGATGTATTATCAGGTATATCTTTATTGGACCGTCGGTTAAGTATTTATACTTAACCCTAATATCGCCGGATTTTGCCTAGAATTTTCGCCGAAAATTCCTTTGTAAATGACTTGAATGCTCGGCTGTTTCTCCTGTGATTTTTGGACCTTATGGTTCTTGACGAAAACTTGGAGTTTTCACCGAAAACTTCTCTTTGTTGAACTCACCCGATTCCTTCTTGAGTTTTCGCCTAAAACCTGGGGGATTTTCGCCAAAAACTGCAGTGTAAATTGGAGCAGGATTCGATTCGACTTGATTGACTTCTCGGATCGATTCTGGTGCGATTCCTCGAGGTTCCAACACCTTAGACATGCCCTTGGTTACTTTATTTGACGGCAAAAACCTGTGCTATCATGAAAACACTAGAAAACCATCAAATAGACCCAAAACAGGCCAAAGTAACACAAATGGCACGAGATAGAGCAGTTGAGTGAATATTCGTTATTCTACCCTAAAAACCATGTCTTAAGCAAGGAAATGTCACTTAAATGAGGCTGATAATCACGTCAAATCAAGTGTCATCAAAATACCCCACACTTAAGCTTTTGCTTGTCCTCAAGCAAACTGAATAGAAACGCTCACGTTCACAAATGATAAGATCTATTAAATCAAAGTTCAATCATACACAATGAATTATTAGACAGATAATTCCTAGAACAAGAAACCTAACATGCATACTGATCAGCCAAACAACCTGGTCTCACTAAAAACTGCACACGACAAGTAATAGCAACCAATTATGCACAAATTTGACCTGACCGACCAGACTCCTCACATAGGAAATATTTAGTAAACGGGAAACTCTCACTCTCTGTGTTTAAGGACGTGTTTCTGCTCTCAATCATTTTCTGTTACTGAATTCTGTCATAAGTTTGCAATTCGACCACATCTCCACCACGGTGACAACACGAGTAACTAGTCAACAAGGACTTCCCTGCTAGGACTGTAACGAATTCTACACTACAAGGGTTTATGATGAGATGGATGATGTGAATGTATGATGATGGTTTTGGTGCTGTGTAGCTTTCGACTAACTTCCCTCGAATCTAGCCTATGGCTTCCTACCGTCTAACCAGACACGGGTGGAATAGTAAACGCTCATCCTATGATACCATCAAGCAACCTAGCACTTTATTTTCTTTACACATTTTTTTTCTTCTTTTGACTTCATTCTTCCATATGTAGGGGGAAGAACGTTATTGACTAAACTTGAAACTTTTCTGATTTTTCTGCTTCTTTTTCGAAATTTCTTTTGTTTTTCTTCTTCTCTTTCTTTTCTTTGTGCCAATTCTTTCTTTTAGTTGCTAGTGGGGTTTACATGTTTGGACATAATAGCTAAGACCACCTGTTTAATGGCTATAGGCAGGTTACCACAAACCGACTTCTGGTAGGTCAATCTAGAACTACAACCACAGGGGATCAACGGGGAATGAAAGAATGGGAAATGGTTGTAATGTATATCGAATCGAAAGAATAGGCCAAGCTCAAGGGTTTAAAACTAATGGATTTAACGTTAGGTAGGCTATCTGGCTTAGTAGCTGAATCTAGGTGCCCCTATCATTCTAGAACTCGTGTCATCGTGCGGTATCGAGTAGGTCTCATGCAAATTCTAACTCATTCAAGCAAATAGAAAACCACTCAAAAAGAATTGAAATTGCAAGTTACGTGCAATGGATCAAAAGCTCACAGTTGGTTTGCTAGTCGGATTCGGTCATTTTCATGCAATCAAGGCTACAAACTACAAGTGTGATTTTCAAAATCTGTTCTAACTAGGAAATTTAGCATCACAGTATACACGTTGGTTCTCAAGTTCTAGGTTAAACAGTCTAAGCATCATTATGACAGATTGAACAACAACTTAACATCAAAAATCAAGAACTGAGCCATTCTAATGCTAGAGAGACTGGAAAGGAACCACGAGGCACACAAAAACACAATCAAGGGCAATCAAGTTCATGCAAGGTTCGCTAGCATCCTACCCCACACTTAAATCGTACTGTGTCCTCACAGGACTAAAACTAGAGTGAAGAGTGAAGTAGAAGAACCTGGACCGAGATGGTTGGTGTAGGGGATGAGCACGGATCCTCAGAGCAGAGGGAATCTATCGAAGCGAAGCAAAGGGAATCTCCCAACTGCCTGCAAAACAAAAACAAATGAAAGATAAAAAGGAAACCAGGACAAGTGTTCCAGATCCGCACAGAAAAAAGTTGGATCAAAATCCGAAAAGAAGAAATAAAAAGAAAGGACCAGAAAAGTAATACAACCCGATCACTGCTGGTCAGGTGCACCGGGAAGGGGAATGTGGAGGGCGTCGCCAACCTGCCACGCCAGCTGCGCCTCATACCTCTCGTTAGTGCGGAGCATGTGTTGCTGCATAATAATCCATCTGGCATCCTGAGTGGCGGTATCTGTGATCCGCCACTCCTGGAGTCGCTCGTACAACTCTCCAACGTCCGCGAGATGCGGTCGGTGCTGCGGGTGAGGCACCTGGAATGGATCTGGAATGGGCGGCAGGGACTGGTAGTCATACCCTGCCTGATGATGTAGCGAGGGTATATGGTCGTCAAACTCTGCTCCTGATGGGGGATGCGTCTCCTCAGAATCATCTTCTTCCTCCGACTCTTCCTCGTCCTGGAGAGGAGGAGCTGCCGCCACCTGAGGACCAAGGTCTAGCTGGAGGGCGTACTCGACCGCTAAATCTCCACCTACAGTGTATACTCTGCGTCGTGGGACGTCCGGGCCATATTCTTGGCTGAGACCGGGGATATGATGAGTCGGCCGACAAAGTTGCCTCCCAGGAGTGAGCTAGGTGGCCTCGGCTTCTGAGTCTTCTAGCGGAATATGTGCGCAAGCACCCATCTGGGATGAAGAGGATAACCTTCCCAGATGGCGCGAAGAAGAATGAGCTCCTCTCTACTGATGTGGTGGCGGCTCTTCTCTGGAGCAAACAAAAGAGATCTACGCCAAACCATATGTATAAAGCGATAGAGAGGGTGAGAGAGGGACTTAACTGAGTTATGGGCCGTGGTCCGATCATCTGGCACTCCAGTCATGTGGCTCCATAGCTCATCATACTCCTCTCCGTTGCCGGTGTTGTTCTCCCAGCCGAGGTGATGTCCCTCGTAATGCTCACGGGGGATGCCGAGATGAGCTGCAAACTCATCATAGGTGAACTCCCTGTACACCCCGCCAAGATAGAAAGAGACGTCCTTCTTGCGCTGCCTCTTCTTGTGCTCGTCCAGATCGAATGTCGCTCAGAACTCCTGGAGTGCAATGTCTAGAAAATCGGCAGCTAGGGTGGTCAGCTCCAGCAGTCCTGAATGTGCCAGTGAGGTGAGCACATTCTGGTGCCAGTCCTCGTCATGCTCGAAGAGGGAGTCCATGGATAATGGATGAACATCAGCTCCAGGAACATGCTCGAGCCTCTGGTAGCGCTCGAAGTAGTGCACAAGCAGGTGAACGACGGTGGAGTGGTATCCGGCGCAACCAGGGAAAGCTGGTGGAGGATCGTGGACGGCGGGTGTGAAAGGGGCTGGAGCTCGGGAGCTAGAGGTGGTGTCAAGTCTCGCCTTAGTCCTGCGCTCATGAGTGACATTCCTATAGCCAGAAAAGAAACAAGATTAGTTAACTAATAACCCACCCCACACTTAGTAGAAAAACTCAATTTCACAAAGAAATGAGGAAAACCGAGTGGGGGCAAGCAAAGTAAGTAACCGGTAATCACAATAAATCCAAAGCATGCATATGTCTAGCCGGAATGTTCATATCATAATTAGAGATCAGAAGTCAAACCGACATTGAAAAAGTCAACATTATAGCGCATTGAACCCTAATCATGGCAATTACTAGCTCAAAGCGGAAAAGAAGGCATAATTTTAAACTCAGATGGAAAACACGGTAATATGAACGCGAATGAACACACATGGCAGCCAAATGAACATAGACAATTCATGGTCAAACCGACATTTCACAAAAGTCAACACCTCAAATAATCAATCTTTAAGCATAGCAACACACGATCAAATGATATTAAAATTCAGCATAATTCTCCCTAAGCATGCTAGATTAGACCAAAGCAATCAGCTAACCTAATTCACACGAAACAGTCGGCACGCAAATCGAGGTAGACCAAAAAAGTCAACCAAAGTCAACCCCGACGAAATTCAGCATTCAAAATGTCAAAAGATTCAGAATGAAAAGTTCTACAACTTACCTTGAAGCCATGAGTGCTGAAAATGAACGGAGAGAAAGAAATCGGTGAAAAATCGGAAAAACTAGGGTTTGGCAGAACGGGAGCTCTAGAGCTCCGATTTGAATGATCTACGGCTTGAAACGACCGGAAAAAGGGAGGGGAGACGTGTGGCGGCGTTGGCGATGGTGGCGGCTACTGGAAAATGGGCGGCGGTGGTGAAATGAGGCGGCGGCGGCGTTCGGGTTTGAAAACAGGGGGAGGGGTTTTTGTTTTTTTTTCGTTCGGTCGAAAGTGAAAAGTGAGGGGAGAGAGAGAAAGAGACCCGAAAAAAGAAGAGGAATTTTTTTTGATTTTGTCTCAGGTTTTCGTCAAAAATATGTGCAATTTTTCGCCAAAAACTGAAGTTAACATTTCTCTTGAGAGTTCATCCTTCATGAGTGTTACGACGGAAGGAATGAGAATGATCTGCTTCGTCTTTTCTTTAACCTCCGGCGTCATATCACCAGGATCGGTGATCATCGCTGTTTCCTTAGGAGATGCTTTTGGCTTCTCCTTCTTTACTTGCTCCGGCGCCGGTAGCTCGAAAAGAATTGGTGGTGCAGCTGGCTCGGAAGGAGGTGGCGGAACAAGTGGTCTCCAGACCATGCGAGTCTTCTTCTTCTGATTCTTTCTCCGCGACCTGCCAGGTTCCCTGCTTGGCGGTGAAGAAGAGGCTTTCAGTTCCTTCTTCTTTGGCGGCTTTTGAGCAGAAGATTTTGGTTTCTGCTTGGTAATTTGTTCAACATCTGCAGCAACAATTGATCTAGGAACACTAGAAGATACATCAGTAACGGGGTTGAGCGGAGTCAACTCCACAGTTTCAACAGCTAGACAATGAGATTCTTCATTCAAAGGAGTATATTTCATTTCGTCTCTAAGGCGGAATGTTATCGTTTCCTTACCAACCCTCAAAGTCAAGGAACCATTTGGAACGTTAATTTTCATTCCAGTTGTTGCCATGAAGGGTCGTCCTATGAGAATGGTAGAATCATCCTCACTAGTATCTATGATCACATAGTCAGCTAAGAACGTGAAAGGACCACATTTAGTAACAACGTCTTTGATCTCTCCTCTAGGGGTTTTCAGTGATCTATCAGCAAAGACAAGTTGTATGCTAGTTGGTTCAAGTTCTCCTAGATTCAATTTTTCAAATAAACTCATAGGCATAACATTGACAGACGCGCCTAGATCAACCAAACTACGTTCTATCTTAACATCATTAATAACTAGAGGAAGAGTGAAAGAACCAGGATCAGAACACTTAGCTGGATATGGCGATGAAGGTTTCTTGCTACGAGCGGCAGGATATCCTTCTTTACCTCCCCACATGCCAGTCTATATCCTCGCGTTCGGTAGCAATGCTCTTAAAAAAGGAGGCTTCACGTAGTACGGAGCAAGAGGAGAATCATACTCCTTAGGCGCCTCTTTCGGTGCTTCCTTCTTCTCCGGAGTTTCATCAGTCCTGCATAAATTAGAAGAAGCATTAGTAGACGGGTTTGTCGATTCTTGAACGGATACCATCTTAGCTTGCTCCTTTCTCGGATTTGGCTCAGTTTGGCTTGGAAGTTGGTCGAACGGTCGACCAGACGTTAGCATGCTAGAGATCTGGTTCACTGCCTGCTCAATTCTTTGACCGGATGCAATCTGTTCTTGGTTGAGAAGAGCTTGGGCTTTGAACTGACTGTCATGATCGTCAAGTCTGGTGATAATCTGACTGAGCTTCTTGTCGAGTTCACTGACGTTGTTCTCCCTCTGATGTTGCTGCCCTGTATAGGTATTGTTAAGATATTCATTCTGACGATTGCCAGGAGCAGTTCCATAGTTACCCGGGTTTCGGTGCGGAGGCTGGTAGACACCTCCCGACGGATTGTTCGGTTCTGGCCTTTGTTCTGGCCTTGGTTCTGGTTGGCACCGGTATTGTAGGGAGGTTTATCTTTATAATTCCCCTGTTGTCTGAAATTGCGGTAGCCAACATAATCGTTCTAATTGTTGTTGAAGCCTTGTTGAACGAAATTGACTTCTTCGGTAGACCAGACTTCTGTTTTACCAAAATTCTGGCATCGGCCTCCATTATGCGCACAAGCTCCACACCACTCGCAATCAGAAACGTAGACAGAGGCTGCCGGCGGCTTGATGGGTGTAGAAGACTTCTTTAGATGCTTCTCTACTTCTGCCTTAGACATGTCCTTGGTTACTTTATTTGACGGCAAAAACTTGTGCTATCATGAAAACACTAGAAACCCATCAAATAGACCTGAAACGGGCCAAAGTAACACAAATGGCACGAGATAGAGCAGTTGAGTGAATATTCGCTATTCTACCCTAAAAACCATGTCTTAAGCAAGGAAATGTCGCTTAAATGAGGCTGTTAATCACGTCAAATCGAGTGTCATCAAGTGGCAGAGGTGGATCCTGGACCACTAGGTGTGACTCTCGATCTCTTACCCCTGTTCCTAAAAATATAAAAATTGAAACCACATTAGTCAAACCAATCTTACCCCACACTTGGTCGAAAAACTCAGTTTCACAAAAAAACGAGAGAAACCAAGTGGGGATAAGCTAATCTAAAAACCGGAAACAAAAGTTATCATGAGGGAAGCAAAGGGATAAACATGGCAGCCAATGCACTTCATGCATTCAAAGTCAAACCGACATTCATGAAAAAGACAACACCTCGCAAAATTTGGCAGTTACGCATAGCTAACCATGATCAAAGACATCACAGGGCACAATCATAGGCTCAACAACAATCAAACATCGAAAGGCACGTATAGATTTTGACCGGGCAATCATATGAGCTTTATCAATTCATGGTCAACCGAAAGTCCACAAAAGTCAACACCATAATAGAATCTTCAATTAAACATAGCAATTCTCGTTCAAATATCATCAAATCACGGCATAATACTCCCTGAGCATACTAGATAATCTAGGTTCAAACAATTCTGCAAAAATCACACCAAAACAGCGGGCACGCAAATCGAGGTAGACCGAAAAAGTCAACCAAAGTCAAACTTGATGAAATTCAGCAATCTACACAGCAAAAGATTCGCAATGAAAAACCCAACAACTAACCTTGAAGACATGTTGGATGAAAATGAACGTACGAGAAAGAATCGGCAAAAACTCGAAAATGGCGTTTCGGTAGAACCGGGGCTAGAGAGCTTCGATTCGGATTATCTAGGTGTCAAAATGTTCAGGGGAACGAGGGGAAGGGAGCAGCGGTGGCGGCGGCGAGCGGCATCGGTTGGAAAATGGTGGAGGTGGCTTTTAAATCGCGGCGATGAAAGGAGAAAAATGGGGGGGGGGGTTGCGATTTTCGAAAATGAGAGAGAGAGAGAATCCGGGTAAAAATGAAAAGATAAGGGGGGAAATTTTTTGGCTTTTTCTGAAAATTGTCGACGAAAAGTGTGAAAGTTTTCGCTGAAGAAAATTTTGAAAAACTGTCTGCCAGTTTTGAGAAAAGTTTTCGCCAAAAAATATAAATGTTTCACCAAGAAGTATATCAAAAACTGGTTAAAATTTTATAGGGGGTTTCAAAATGGAGTTTTCGCCGAGAAGAAGTGCAATTTTTGGCGAAAACTATGACCTGTAGTTTAAAATATTAAACTTTGAAAAATTAAAACAAAATCAACAAAGGTCGTCACAATCGCAAATGAATTGGAACTGAACCGAGGACACACGACACACACAAGGAAAATAAAAGATCACACAAAGGACAATTTTAGCTCCCCCGAACCGACTCTAGTAACGAGAATGACTCAAGAATTCAAAAACTGACTCTAGTCGTGGGTTGCATCCCATGAAGCGCTCTTGCTTAACGTCCTTGAGCTGGACGATACCTGGATGGCGTTAGGAGACATCCCAACTCAGGATCTCCTTCACGCTCGCGTCGGAATTGACGAAATACAGCTTTGGTTTACCGCCAGTGAGTAAGAAGCGCTTCCCATTAATATGTGTCAGTTGGGTTCGTCCGTCGGGAAGGTGGTCGGTTATTTCGAAGGGTCCGAACAGATCTTGGGGCTGTACGTCTTTCTCTGGTGGCTTGGCAGAAGATGGTGTAGCGATCGGCTCGGGAGGGGGCGGTTTAATGATTGGCCTCCACACCGCTTTGGTCCTTCCTTTGTTCTTCTTCTTTGCCTCGCCAGGATTCTTAGCTTGTGGTGATTTAGAAGAGGAGGCTTTCAGTTCCTCCATCTTCTTTGGCTTCTCCACTAGCATCTTCTTCTTTTGCTTGATAACATGTTTAGCACCTGAGACAGCTATCCTTGAAGAAACACTAGGGATGACATTAGTAACGGAGTTGACCGAGGCCAACTCCACAGTTTCAACAGAAAGACAATGAGCTTCTCCTTTGGGAATGTACATCATATCGTCCTTAAGACGGAATGTTACAGTGTCTTTCTCGACCCTTAATGTCAACGATCCGTTAGGTACATTGATTATCATGTCGGATGTTGCCATGAAAGGTCGACCTATCAGGAGAGTAGCATCCTCCTCCCGAGTATCCATTACTACATAGTCCGCTAAGAAGGTGAAGGGACCACACTTAGTGATTACGTTCTTAACTAACCCCCTTAGCGTCTTTAAAGACTTGTTGGCGTACACTAAATGCATGCTAGTAGGTTTTAATTCTCCTAGGTTGAGTTTCTCATATAAACACATAGGCATGACATTTATAGATGCACCTAGATCAACCAGACTACGCTCGACTTCAATATCATTAATGATTAATGGTCAAGTGAAGGAACCAGGATTCTTTCTTAGAAGGCATGCAGGACGCTTCCTTCTTCTGTGAACTGTGCTTTTCAATTCTCCCACCTCGCAATGCATTGGGGAATGGGATTCTTGGTTGATACGGAGCAGGAGGGGGCTCAGGTGCGCGTTTAGGCTTTGGCGAAGGAGTCTCCTCTTCGTCTTCCTTGATCTCCGGTGTATCAACAGCTGCAACATCAGAAATCATGGCCGGATTGGAAAAGGGTAGCAGCGGCCGAACTCTTGCAATTCTGAGTGGAGAAAGTCTTCACGTGCTCGTTCTTCGGGTTTGTTTCTGTTTGGCTTGGTAGCTTACCGAAGGGGCGACCACTAGAGAGCATGCTAGCGATGTTGTTCACTTGGCTCTCCACTCTATCGCCTTGCGCAATCTGTTCTTGATTTAGGAGAGCTTGAGCCTTGAATTGGCTATCATAATTTTTGAGCCTAGCGATGATCTGATTCAGCTTCTTATCCAACTCCATGTCCTTGCTGTCATGCGGCGGCGGTCTCTGAGGCTGACCTTGATAGTTATTGTTCAGATACTGGTTTTCGTGATTGCTAGGAGCTGTACCGTAGTTGCCTTGTGGTGAGACCTCCGGTCGTTGTTCGGACGTTCAGCCAAATAAAAACTACTAATGCTAAGAAAAAGCGTATAGCAGATCGTATTCAACTCGAGGTTTCTTCTAATCGACTACTTTGAAGAAGCTGGCAAATTACTCAGGTTAAAACACGTTGTGCGTGTGTGAGTTCCACGACTTCTAATCTATTAAGCAAAGGAAAACAAAAGACAGAAAGATTAAAAGATTGACTAACGGGAAGATAGACGAACTTAGATTTCGAATCCCCCTTCGTTCCCCAAAGCATTGGCAATCGACAGATCAGCGGTTTTCAATTCTAATTCAATCGGTTTCTATACACCACCATAACTCCTTACCCTTAGGTTTAAGACCGGCGAACGTTCGCTCTATCCGTTCTAACTACCAAGATTAACTAGCCACCCGGGTACGGTCGCCTCTCGCAACGACTTAATTAATTGGTGTAATTACTAGTGATTAATGAGTTACTCTTGCAGTGAATTAACCCTAACCGGTTCCTACGAAAGGCACACTCCAATTATAAGGTTAATTGTTTAATTCGATGTTCTAAAGTAAGGCGAGCGTTCGCTTCTATCCTTAGCTTAACAAGAATCTAATCTAGGGGATCAATCTAGACAAGAAACATGAACAATGAAGAACGAATCCAACATGCAAAGAGAAACTGATTGAACTTTGAATCTAATTACCGCCGATCCGTGACCGCTTTAAAGCCCTGGGTCACTTAGGGTTCATCTAATCTAAGCTCTACAAGTTCAGTTACTCATATCAGATACAAGAGAATCGAAAGCAATCAAGGAATACATCTCAGGTAGGAAGAACAGAGAAGAACTGCAAAACCTAATTTGACGAATCTGTGAAGCTTCAATCTCCGGGATCTTCAACTTTAAGCTCCGAGTTCTCCGATGTGGAAGGATGGCGTCACGATCTCTCCATGGATCTTCGAACTCTCTAAACTCTATCTATCGACCCTAGAGTCGGCTGACTCTCAAAAGTCTGATTTGAGAAAATAAGAATAATAAATTGTTGTGTTTTTGATGTCTCTCTTTGGCTGCCGGTTGCTTCTTTAAATAGGTACGTTTTAGGGTTTCCATTACAGCGCCGGATTTGGAAGGGATTTTCGCCGAAAATAATGAAGTATTTTCGCCGAAGATGAGCTGATGTTTTCGCCGAAACCATAGGGATAGTTTCGGCGAAACTGGCTTTGAGTTCAGGGCTCCGCCGGCTGTTCATTATTTTCGGTCCGAGCAGTTGATTGGTTTCGCCGAAATCAGTCTTCACTTGGCATCAGCTGATTTGCATTGTTGATTTCGTCGAAACTGTGAGATCATTTTCGCCGAAGGTACAAGTGTGAATGGGCAGATTTTCGGTTTGACTTTGATTGGCTCCTTTGATCAATTCCGGTTCAGTTCCTTGATGTTCCTATGCCTTAGACACGTCCATGGCTACTTTATTTGACGGCAAAAACCTGTGTTTACGCAAAAACACTAGAAAACCATTAAATAGACCCAAAAAGGGCCAAAGTAACCAAATCGGTAGGAAATAGGGTAGTTGAGTGAATACTCGCTATTTTACCCTAAAACCACGTTCCAAGCAAGGAAATGTCGCTTAAATGAGGCTGATAATCACGTCAAATCGAGTGTCATCACCTTGGTTCCGGTGGGGCGGTTGGTAGATACCTCTGGTTTGATTGTTAGGCTTCTGATCTTGAAACGACCCAGATGGTTGGTTATTCTGATTCCGGTTTGCTCCGGAGTTGTAAGGGGGTCGCTCTTGGAAACTTCCTTGTTGTTGCGATTGTCGGTAGCCAGTATAACCTTGTTGGTTGTTGGTGAAGCCTTGACCAATGAAGTCGACTTCTTCGGCAGACCAGACTTCTGCTCTACCAAAATTCTGACAGTGACCTCCGTTGTGAGCACATGCGCCACACCACTGGCAGTCAGCAACAAAAACAGAGGCGGATGGAGGCTTGATAGGAGTGGTGGACTTCTTCAAGTGCTTCTCGATTTCCTCCTTGACTTGCTCTTCAATGTTGAGCTTGCTTCGAGCTCCTATTGTTTTTTCTCCCAATTCCTTGACTTGGAAGCGCAATCAGCAAAGTGAAGCATAGCCGCTTTTGGTGTAAGAGCAGTGATATCTCCCTCAGCTAAGGAGTTGATGATGAGCCTCCTGTTCCTTGGACACACCCCGAGCTACCTTTCACCCGAAGTCAATCTAAGGCCTTCAAAGAATGGCTCACCCTCTACATGAAGACTTGGAGCCAGGAGAAGCACGATAAGGATGCTGATCGACTTATCCGAACTGGATACACCCTGCTGACCAACAGAACAGTTCCCCGACCGGACGACCGGACGACGGATGTATCGCACGGGCACCCCGAGCAGCACTCGGCATCGGCCCAACACCAAACCCGGACCCTAGAGGTTTAGCACCTGCCCTCCACTCCATACAAGGCCTAGAGCCGAGCCTTGGAGCTGCCCGCCTAGGAACCACGAAGGAAATGGAGGAAATAAGGAAATGGGAAGACGGCCGAGCAGACAGGCCGAGCAGGAACCCCGGATGCCGAGCAGCATCAGACCAGCCGGAGCCCAGCACTAGGAGCCCCGAGCAATGCCAAGCCCGAGCAGCCGCCGCCGCCGCCAATTCCAAGCCCGATAGCAAAGGCGGCGCCGGCTTTCCTAATCTGGCTAGCGCGTGAGCGGAACATCCGACCGGACCCGCCGAATCCGCCGGATTAGGGTTTTAGCCAGTTTTTGTATTATTTTAGTCTTTTAGTATTTTATTTGGATTTTCCCTTGTTATTTCGATTCTTTAGGAGCAAGTAAGTCCTTTAACTCTATTTAGGACTCTTGGCTATTATTTTATTATTTTAGAGTTATTTTCCGAGTAGGAAACGTGAGCCTGTTCACGATTTCCTCACCTATAAATAAGAGGCTTCGGCCTCATTGTAAACTCAGACTTTTCCAATCAATTAATCAAATACAGAACTTTGTTCTCTCAATTCTTAGGTTTTATGCTGCGTGCATAGCTTAGAATAGGTATTATCGTTAGAAGTATTCCCCTTCTTTCGTGGCGCCATTCCTGGACACTACGGGTTCTCGGCTGATTATATAACCGACGGGTCCTAGTATTAATCTGCCCCGGTGCCAACGGTGATCGAGCGAAGGTTCAAGACTAGCAGTGGTTAGGGTCGTCTGCCCACGGTTGCGGCGGTTCACACCAGTTTTGGTATCAGAGCTTCAGTTCAACTCGAGGAACCACAATCTATCCCAGTCTTCAGGTTTGAAACCCTGGATTCATATCCTTTATTTTCAGTCTTAGAAAAATCCTTGAAAAACCCTATCTATCTTTGTTTTCCTGTTAGTAGAAAATCAGTTTAGAAAATCCATCTATTTTTCATTCTTGTTTGAAGCATTGTAAGAAAAAGAAAAGAAAACAAAAAGAAAGGCAATCTGCCCTAGGGTTTCTCGTTCATTATAGGTTGATCTTAAGAAGAGGGGTAGATAGATATATTTGCTTCCCTGTATTATCAACTAACTTGACAGAGGAAGAACTCGCCCTGCTCGAGGCCACCCTACCAACGATCGCTCAAATTCTAGTTCAAATGAAGGCGTCAATCGACAGGATTGAACGGGCATTCGAAGGACAACCAGCTCCCGCCCCAGCGATTGACCAGCACTTGGCACCCGGCAGCCCCCCAGCATCCGACCAGCTTCCGGCGCCCAACCCGCCCCTAGCGGCTGACCCGTCCCCGACGCCCAAAGAGCGTCCCACATGGCCGTCTGCTCACCCAACGGGTAACACCAGCGGCTCCTCTAAAACTACCTCCGATCAATCATTAAGCAACCCTCCGTCCAGCGGAGGATCGACCCTTGGTCCCCCTCCAAGCGCCGTCACCGCCAGGATCACTCGAGCCATGGCCCGAGCCATGGCCCAGGCCGAACAGTCGAGGATTTCTTTGAATCCTCCCGAGCCCCAGCTCTCACACCTCCGGCCGCCTATACCTGATTCTCTGCCCAGTCCCGGTGCCTTGGCTGACCCCGATGGCACTCACGCCACCCGCCGGCATACGCGATCAAAACAGACCCCTCGATACTCCGCCGTAACCCGACGGCTCCTCAGCGCCCAAACCCTAAGCAATGGCCAGGAGCAGAGAGACAACCTGTTCCACACCCGATGCGTCATTAAAAATAAAGTTTGTGGCTTGGTCATTGATGGTGGAAGTTGTACCAATGCTGTTAGTCAGGATTTTGTATCAGGGCTTCATCTATGCACCCAAAGGCACCCCCACCCCTATAAACTACATTGGCTTAGTAACTGTGGGGAATTGAAGGTCACCCGTCAATCCTACATCCCGTTCAGTATTGGCAGGTACGCTGATCAAGTCCTATGTGATGTTGTACCAATGGAGGCTGCCCATGTATTACTTGGCCGACCGTGGCAGTTTGATAGGTTCTCCAAACACGATGGAAGAACCAATAGCTACAGCCTCGTCCATAAAAACACTAAGTACAAACTTAAACCTCTCTCTCCATCGGAAATCTTACAAGACCAAATAGAAAGGCGGGTCACGCAAGAAAGAAAAGAGAGAGAACTTCAAGAAGATAAAAAAAGACGGCCATATCCAACCCTAAGCCTTAAACCCGAAACCCTAACTTCTATTGGGGCCATCTCTCAGGGAAGCCAGAAGAAGGAAGGACTGATCGCCACCTCTTTGGATATCAAGCAAGCTCTAATAGCACGAAAACCTATGGTGGTGATCCGATATAGGGACTGCCTTAATACTAACCCCAGCTCAGCAATACCTAGAGTTGTTTCATCTCTCTTACAGGACTACCAAGATGTCTTCCCAAAGGAAGTCCCTAGCGGGCTACCCCCGCTTAGAGGGATTGAGCATCAAATCGATTTGATACCCGGGGCAGCCCTACCAAATAAAGCCGCCTACCGCACTAACCCGGAGGAGACCAAGGAGATCCAGTCACAAGTTGAGGAACTAATGAACAAAGGATATGTCCGAGAGAGTATGAGTCCGTGTGCCGTTCCAGTCATCCTAGTCCCGAAGAAAGAAGGAACATGGCGGATGTGTGTCGACTGCCGAGCCATTAACAACATCACAGTTAAGTACCGACACCCCATTCCTAGACTAGATGATATGCTTGATGAACTACATGGGTCTGCCATCTTCTCCAAAATAGACCTTCGATCCGTATATCACCAAATCCGAATGAAAGAAGGGGATGAGTGGAAGACCGCTTTCAAAACCAAGCTAGGGCTATATGAGTGGATGGTAATGCCCTTTGGCCTAACCAATGCCCCTAGCACCTTTATGAGACTCATGAATCAAGTCCTACGGCCTTACATCGGGAAATTTGTGGTAGTATATTTTGATGACATCCTAGTCTACTCCAAAAACTTAGAAGATCATTTAGGACACCTCAAGGCCGTCTTAGAGATTCTAAGAAAAGAACAATTATATGCCAACATGGCTAAGTGTACTTTTTGCACCGATCACCTTGTGTTCCTTGGTTTTGTTGTCAGCTCTTCAGGAATAAGGGTGGATGAGGAGAAGATCAAAGCCATCAAGTCCTGGCCGACCCCACAAAGCATCACAGATATCTGGAGTTTTCATGGGTTGGCTAGTTTCTACCGGAGGTTTGTCCGGGACTTCAGCACTCTAGCTGCTCCCCTCACGGCGGCAATCAAACGAGATCTCCCCTTCCAATGGGACCCGAATCAGCAAGTTGCCTTCGAGACCCTCAAGCAAAAACTGACCGAAGCACCCCTCCTCAAGCTCCCTGACTTCAACCAGCCCTTTGAGATTGAATGTGATGCATCAGGAGTAGGAATTGGTGCTGTCCTTATGCAAGAGGGAAGACCCATCGCCTATTTTAGTGAAAAACTCAATGGAGCGCCCTCAATTACCCGACCTATGACAAGGAACTCTACGCCCTTGTCCGGGCCCTTAAAACTTGGCAGCACTATTTATGGCCCAAAGAGTTTATCATCCACACCGACCATGAGTCCCTCAAATACCTAAAGGCCCAACATAAACTCAACCGAAGGCACGCCCGATGGGTAGAGTTCATTGAATCATTCCCTTACATCATCAAGTTCAAACAAGGTAAAGAGAATGTGGTGGCCGACGCCCTTTCTCGAAGATATACCCTCCTCTCTGTCCTTACCACCAAATTCATTGGATTTGAATACATTAAGGAACTTTATGCTGCCGACCAAGACTTTAAAAGCATCTTTGAAGCATGTGAACAAGGCGGGTTTGACAAGTACTATCGACAGGATGGGTACTTAAGCATCTTTGAAGCATGTGAACAAGGCGGGTTTGACAAGTACTATCGACAGGATGGGTACTTATTCAAGGCCAATAAGCTCTGCCTCCCTAACCACTCCTGCCGTACAGTATTAGCCTTAGAAGCACACGGAGGAGGACTCATGGGGCACTTCGGAGTAGCCAAGACCGTAGCTACCCTCAAGGAACATTTTTACTGGCCCAAGATGCGCCACGACGTGGAAAAACTCATTGCCCAATGTTCTAAGTGCCAACGGGCTAAGTCCCATCTCCAACCCTACGGGTTGTACACCCCTCTTCTGATACCCGAACACCCATGGGTGGATATCTCCATGGATTTCATTCTAGGGCTACCCAAAACTCGGAAGGGAAAGGACTCCATCTTTGTTATAGTTGACAAATTTTCAAAGATGGCCCACTTCATTGCATGCCACAAGGCCGACGACGCTTCTAACATCACTGACTTGTTTTTTCAAGAGGTCGTCCGACTCCATGGGATCCCTAAGACTATTGTGTCGGACCGGGATTCCAAGTTCCTTAGCTACTTCTGGAAGACCCTCTGGGCCAAGATGGGGACTAAGCTTATGTTCTCTACAACATGTCACCCCCAGACAGACGGCCAGACCGAGGTGGTCAACCGATCCCTCTCTCAGATGCTCCGAGCTATGATCTCATCTAACATCCGGACGTGGGAAGAATGCCTTCCCTATGTTGAGTTTGCCTACAACCGGGCTGTCCACTCCGCCACCAAGTATTCACCCTTCGAGCTTGTCTATTGGTTCATCCCCTTGACCCCTCTAGACTTGTCACCCCTACCCTTACATGAATTTCTAGACGCCGATGGATAGGAAAAGGCCGAGTACGTCTGAAAGCTTCACGAGAAGGCTAGGGCCAACATTGAAAGGAGGACGGCTCAATACATTCGGAACGCCAACCGAGGGAGAAAAGAAAAGATCTTCGAAGTAGGCGACCAACTGTGGATTCAGTTCCGGAAGGAACGATTCCACCGAGCAAAGGAAATCCAAACTCCTTCCCCGAGGCGACGGCCCATACACCATACTCAAGAAAATCAACAACAACGCTTATGTGATCGACCTTCCCAACTCTTATGGGGTAAGTGCCACATTCAATGTTGCTGATTTAACCACCTATTATGATGAGATCTATGCAGAACCGGATTCGAGGCCGAATCCTTCTCAAGAAGAGGGGAATGATGAGCCTCCTGTTCCTTGGACACGCCCCGAGCTACCTTTCACCCGAAGTCAATCTAAGGCCTTCAAAGAACGGCTCACCTTCTACATGAAGACTTGGAGCCAGGACAAGCACGATGAGGATGCTGATCGACTTATCCGAACTGGATACACCCTGCTGACCAACAGAACAGTTCCCCGACCGGCCGACCGGACGACGGATGTATCGCACGGGCACCCCGAGCGGCACTCGGCATCGGCCCAACACCAAACCCGAGCCCTAGGAGGTTTAGCACCTGCCCTCCACTCCATACAAGGCCTAGAGCCGAGCCTAGGAGCTGCCCGCCTAGGAACCACGAAGGAAATGGAGGAAATAAGGAAATGGGAAGACGGTCGAGCAGACAGGCCGAGCAGGAACCCCGGATGCCGAGCAGCATCAGACCAGCCGGAGCCCAGCACTAGGAGCCCCGAGCAATGCCAAGCCCGAGCAGCAGCCGCCGCCGCCAATTCCAAGCCTGATAGCAAAGGCGGCGACGGCTTTCCTAATCTGGCCAGCGCGTGAGCGGAACATCCGACCGGACCCGCCGAATCCGCCGGATTAGGGTTTTAGCCGGTTTTTGTATTATTTTAGTCTTTTAGTATTTTATTCGGATTTTCCCTTGTTATTTCGATTCTTTAGGAGCAAGTAAGTCCTTTAACTCTATTTAGGACTCTTGGCTATTATTTTATTATTTTAGAGTTATTTTCCGAGTAGGAAACGTGAGCCTGTTCACGATTTCCTCACCTATAAATAAGAGGCTTCGGCCTCATTGTAAACTCAAACTTTTTCCAATCAATTAATCAAATACAGAACTTTGTTCTCTCAATTCTTAGGTTTTATGCTGCGTGCATAGCTTAGAATAGGTATTATCGTTAGAAGTATTCCCCTTCTTTCGTGGAGCCATTCCTGGACACTACGGGTTCTCGGCTAATTATATAGCCGACGGGTCCTAGTACTAATCCGCCCCGGTGCCAACGGTGATCGAGCGAAGGTTCAAGACTAGCGGTGGTTAGGGTCGTCTGCCCACGGTTGCGGCGGTTCACACCAGTTGACCCATTTGGTTGACTCCTCGTTCATTCCTCGAGCAAAGGTCTCAGCTAGTTGCCTTTGCTCGAAACCGTGATGGGGGCAGCTGTAGATGAGCTACTGGAATTCATTCCAAGTGTCGTACAATCTTACTCCTTCCTTCTGTCTGAACCTGGAGATGCTATCTTTGTAGGCAGTTGTTCTGGAAGGAGTAAAGTATTCTTCAACGAAGTCTTGAGCCAGCTTGTCCTAGTCGGTGTAGTAACCGGGAGGCTTGCTATTTAACCATCTCTTAGCGGGGCCTCGAAGAGAGAATTGAAAGCTCGCAAGCACAAGGTGTTCTTGTCGAGATTCCCATTCTTGAATGTCTCGCAGAGAGCAATGAAGTATGCCAAGTGAGTGTAAGGGTTTTTGTGCGACCTTCCTACAATCTTTACGTCCCTAGAGATCATTCCCAGGAAACGGATCTTAATCTCATAGTCGTTATCATCTTCATTGCAGGGCACAGAGATTGAGGATCGAACGCTAGTCCCGCTTGACTTGTTAAAATCGGTAAGACTTCTCTGAGCCGACGGTGGTGGAGGAGGCGGTCGCTGGTCATCCATTCTAGGCGAAGGTGGTGGCGAAAGTGATGCAGTGGATGAAGCAGATGAAGATGAAGATGAGGAGCTCTCCTTCGGCTCCTCGATCTTAATTGGAGTAAAAGATGAAGGCGGGACGGTAGTAGATTACTTCGGAACTCGCGTTGCCTAGGCGGAGCAGAACTACCCGGCTTGTCTGAAGTAGAAGACTTGATAGACTTAGACAGAGAATGAGTGAACGGGCAGTTCATAAACCTGAAAACAACCTGCAAAGAACAAAAACAAACACAACCGGTGTAAAATTGAAGTGTGATGGAAAAATTAAAGATGGAAAGGTAGAAGAATAAAATACCAACTCTTCTTTCCAAAAATTAGAAGAGTCCCTAGCAACAGCGCCAATTTGATGGACGGCATTTTCACGAGCGTGTATTCAAATAACTATCAAGCACAAAGCAATATAGATCGTATTCCACAAGGTTTCTTCTAATCGTCTACTCAAATGAATTGGCAATTTACTCAGGATTAAAATAAGTTTGCGTGGTGTGAGTTCCACGACTTCTATTCTACGAAACAGGGAAATTAAAAAGGAAAAAAGGCGGAAGAAAAATTGAAAGGTTGTTTGACTTAACAAGACAACAGACAAGCTTAGATTTCGAATCCCCTTAAGATCACCAGAACATTGGCAATCACAAGACCAGCGGTTTTCAATCCCGAATCATTCAGTTCTCAGACACCACCATAACTCCTGAGCCTTAGGTTTAAGACTGGTGAACGTTCGCTCTATCCGATCTAACTACCAAGATTAATTGACCGCCCGTGCGTTCACTTCTGCAACGGAAAACTAACTAGTGTGATTACTAGTGATTAATGAGTTACTCTAGTAGCGGATTAACCCTAACTGGTTCCTATGAAGAGAAATTGTTCCAATGAATAGGTTAACTGTTGATTTGGTGTTTTGAAGTGAGGCGAACGTTCGCTACTATCCTCAGCTTAACTAGAATCTTAACTAGGTGATCAAGTTAGAAAAGAAACACAAAATCAATTAAGAACAAACCAAACATGCAAGAGAAACTGATTGAAATTGGACTTAATTACCGCGATCCATGACCGCTTTAAAGCACCGGGTCACTTAGGGTTCATCTAATCTAAGCTCTATGAGTTTAGCTACTCATATCCAAAACAAAAGAATCGAAGACAAACAAAGAATACATCTTCAACCAGGGAGAACAGAGAATAATTGTAAAACCTAATTTCAGATGAATTTGTGAAGCTTCAATCTCCTAGCACCGAGCTCTCTGAGATGGAAGGATGGCGTCACGATCTCTTCCCGGCTCCTCAAACTCTCTAAACGCTCTCTCGAACTTTTAAGTCTGGAAATTAATCCCAGGAATAGGTATATTGTAAATAGGTGGTCTTAGCTATTATGTCCAAACGTGTAAACCCCTCTAGCAACTTAAAAAAATTGGCACTAAAAGAGAAAAAGAAGAAAAATGGAAAATTCAAAAAAGTCAACTGAAGTTCGAGTTCAAAGTCTAGTAGTATAGTTAATAACGTTCTTCTCCCAACATATGGAAGAATGATGGAATGCTGCAGAGCGGTTGATCAAATACTACCAAGCTAACAAGAGCTAAGCAGATCGTATTCCAAGGGTCTTCTAAGATTGACTACTTCAAAACTGGCAAAATACTCGAATCACACCAAGTTGTGCGTGGTGTGAGTTCCACGACTTCTAATTCTAAGAAATGTAGAGAAATTAAAAATTAAACTAAAGCAGATTGGAAATTAGGGTTTGAAAACAGAGATGACAAACAAACTTAGACTTTGAATCCCCCTTCGTTCCCTAGAGCATTGGCAATCAACAGATCAGCGGATTTCGATTCTCATTCAATCAATTACTAAGACACCACCATAACTCCTTACCCTTAGGTTTAAGACCGGCGAACGTTCGCTCTATCCGTTCTAACTACCAAGATTAACTAGCCGCCCGGGTACAGTCGCCTCTCGCAACGACTTAATTAACTAGTGCAATTACTAATGATTAATGAGTTACTCTTGCAGTGGATTAACCCTAACCGGTTCCTACGAAAGGGACGCTCCAATTATAAGGTTAATTGTTCAATTCGATGTTCTAAAGTAAGGCGAGCGTTCGCTTCTATCCTTAGCTTAACCAGAATCTAATCTAGGTGATCAATCTAGACAAGAAACATGAACAAAGAAGAACAAATCAAACATGAAAAAGAACTGATTGAATTTCGAATCTAATCACCGCCAATCCGTGACCGCTTTAAAGCCTGGGTCACTTAGGGTTCATCTAGTCTAAGCTCTAACGAGTTTAGCTACTCATGTTTATCACAAAAGAAACAAAGACAAAGAGAGAGTTCATCATCCAGAGGAAGAACAGAAAAGAATCTGAAAAACCTAATTTAGACGACTCTGACAGACTTCGATCTTCGGTAAATAACACTCCAAGCTCCGGTTCTCCGAGATGAAAGGGATGGCGTCACGATCTCTTTCCGGCTCTTCGAACTCTAACTCTTCGCTCCAGAACTTGAGAGGATTCTCTGAATTCTGATCTCGAAAAGTTGTATTTTGCGAATTATGATATTATCTTTCTTTTGGGCCGCCGGGTTAAGTATTTATACTTAACCCTAATCAGCCAGATTTCTTCTAATATTTTTGCCGAAAATAGTGAATTATTTTCGCCGAAAATATGCTTGTGAATGGAAGTCCCGCCGGCTGATTCTCCTGTGATTTTCGTTTCGGTCCGAAACCCAACGATTTCGCCAAAAACTTCTTTGGCTGAGCATCAGTGATTGTTCTTGCATTTTCGCCGAAAACCATAGGCCATTTTCGCCGAAAATGTAAGTGTGAACGGGCAGACTTTTGGTTTGACTTGATCGGCTCCTTGGATCGATTCTGGTTTGATTCCTCGAGGTTCCAACGCCTTAGACACGTCCATGGCTACTTTATTTGACGACAAAAACTTGTGCTAACATAAAAACACTAGAAAACCATCAAATAGACCCGAAACGGGCCAAGGTAACACAAATGGCACGAGATAGGGCAATCGATTGAATATTCGTTATTCTACCCTAAAAACCATGTCTTAAGCAAAGAAATGTCGCTTAAATGAGGCTGATAATCACGTCAAATCGAGTGTCATCAAATACCCCACACTTAAGCTTTTGCTTGTCCTCAAGCAAACTGGAAGGGAAATGGCTGTAATGTATTATCGAACCGAAAGAACAGGCCAAGCTCAAGGGTCTAAACCTAGTGGATTTATCGTTTGGTAGGCTATCTGGCTGAGTAGCTGAATCTAGTTGCCCCTATCCTTCTAGAACTCGTGTCATCGTGTGGTCTCGAGTAGGTCTCATGCAAATTCTAACTCATTCAAGAAAACAAAAAACCACTCAGAAAGAATTTAAATTGCAAGTTACGTGCAATGGATCAAAGCTCACAGTTGCTTTGCTAGTCGGATTCGGTCATTTTCATGCAATCAAGGCTACAAACTACAAGTGTGATTTTTTAAAAAAATTCTGTTCTGACCAGGCAATTTAGCATCAAAGTATACAAGTTGGTTCTCAAGTTCTAGGTTAAGCAGTCTAAGCATCATTATGAAGGGTTGAACAACAACTTAACATCAAAAATCAAGAACTGAGTCATTCTAATGCTAGAGAGACTGGAATGGAATCACGAGGCACATAAAACACAATCAAGGGCAATCAAGTTCATGCAAGGTTCTCTAGCATCCTACCCCACACTTAAATCGGACTGTGTCCTCACAGGACTAATTCTAGAGTTCAGCGTGAAGTAGAAGAACCTGGACCGAGATGATTGGTGTAGGGGATGAGCACGGGTCCTCGGAGTAGAGGGAATCTACCCAAGCGAAGCAAAGGGAATCTACCAATTGCCTTCAAAACAAAAACAAATGAAACATAAAAAGGAAACCGGGACAAGTGTCCCGGATCCACACAGAAAAAAGTTGGACCAAAATCCGAAAAGAATAAATAAAAAGAAAGGACCAGAAAAGGAATACAACCCAATCACTGCTGGTCCGATGAACCGGGAGGTGGAAAGTGGAGATGCTCGCCGAGCTGACGTTGCCACGCCAGCTGTGCCTCATACCGCCTGTCGGCGCGGCGCATATGCTGTTGCATAATAGTCCATCGCGCCTCTTGAGTGGCGTTGTCAGTGATGCGCCACTCCTGCAGTCGCTCGTTGATGAACCTAAGATCATTGTTCGGGTCCAAAAAAATAACTAACAAAGCTAACAAAAGCTAGGGTAGATCGTATTCCAGGGGTTTCCTCTACTCCCTTACTCAAAGGTGTTGGCAATTTAATTCAAGTTTAAACACAAGTTGTGCGTGGTGTGAGTTCCACGACTTCTATACTAAAATGCAAAGATAATTCAAAATGAGAAATAAAGCGAAGGAAGATTGAAGATTGATTAATTGACTAGAAAGATGACAGACAAGCTTAGACTTCGAATCCCCCTTAGATTACCAGAGCAACAGCAGTCAACAGACCAGCCATTTTCGAATCTAGTTCATTCAGTTCATAGACACCATCATAACTCCTGACCCTTAGGTTTAAGACTGGTGAACATTCGCTCTATCCGATCTAGCTACCACGATTAATTAGCCGTCCGGGTACGATCGCCTCTCGCAACGACTTAACTTAACTGGTGCAAATTCTAATGATTAATGAGTTACTCTAGCAATGGATCAGTTCCTACGAAAGGCACGCTCCAATTATAAGGTTGATTGTTCGATTTGGTGTTTTAAAGTAAGGCGAGCGTTCGCTTCTATCCTTAACTTAACAAGAATCTAATCTAGGTGGCCAAACCAGACAAGAAACACAGAAAATGAAGAACAAATCAAACATGAAAGATGAAACTGAATGAATTTCGAATCTAATCACCGCCGATCCGTGGCCGCTTTAAGCCCTGGGTCACTTAGGGTTCATCTAATCTAAGCTACACAAGTTTAGCTACTCATATTCGTTACAGCAGAATCGAGGACAGACAAAGAATACATCTCAGGTAGGAAGACAGAGAAGAACTGCAAAACCTAGTTTCGATGCTTCCTGGCAGCTTCAATCTGCTGAGTCTTCAACTCCTAGCGCTGGCTCTCCGAGATGGATGGATGGCGTCACGATCCGTTCCTGTCTCTTTGAACTCTATCCACTCGCCCTGTCTCTCTCTCCGTCTTGGTTTGTGTGTGTGTGTGTTAAGTCATTCCCCCCTTTCATTAGCCGCCGAATTCTGTATTTATATCAACCCGAAATTTTTTGATTTCAACTGGGATTTTCACCGAAAATAGTATAGGAATTTCGGCGAAAACTTCTCCTACTCGGGGCAGTGGATTCCTTCTTACGTTTTCGGCGAAAAACCCAAGGGTATTTTCGCCGAAAATACATGTGTAAATGGGGCAGGCGTTTTCTTTGACTTGAGCGATTTCTCCAGTTGATTTATGTGTGATTCTTCGGGGTTCCAACGTCTAAGACACGTCCTTGGCTACCGTATTCGATGGCAAAAAAAACTGAGCTAACATGAAAACACTAGAAAACCATCAAATAGACCCGAAACGGGCCAAGGTAACACAAATGGCACGAGATAGGGCAATCGATTGAATATTCGTTATTCTACCCTAAAAACCATGTCTTAAGCAAAGAAATGTCGCTTAAATGAGGCTGATAACCACGTAAAATTGAGTGTCATCAAATACCCCACACTTAAGCTTTTGCTTGTCCTCAAGCAAACTGAATAGAACACACTCAAATTCATAAATGACATGAGATTAAACTGAGATTCAATTCTAACAATTTGGTTTAGACTGTTCCACGTAGAAAGAGTGACCTACACATGCAAGAACATCAACCAAACAAGTTTTCGATCACACTAATTTCTGCACACTTCAAGTAGTGGTTTTAACAAAGATCGTTTCTTAGCAAAACAATTAATCATAATTAACCGACTACGATAACACCAATTCTAAGCAAAAAGACTTTAAGCTCTAGCCATGATGTGGACGCGGAGGTAGGAAAAGTAACGTGGCTATCGACTCGAGTTCATCAGTTTCTAGATTTGTACGTTACATGTTCTAGCTAGGACCGATTTAAACAACAATTTCTTTCAAGATTCAAACTTTCTTTAATTTATTTACTGCATACTAGTGCTCGATACCAAACACTTCACTTAGGTGTTGGACCTGCCTAGCTCACAGTATTTGTGCCTATGCTAGTGCTCAACCCGAACACTTCACTTAGGTGTCGGGCTTGCCTAGCTTTGATTTTTCAGCACTTTAAAGAACTTTAGCATTGATTTGATTCACTCAATTACTTGATTTCACCATTTAGCCACTTAATCCTAGCTAGTTATAATTTTTTACACAAGATTTCAAATTGGATTTCCGTCTAATCTCAAGCCACAATCACAGGTGATCAAATATGGAGTGAAAACATGGAAGAAGCTAACATTTATCATCTTAGAACGGTGTTATCGAGCTTTGTTATTAACAAGTCAATCAATTCAATTAATTCAAGTTTCAACTACAGAAGTGATTTATGATCTGTTCTGACCTAGGCTCATTTAATATCAGTTCTGACACGTTGGTTACAGGTTCTAAGTGGAACAGTTTAGACGTCATTGTTCAAAATTGAAGCCAATTTCACATCAAAAGTCAAGAATTGAGCAATTCTATGCTAGAGAGACTGGACAGGAATCACGAGGCACACGAGGATAGGCAATCAAGATCATGCATGGTTATCTAACACCCTACCCCACACTTAAACTGTTCTGTGTCCTCACAGGACTAAACTAAAGTAGAGAGAAACGAAGAACCTGGAGGGTGGTGTAGTGGACGAACGCGTCGAGTCCGGAGCGGAGCGGAGCTACCTAAAATCCTACAAAACACAAACAACGAAAAGATCAAAAGGACACCGGGACAAGTGTCCCGAATCCACACAGAATAAAATTGGGTAGAAACCCGAAAAGACGAAAGAAAAGAAAAGGAAAAGGATAGAAACAACCTGATCACTGTTCCGCGGGAGGGGGTGGAGTGGGAGTGGCGAACCGCTGCCCCATCTGCTGTCGCCATGCGAGCTTGTCCTTGTGTCTGGCTGACTGGTCGGCCATGAATTGCTGTAGAGTGGACTAACGCTCGTTCTGAGTCTCTTCATGTGCTACTCGGTCCTTCTGCCATTGCAACGAACCGACCGAGTAGTCTAGCTGCCCAGATGGCGCGAAGAAGAATGAGCTCCTCTCTACTGATGTGGTGGCGGCTCTTCTCTGGAGCAAACAAAAGAGATCTACGCCAAACCATATGTATAAAGCGATAGAGAGGGTGAGAGAGGGACTTAACTGAGTTATGGGCCGTGGTTCGATCATCTGGCACTCCAGTCATGTGGCTCCATAGCTCATCATACTCCTCTCCGTTGCCGGTGTTGTTCTCCCAGCCGAGGTGATGTCCCTCGTAATGCTCATTCTGGTGCCAGTCCTCATCGTGCTCGAAGAGGGAGTCCATGGATAATGGATGAACATCAGCTCCAGGAACATGCTCGAGCCTCTGGTAGCGGTCGAAGTAGTGCACAAGCAGGCGAACGACGGTGGAGTGGTATCCGGCGCGACCAGGGAAAGCTGGTGGAGGACCGTGGACGGCGGGGTGTGACAGGGGCTGGAGCTCGGGAGCTAGAGGTGGTGTCAAGTCTCGCCTTAGTCCTGCGCTCATGAGTGACATTCCTATAGCCAGAAACGAAACAAGATTAGTTAACTAATAACCCACCCCACACTTAGTAGAAAAACTCAATTTC
This sequence comes from Linum lewisii, assembly GCA_034768395.1. NCBI lineage: Eukaryota > Viridiplantae > Streptophyta > Magnoliopsida > Malpighiales > Linaceae > Linum > Linum lewisii. Next base: position 23,259,547 of record CM068300.1, read on the forward strand.
ACAAAGAAATGAGGAAAACCGAGTGGGGGCAAGCAAAGTAAGTAACCGGTAATCACAATAAATCCAAAGCATGCATATGTCTAGCCGGAATGTTCATATCATAATTAGAGATCAGAAGTCAAACCGACATTGAAAAAGTCAACATTATAGCGCATTGAACCCTAATCATGGCAATTACTAGCTCAAAGCGGAAAAGAAGGCATAATTTTAAACTCAGATGGAAAACACGGTAATATGAACGCGAATGAACACACATGGCAGCCAAATGAACATAGACAATTCATGGTCAAACCGACATTTCACAAAAGTCAACACCTCAAATAATCAATCTTTAAGCATAGCAACACACGATCAAATGATATTAAAATTCAGCATAATTCTCCCTAAGCATGCTAGATTAGACCAAAGCAATCAGCTAACCTAATTCACATGAAATAGTCGGCACGCAAATCGAGGTAGACCAAAAAAGTCAACCAAAGTCAACCAAAGTCAAAATTCAGCATTCAAAATGTCAAAAGATTCAGAATGAAAAGTTCTACAACTTACCTTGAAGCCATGAGTGCTGAAAATGAACGGAGAGAAAGAAATCGGTGAAAAATCAGAAAAACTAGGGTTTGGCAGAACGGGAGCTCTAGAGCTCCGATTTGAATGATCTACGGCTTGAAACGACCGGAAAAAGGGAGGGGAGACGTGCGGCGGCGTTGGCGATGGTGGCGGCTGCTGGAAAACGAGCGGGGGCGGTGAAATGTGGCGGCGGCGGCGTTCGGGTTTGAAAACAGGGGGAGGGGTTTTGTTTTTTTTTTGTTCGGTCGAAAGTGAAAAGTGAGGGGAGAGAGAGAAAGAGACCCGAAAAAAGAAGAGGAAAAATTCTTGATTTTGTCTCAGGTTTTCGTCAAAAATATGTGCAATTTTTCGCCAAAAACTCAAGTTAAAATTGTCTGCCGGTTTTCAAATGAGTTTTCGCCGAAAACTCAGAGAGTTTTTGCCGAAAATTTTAACTAAAATGATCAAAAAACATAGTGGGATTTAAAGGGAAGTTTTCGCCGAAAAATTTGACCTGCACGATTGAAAATATTTTTGCAATCCCGGCAAACTTCAGAAAATCACAATTAAATCGACAAAAATCGGAACAACCTCAAACAACTGGCGATTGAAATGATGACACACAGACTACACACGAATAATAAGAAATCATGCAAACTGACACTTTTGGCTCCCCCGAACTGACTCTGAAACAAGGAGTTTGACACAAATTTAAAAACTGACTCCAGCCGTGGGTTGCCTCCCACGAAGCGCTCTTTGATTAACGTCCTTGAGCTGGACGATACCTGGATGGTATTAGGAGACATCCCAACTTAGGATCTCCCTAACGCTGGCATCGGAGTTCATGAAGTAGAGCTTCGAGGCATCTCCGTTAAGCGTGAATTTCTTCCCGTTAGCATGAGTAAGTTTAGTGCGTCCATCGAAAAGACAATCAGTGATCTTGAACGCTCCTAACATTTCTCTTGAGAGTTCATCCTTCATGAGTGTTACGATGGAAGGAATGAGAACGATCTGCTTCGTCTTTTCTTTCACCTCCGGCGTCATATCACCAGGATCGGTGATCATCGCTGTTTCCTTAGGAGATGCTTTTGGCTTCTCCTTCTTTACTTGCTCCGGCGCCGGTAGCTCGAAAAGAATTGGTGGTGCAGCTGGCTCGGAAGGAGGTGGCGGAACAAGTGGTCTCCAAACCATGTGAGTCTTCTTCTTCTGATTCTTTCTCCGCGACCTGCCAGGTTCCCTGCTTGGCGGTGAAGAAGAGGCTTTCAGTTCCTTCTTCTTTGGCGGCTTTTGAGCAGAAGATTTTTGTTTCTGCTTGGTAATCTGTTCAACATCTGTAGCAACAATTGATCTAGGAACACTAGAAGATACATCAATAACGGGGTTGACCGGAGTCAACTCCACAGTTTCAACAGCTAGACAATGAGATTCTTCATTCAAAGGAGTATATTTCATTCCGTCCTTAAGGCGGAATGTTATCGTTTCCTTACCAACCCTCAAAGTCAAGGAACCATTTGGAATGTTAATTTTCATTCCAGTTGTTGCCATGAAGGGTCGTCCTATGAGAATGGTAGAATCATCCTCACTAGTATCTATGATCACATAGTCAGCTAAGAACGTGAAAGGACCACATTTAGTAACAACGTCTTCGATCTCTCCTCTAGGAGTTTTCAGTGATCTATCAGCAAAGACAAGTTGTATGCTAGTTGGTTCAAGTTCTCCTAGATTCAATTTTTCAAATAAACTCATAGGCATAACATTGACAGACGCGCCTAGATCAACCAAACTACGTTCTATCTTAACATCATTAATAACTAGAGGAAGAGTGAAAGAACCAGGATCAGAACACTTAGCTGGATATGGCGATGAAGGTTTCTTGCTACGAGCGGCAGGATATCCTTCTTTACCTCCCCACATGCCAGTCTATATCCTCGCGTTCGGTAGCAATGCTCTTAAAAAAGGAGGCTTCACGTAGTACGGAGCAAGAGGAGGATCATACTCCTTAGGCGCCTCTTTCGGTGCTTCCTTCTTCTCCGGAGTTTCATCGGTCCTGCATAAATTAGAAGAAGCATTAGTAGACGGGTTTGTTGATTCTTGAACGGATACCATCTTAGCTTGCTCCTTTCTCAGATTTGGCTCAGTTTGGCTTGGAAGTTGGCCGAACGGTCGACCAGACGTTAGCATGCTAGAGATCTGGTTCACTGCCTGCTCAATTCTTTGACCGGATGCAATCTGTTCTTGGTTGAGAAGAGCTTGGGCTTTGAACTGACTGTCATGATTGTCAAGTCTGGTGATAATCCGACTGAGGTTCTTGTCGAGTTCACTGACGTTGTTCTCCCTCTGATGTTGCTGCCCTGTATAGGTATTGTTAAGATATTCATTCTGATGATTGCCAGGAGCAGTTCCATAGTTACCCGGGTTTTGGTGCGGCGGCTGGTAGACACCTCCCGACGGATTGTTCGGTTCTGGCCTTTGTTCTGGCCTTGGTTCTGGTTGGCACCGGTATTGTAGGGAGGTTTATCTTTATAATTCCCCTGTTGTCTAAAATTGCGGTAGCCAACATAATCGTTCTAATTGTTGTTGAAGCCTTGTTGAACGAAATTGACTTCTTCGGTAGACTAGACTTCTATTTTACCAAAATTCTGGCATCGGCCTCCATTATGCGCACAAGCTCCACACCACTCGCAATCGGAAACGTAAACAGAGGCTGCCGGCGGCTTGATGGGTGTAGAAGACTTCTTTAGATGCTTCTCTACTTCTGCCTTAGATACGTCCTCGGTTACTTTATTTGACGGGAAAAACTTGTGCTATCATGAAAACACTAGAAACCCATCAAATAGACCTGAAACGGGCCAAAGTAACACAAATGGCACGAGATAGAGCAGTTGAGTGAATATTCGCTATTCTACCCTAAAAACCATGTCTTAAGCAAGGAAATGTCGCTTAAATGAGGCTGATAATCACGTCAAATCGAGTGTCATCAAGTGGCAGAGGTGGATCCTGGACCATTAGGTGTGACTCTCGATCTCTTACCCCTGTTCCTAAAAGATATCAAAAATTGAAACCACATTAGTCAAACCAATCTTACCCCACACTTGGTCGAAAAACTCAGTTTCACAAAAAAACGAGAGAAACCGAGTGGGGATAAGCTAATCTAAAAACCGGAAACAAAAGTTATCATGAGGGAAGCAAAGGGATAAACATGGCAGCCAATGCACTTCATGCATTCAAAGTCAAACTGACATTCATGAAAAAGACAACACCTCGCAAAATTTGGCAGTTACGCATAGCTAACCATGATCAAAGACATCACAAGGCACAATCATAGGCTCAACAACAATCAAACATCGAAAGGCACGTATAGATTTTGACCGGGCAATCATATGAGCTTTATCAATTCATGGTCAACCGAAAGTCCACAAAAGTCAACACCATAATAGAGAGACAACCTGTTCCACACCCGATGCGTCATTAAAAATAAAGTTTGTGGCTTGGTCATTGATGGTGGAAGTTGTACCAATGCTGTTAGTCAGGATTTTGTATCAGGGCTTCATCTATGCACCCAAAGGCACCCCCACCCCTATAAACTACATTGGCTTAGTAACTGTGGGGAATTGAAGGTCACCCGTCAATCCTACATCCCGTTCAGTATTGGGAGGTACGCTGATCAAGTCCTATGTGATGTTGTACCAATGGAGTTGGCCGACCGTGGCAGTTTGATAGGTTCTCCAAACACGATGGAAGAACCAATAGCTACAGCCTCGTCCATAAAAACACTAAGTACAAACTTAAACCTCTCTCTCCATCGGAAATCTTACAAGACCAAATAGAAAGGCGGGTCACGCAAGAAAGAAAAGAGAGAGAACTTCAAGAAGATAAAAAAAGACGGCCAAATCCAACCCTAAGCCTTAAACCCAAAACCCTAACTTCTATTGGGGCCATCTCTTAGGGAAGCCAGAAGAAGGAAGGACTGATCGCCACCTCTGGGGATATCAAGCAAGCTCTAATAGCCCGAAAAACCTATGGTGGTGATCCGATATAGGGACTGCCTTAATACTAACCCCAGCTCAGCAATACCTAGAGTTGTTTCATCTCTCTTACAGGACTACCAAGATGTCTTCCCAAAGGAAGTCCCTAGCGGGCTACCCCCACTTAGAGGGATTGAGCATCAAATCGATTTGATACCCGGGGCAGCCCTACCAAATAAAGCCGCCTACCGCACTAACCCAGAGGAGACCAAGGAGATCCAGTCACAAGTTGAGGAACTAATGAACAAAGGATATGTCCGAGAGAGTATGAGTCCATGTGCCGTTCCAGTCATCCTAGTCCCAAAGAAAGAAGGAACATGGCGGATGTGTGTCGACTGCCGAGCCATTAACAACATCACAGTTAAGTACCGACTCCCCATTCCTAGACTAGATGATATGCTTGATGAACTACATGGGTCTGCCATCTTCTCCAAAATAGACCTTCGATCCGGATATCACCAAATCCGAATGAAAGAAGGGGATGAGTGGAAGACCGCTTTCAAAACCAAGCTAGGGCTATATGAGTGGATGGTAATGCCCTTTGGCCTAACCAATGCCCCTAGCACCTTTATGAGACTCATGAATCAAGTCCTACGGCCTTACATCGGGAAATTTGTGGTAGTATATTTTGATGACATCCTAGTCTACTCCAAAAACTTAGAAGATCATTTAGGACACCTCAAGGCCGTCTTAGAGATTCTAAGAAAAGAACAATTATATGCCAACATGGCTAAGTTTACTTTTTGCACCGATCACCTTGTGTTCCTTGGTTTTGTTGTCAGCTCTTCAGGAATAAGGGTGGATGAGGAGAAGATCAAAGCCATCAAGTCCTGGCCGACCCCACAAAGCATCACAGATATCCGGAGTTTTCATGGGTTGGCTAGTTTCTACCGGAGGTTTGTCCGGGACTTTAGCACTCTAGCTGCTCCCCTCACGGCGACAATCAAACGAGATCTCCCCTTCCAATGGGACCCGAATCAGCAAGCTGCCTTCGAGACCCTCAAGCAAAAACTGACCGAAGCACCCCTCCTCAAGCTCCCTGACTTCAACCAGCCCTTTGAGATTGAATGTGATGCATCAGGAGTAGGAATTGGTGCTGTCCTTATGCGAGAGGGAAGACCCATCGCCTATTTTAGTGAAAAACTCAATGGAGCGCCCCTCAATTACCCGACCTATGACATGGAACTCTACGCCCTTGTCCGAGCCCTTAAAACTTGGCAGCATTATTTATGGCCCAAAGAGTTTATCATCCATACCGACCATGAATCCCTCAAATACCTAAAGGCCCAACATAAACTCAACCGAAGGCACGCCCGATGGATAGAGTTCATTGAATCATTCCCTTACATCATCAAGTTCAAACAAGGTAAAGAGAATGTGGTGGCCGACACCCTTTCTCGAAGATATACCCTCCTCTCTGTCCTTACCACCAAATTCATTGGATTTGAATACATTAAGGAACTTTATGCTGCCGACCAAGACTTTAAAAGCATCTTTGAAGCATGTAAACAAGGCGGGTTTGGCAAGTACTATCGACAGGATGGGTACTTATTCAAGGCCAATAAGCTCTGCCTCCCTAACCACTCCTGCCGTACAGTATTAGCCTTAGAAGCACACGGAGGAGGACTCATGGGGCACTTCGGAGTAGCCAAGACCGTAGCTACCCTCAAGGAACATTTTTACTGGCCCAAGATGCGCCGCGACGTGGAAAAACTCATTGCCCAATGTTCTAAGTGCCAACGGGCTAAGTCCCATCTCCAACCCTACGGGTTGTACACCCCTCTTCTGATACCCGAACACCCATGGGTGGATATCTCCATGGATTTCATTCTAGGGCTACCCAAAACTCGGAAGGGAAAGGACTCCATCTTTGTTATAGTTGACAAATTTTCAAAGATGGCCCACTTCATTGCATGCCACAAGGCCGACGACGCTTCTAACATCGCTGACTTGTTTTTTCAAGAGGTCGTCCGACTCCATGGGATCCCTAAGACTATTGTGTCGGACCGGGATTCCAAGTTCCTTAACTACTTCTGGAAGACCCTCTGGGCCAAGATGGGGACTAAGCTTATGTTCTCTACAACATGTCACCCCCAGACAGACGGCCAGACCGAGATCTATGCAGAACCGGATTCGAGGCCGAATCCTTCTCAAGAAGAGGGGAATGATGAGCCTCCTGTTCCTTGGACACGCCCCGAGCTACCTTTCACCCGAAGTCAATCTAAGGCCTTCAAAGAACGGCTCACCCTCTACATGAAGACTTGGAGCCAGGAGAAGCACGATGAGGATGCTGATCGACTTATCCGAACTGGATACACCCTGCTGACCAACAGAACAGCTCCCCGACCGACCGACCGGACGACGGATGTATCGCACGGGCACCCTGAGCGGCACTCGGCATGGGCCCAACACCAAACCCGAGCCCTAGGAGGTTTAGCACCTGCCCTCCACTCCATACAAGGCCTAGAGCCGAGCCTAGGAGCTGCCCGCCTAGGAACCACGAAGGAAATGGAGGAAATAAGGAAATGGGAAGACGGTCGAGCAGACAGGCCGAGCAGGAACCCCGAATGCCGAGCAGCATCAGACCAGCCGGAGCCCAGCACTAGGAGCCCCGAGCAATGCCAAGCCCGAGCAGCCGCCGCCGCCGCCAATTCCAAGCCCGATAGCAAAGGCGGCGACGGCTTTCCTAATCTGGCCAGCGCGTGAGCGGAACATCCGACCGGACCCGCCGAATCCGCCGGATTAGGGTTTTAGCCGGTTTTTGTATTATTTTAGTCTTTTAGTATTTTATTCGGATTTTCCCTTGTTATTTCGATTCTTTAGGAGCAAGTAACTCCTTTAACTCTATTTAGGACTCTTGGCTATTATTTTATTATTTTAGAGTTATTTTCCGAGTAGGAAACGTGAGCCTGTTCACGATTTCCTCACCTATAAATAAGAGGCTTCGGCCTCATTGTAAACTCAGACTTTTTCCAATCAATTAATCAAATACAGAACTTTGTTCTCTCAATTCTTAGGTTTTATGCTGCGTGCATAGCTTAGAATAGGTATTATCGTTAGAAGTATTCCCCTTCTTTCGTGGAGCCATTCCTGGACACTACGGGTTCTCAGCTGATTATATAGCCGACGGGTCCTAGTACTAATCCACCCCGGTGCCAACGGTGATCGAGCGAAGGTTCAAGACTAGCGGTGGTTTGGGTCGTTTGCCCACGGTTGCGGCGGTTCACACCAGTTGACCCATTTGGTTGACTCCTCGTTCATTCCTCGAGCAAAGGTCTCAGCTAGTTGCCTTTTCTCGAAACCGTGATGGGGGCAGCTGTAGAGGAGCTCCTGGAATTCATTCCAAGCGTCGTACAATCTTACTCCTTCCTTCGATCTGAACCTGGAGATGCTATCTTTGTAGGCAGTTGTTCTGGAAGGAGTAAAGTATTCTTCAACGAAGTCTTGAGCCAGCTTGTCCTAGTCGGTGTAGTAACCGGGACGCTTGCTATTTAACCATCTCTTAGCGGGGCCTCGAAGAGAGAATTGAAAGCTCGCAAGCACAAGGTGTTCTTGTCGAGATTCCCATTCTTGAATGTCTCGCAGAGAGCAATGAAGTACGCCAAGTGAGTATAAGGGTTTTTGTGCGACCTTCCTACAATCTTTACGTCCCTAGAGATCATTCCCAGGAAAGGGATCTTAATCTCATAGTCGTTATCATCTTCATTCCAGGGCACAGAGATAGAGGATCGAATGCTAGTCCCGCTTGACTTGTTAAAATCGGTAAGACTTCTCTGAGCCGACGGTGGTGGAGGAGGCGGTCGCTGGTCATCCATTCTAGGAGAAGGTGGTGGCGAAAGTGATGCAGTGGATGAAGCAGATGAAGATGAAGATGAGGAGCTCTCCTTCGGCTCCTCGATCTTAATTGGAGTAAAAGATGAAGGCGGGACGGTAGTAGATTACTTCGGAACTCGCGGTTGCCTAGGCGGAGCAGAACTACCCGGCTTGTCTGAAGTAGAAGACTTGATAGACTTAGACTGAGAACGAGTGAACGGGCGGTTCATAAACCTGAAAACAACCTGCAAAGAACAAAAACAAACACAACCGGTGTAAAATTGAAGTGTGATGGAAAAATTAAAGATGGAAAGGTAGAAGAATAAAATACCAACTCTTCTTTCCAAAAATTAGAAGAGTCCCTAGCAATGGCGCCAATTTGATGGACGGCATTTTCACGAGCGTGTATTCAAATAACTATCAAGCACAAAGCAAGATAGATCGTATTCCACAAGGTTTCTTCTAATCGTCTACTCAAATGAATTGGCAATTTACTCAGGATTAAAATAAGTTTGCGTGGTGTGAGTTCCACGACTTCTATTCTACGAAAAAGGCGGAAGAAAAATTAAAAAGGTTGTTTGACTTAACAAGGAAAAAAGGCGGAAGAAAAATTGAAAGGTTGTTTGACTTAACAAGACGACAGACAAGCTTAGATTTCGAATCCCCCTAAGATCACCAGAACATTGGCGATCACAAGACCAGCGGTTTTCAATCCCGAATCATTCAGTTCTCAGACACCACCATAACTCCTGAGCCTTAGGTTTAAGACTGGTGAACGTTCGCTCTATCCGATCTAACTACCAAGATTAATTGACCGCCCGTGCGTTCACTTCTGCAACGAAAAAATAACTAGTACGATTACTAGTGATTAATGAGTTACTCTAGTAGCGGATTAACCCTAACTGGTTCCTATGAAGAGAAATTGTTCCAATGAATAGGTTAACTGTTGATTTGGTGTTTTGAAGTGAGGCGAAGGTTCGCTACTATCCTCAGCTTAACTAGAATATTAACTAGGTGATCAAGTTAGAAAAGAAACACAAAATCAATTAAGAACAAACCAAACATGCAAGAGAAACTGATTGAAATTGGACTTAATTACCGCCAATCCATGACTGCTTTAAAGCACCGAGTCACTTAGGGTTCATCTAATCTAAGCTCTATGAGTTTAGCTACTCATATCCAAAACAAAAGAATCGAAGACAAACAAAGAATACATCTTCAAACAGGGAGAACAGAGAAGAATTGTAAAACCTAATTTCAGATGAATCTGTGAAGCTTCAATCTCCTAGCACCGAGCTCTCTGAGATGGAAGGATGGCGTCACGATCTCTTCCCGGCTCCTCAAACTCTCCAAACTCTCTCTCGAACTTTTAAGTCTGGAAATTAATCCCAGGAATAGGTATATTGTAAAGAGGTGGTCTTAGCTATTATGTCCAAACGTGTAAACCCCTCTAGCAACTTAAAAAAAATTGGCAGTAAAAGAGAAAAAGAAGAAAAATGGAAAATTCAAAAAAGTCAACTGAAGTTCGAGTTCAAAGTCTAGTAGTATAGTTAATAACGTTCTTCTCCCAACATATGGAAGAATGATGGAACGCTGCAGAGCAGTTGATCAAATACTACCAAGCTAACAAGAGCTAAGCAGATCGTATTCCAAGGGTCTTCTAAGATTGACTACTTCAAAACTGGCAAAATACTCGAATCACACCAAGTTGTGCATGGTGTGAGTTCCACGACTTCTAATTCTAAGAAATGTAGAGAAATTAAAAATTAAACTAAAGCGGATTGGAAATTAGGGTTTGAAAACAGAGATGACAAACGAACTTAGACTTTGAATCCCCCTTCGTTCCCCAGAGCATTGGCAATCAACAGATCAGCGGATTTCGATTCTCATTCAATCAATTACTAAGACACCGCCATAACTCCTTACCATTAGGTTTAAGACCGGCGAACGTTCGCTCTATCCATTCTAACTACCAAGATTAACTAGCCGCCCGGGTACGGTCGCCTCTCGCAATGACTTAATTAACTGGTGCAATTACTAATGATTAATGAGTTACTCTTGCAGTGGATTAACCCTAACCGGTTCCTACGAAAGGCACGCTCCAATTATAAGGTTAATTGTTCAATTCGATGTTCTAAAGTAAGGCGAGCGTTCGCTTCTATCCTTAGCTTAACCAGAATCTAATCTAGGTGATCAATTCAAACAAGAAACATGAACAAAGAAGACACGTCCATGGCTATAATGAGATGGATGATGGGAATGAATGATGATGGCTTTGTGCGGTGTAGCTTTTGACTAACTTCCCTCGAATCTAATCTATGGCTTCCTACCGTCTAACCAAACACGGGTGGAATAATGAACGCTCGTCCTATGATACCCTCAAGCAACCTAGCACTTATTCTTTGTCTTTACACGATTTTTTTTTGAACTTTTTTTTTGACTTCGTTCTTCCATTTGTAGGGAGAAGAACGTTTTATTGAACTAGAAACTTTGAAACTTTTCTGATTTTTCTTTTCTTCACTTTTTTTTTATAAATTTGCTTCTTTTTCTTCTTTTTCTATTTTTTTCTTTTGTGCCGATTTTCTTTTAGTTGCTGGAGGGATTTACACGTCTGGACATATTAGCTAAGACCACCTGTTTAATGGCTATAGGCAGGTTACCACAAACCGACTTCCGGTAGGTCAATCTAGAACTACAACCACAGGGGATCAATGGGGAATGAAAGAAATGGGAAATGGCTGTAATGTATTATCGAACCGAAAGAACAGGCCAAGCTCAAGGGTCTAAACCTAGTGGATTTATCGTTTGGTAGGCTATCTGGCTTAGTAGCTGAATCTAGGTGCCCTGTAACATCCATCCCGAACTGACCCGGGTTGAATCTGTGGTCGAACCAGTTTGAACATCACTCGAAGATTCAGCAATAAAATAAAGAAGAAATAACTTTGAAATCGAATTAAAACTTAAAACAAGCGTAAGTCGGAAGCGCCTCCATTATTCAAAATCCAAAACTTGTTACAAAGATACAGTTCAAACCAAAATTTCTTTACAATACCGAAGTTCAAATCAATCGATACAAAACAACCCAATCCCAAAATAGTCAACGAAATCAAAACATGGTCAACTCCTGGTCCAAGCCTTCAAGAATCTCCTCCACGCCAACAACACACCGACACTCGACACATAAGGGACTCCTGAACTTAAACTCACTCACTCTAACCACGCGAACCTGAAAAGAGAAACTGGAGGGGGGTCAATTTCCTATTGAAATTGAGTGAACCCACTGGGCTTACCTACACGTTGTCCTACTCTATGGAGCGGTCCCAACTCCGCACAAGACATCCAACAATGGAACCAAACCCAACCCCCCTTTCCATATTTTAATTCCCTAAAAGCAGTCTAGGTGATCACGTTGGTCAGTTCTTGTTCTCAAGCACAATTCATAACAATAGAATCACGCAGAACTAATACATCAATCCACGGCACACACAGCATCATCACATCACATCCATCAACCAAGTCACTACCACAACCACAAGCACACAAACATTCACGTTCATATTATCTAGGTGAGTTATTAGGCACCAAGGAGTTATCCACACCACCACCGGCCGGCCGACGCACTTCCCTACCGCATGGGAAGTCCTCGCGCTCCCCTACCGCATGGGGAACACGTTCTCATTAACCATCATCATCATCATCAATCTCATCATCAATCTCATCACTCCCTTGACAGCCATGTCAAGGGGATCCACCCCAATGGATTAGACTCAACAAGCAGTACCTCGGGTGGGGTAGTGTGGGCTCCTTCCGGTTCTATTTCCAACATACAATTCTCAACATCACATTTTCAACTCATACATCACATCTACTACCAACATACAACACAAATCAGCCACATCTCATTCATAGTCCATAGTTCACAACACATCTCGTCCTCCATGCCCCTGTCATATTCACAGCACACACATCACAATCAATAGGATAACCGGCTAGCTCACCGGCCTCCCCCACCTGCAAGTACAGGGGAAGCCATGTCATGAGTCTAGGGGTCACCCACCTGTTCCTCTTATTCAGAGCGACCCCACATTGGCAGGGCAACTCTCCTGCGTCCACAACCAGCAATTCATAATATCATAGCACCCACACTCATTTCCCAACCATCCTAATTCTCATTTCTATGTCAATCCATTACTTAATTCACTTCAGTTCATACCCAACCCCAAATCATAGCAATCAATAACAACAATCAACCACGGCAATCATCAATAGCAATCATGTACATTCACAGAACAGTTTATCCCCTTTTACGCTCATCATTTTCATGCATAACCTAGGTTTTGTTCTAAGTCCAATTGAAACTCCTCACGCTGTCCAAACTACTTACACAACGCTAAGCCCTCACCTTAGCCTAGAGTCAGCCCCTGAATTATGTCCTAGAACGTCCGTCTCGTCGTCCTGATTCCACCGGTCCTGACAGTTCGTCAAACTGAGCTCTGACGAAGGAGTTACGTCCAAAACTTTGATTTGCCACAAACTGCACTGCCAAACAGATCCTTAGCCCAAAATGTCCAAAACAACCCCAGACTCACAGAAATTGCATAATAGCCACTTATCTTTATTAAACTGCACAAATGGTCCATGAACTCCTCAAAGCTTGCAAAAGAACCCTTCTTCTTCTACGATCAGCCACTCGTCGTCGGCTAGGTTCCGCCGCTTCCGGCCGTCGCCGGCGAGTTCCAAACTTCTTGGATCCGCTTCCGTCGTCTTTGGTTCTCTTCACCGGCGTACTAGCCACACCGCCGACGCTCCGCTCCAGCCGCCGCCAGCCCAACCTAACTCCTCCGACTGCCGCGCTCCCACTCCGATTCGTACCAGCCGAAAGTGAAGTCCATCCCTTCTTCAAACCTTGAAACAAAGCCCTGCCGCCGTCCGATTCTCACACCGCCGCCTGGAGTTCCCGATTCTCACACCGCCGCCATCCCTATCTCGGGTCTCCTCCCAGCCGCTACTCACACCCTCTCTCTCTCCCCCGGGAACTGTGCAAACCGCCAACCCCCTCACAAAACCAACTCAAATGGTCGAATGGGCCTTAGGCCCAAGTTCCATTTCCTTAAGTTGAACGGGATGTGCAGCCCCTCCCTTCCATTAAAACAACAAGGCTTAAGCCTTAATCTAATGGGACACCAAGTGCTCTTTGGTCGGCCAATTGGTTCGACCAAATGGTTCGACCTACTAATTTAGAACTCGAACCCAAACAATTTAACTTGGAAATGAATTTATTACGTAAATCGTAATAATTTACCCTCACAAATTAATTGATTAAATTCGAATTAAAACCCTCAAAGTTTTAATCAACGGGTTTAACCAAGAATTTTAAATTCTAACCGGTGACTCGAAACCGGGATGTTACAACTCTCCACAACTTCAAAAGATTTCGTCCTCGAAATCACAACCCTACTCATCTTAGTAATGTAGCCACAAATCATAATCAAACACAACAGTAAAAGGATCACATCACTACCCGAAACTCTTTCTTAACGGTTATAGCAACACACACGCCTCCCAAAACACTTCCCTTACACGAACTCGGATTTCCACCTACCACACACGCACAACCAAACACTTAACGCACAACATGCCACAAGAGCACAACCAAAACACACAACTCAACAAGGCAAGAAACTACCTAGCTAACACCTTCGGCTAGTCCTCACACCCTTCAAGCATTCTACCCAACTTAACCAAAGTCTACAAGGACCTCACCAATCCAATCAACCTCACACTTTCAGCTACTACTCTCAAGCCACTCGAGCACTAGCTAAACATCTACACTCCATCGTTACAGGAAACCTTAGTTTCAAAATCTAAGCAAACTTTTCAGAAAAGCGAGACTTTAATAAATTCCTTTTAAATTGGAGCTAAGTTCCTCAGTTTAAAATAAACTCATAAAACCTTTAAAATCAACTCATAAAACCAAACTCTATTTTAGTTTAAAATACCCAAATTCTTTCAAATCCTTAAACACCAGTATCAATTAAAACATTCCCCCAACGTTCAAAACAAGAACACTTAAACAATTTGAACTCACAGAAACTCATAACTCAGATTTAAAAAGGTAACAGCGATTTCAAACTCCTTTCAAATCAACCAAGAATTCAAGGCAACATTTTTTCCACTCAAAACCAAAATGAGTAAGACCCAACTTTATCTCAGTTAAAAATACCAAATTATTAAAACGCTCTCCATACACCATTTACTCAAATGAACTAATACCAAAGCTCGACACTAAAATCACATTGGCAAACAGACCAAGAAATACTCATTCCCCAATAACTCAAATTCTTAAATCCTTCTAACTTTTCCAACATGGAACGAAAATCACGACTTACTCGATCTCATTCAAACCACAGTTGAAAACAAAGCAAGGCAAAATTTCCACGAACTAAAACCTTCCTTGAAATTTTATTTCAACAGACAAGATAGGTTCCTGTAACACTCCTTGAATCTTATCCTCAAACGACTTCCAACTCTCTCACAAAACACATATCTAGGACTTCCACCTCAAGCTAGCATCCTAACTTCCGTTTCTATGCCAAAGACCAAGCAACTCTCCTAACCCGACACTCTATTCTAACTCAACCACTGCTCAGCACTACAACTTCTCATCCCATGACTTTCTTCGTGCTTAGGAGGACCGGAAACAAATCAATTTCAGTTAGCAAACTTTCAAAACACTTTCGTTCTTCAAAACTCCATTAAAATTGCAAGTTACGTGCAATGGATCAAAGCTCACAGTTGGTTTGCTAGTCGGATTCGGTCATTTTCATGCAATCAAGGCTACAAACTACAAGTGTGATTTTTAAAAAAAATTCTGTTCTGACCAGGCAATTTAGCATCAAAGTATACAAGTTGGTTCTCAAGTTCTAGGTTAAGCAGTATAAGCATCATTATGAAGGGTTGAACAACAACTTAACATCAAAAATCAAGAACTGAGCCATTCTAATGCTAGAGAGACTGGAATGGAATCACGAGGCACACATAAAACACAATCAAGGGCAATCAAGTTCATGCAAGGTTCTCTAGCATCCTACCCCACACTTAAATCGGACTGTGTCCTCACAGGACTAATTCTAGAGTTCAGAGTGGAAGTAGAAGAACCTGGATCGAGATGATTGGCGTAGTGGATGAGCACGGATCCTCGGAGCGGAGGGAATCTACCCAAGCGAAGCAAAGGGAATCTCCCTACTGCCTACAAAACAAAAACAAATGAAACATAAAAAGGAAACTAGGACAAGTGCCCCGGATCCACACAGAAAAAAGTTGGACCGAAATCCGAAAAGAATAAATAAAAAAAGTTGGACCGAAATCCGTATTCCAGGGTTTCCTCTACTCCCTTACTCAAAGGTGTTGGCAATTTAATTCAAGTTTAAACAGAAGTTGTGCGTGGTGTGAGTTCCACGACTTCTATACTAAAATGCAAAGATAATTCAAAATGAGAAATAAAGCGAAGGAAGATTGAAGATTGATTAATTGACTACAAAGATGACAGACAAGCTTAGACTTCGAATCCCCCTTAGATTACCAGAGCAACAGCAGTCAACAGACCAGCCATTTTCGAATCTAGTTCATTCAGTTCATAGACACCATCATAACTCCTGACCCTTAGGTTTAAGACTGGCGAACGTTCGCTCTATCCGATCTAGCTACCACGATTAATTAGCCGTCCGGGTACGATCGCCTCTCGCAACGACTTAACTTAACTGGTGCAAATTCTAATGATTAATGAGTTACTCTAGCAATGGATCAACCCTAATCGGTTCCTACGAAAGGCACGCTCCAATTATAAGGTTGATTGTTCGATTTGGTGTTTTAAAGTAAGGCGAGCGTTCACTTCTATCCTTAACTGAACAAGAATCTAATCTAGGTGGCCAAACCAGACAAGAAACACAGAAAACGAAGAACAAATCAAACATGAAAGATGAAACTGAATGAATTTCGAATTTAATCACCGCCGATCCGTGGCCGCTTTAAGCCCTGGGTCACTTAGGGTTCATCTAATCTAAGCTACACCAGTTTAGCTACTCATATTCATTACAGCAGAATCGAGGACAGACAAAGAATACATCTCAGGCAGGAAGACAGAGAAGAACTGCAAAACCTAGTTTCGATGCTTCCTGGCAGCTTCAATCTGCTGAGTCTTCAACTCCTAGCGCTGGCTCTCCGAGATGGATGGATGGCGTCACGATCCGTTCCTGGCTCTTTGAACTCTATCCACTCGCCCTGTCTCTCTCTCTGTCTTGGTTTGTGTGTGTGTGTGTTAAGTCATTCCCCCCTTTCATTAGCCGCCGAATTCTGTATTTATATCAACCCGAATTTTCTGATTTCAACTGGGATTTTCGCCAAAAATAGTATAGGAATTTCGGCGAAAACTTCTTCCTACTCGGGGCAGTGGATTCCTTCTTACGTTTTCGGCGAAAACCCAAGGGTATTTTCGCCGAAAATACATGTGTAAATGGGGCAGGCGTTTTCTTTGACTTGAGCGATTTCTCCGGTTGATTTATGTGTGATTCTTCGGGGTTCCAACGTCTAAGACACGTCCTTGGCTACCTTATTCGATGGCAAAAAAACTGAGCTAACATGAAAACACTAGAAAACCATTAAATAGACCCGAAACGGGCCAAGGTAACACAAATGGCACGAGATAGGGCAATCGATTGAATATTCATTATTTTACCCTAAAAACCATGTCTTAAGCAAAGAAATGTCGCTTAAATGAGGCTGATAATCACGTAAAATTGAGTGTCATCAAATACCCCACACTTAAGCTTTTGCTTGTCCTTAAGCAAACTGAATAGAACACACTCAAATTCATAAATGACATGAGATTAAACTGAGATTCAATTCTAACAATTTGGTTTAGACTGTTCCACGTAGAAAGAGTGACCTACACATGCAAGAACATCAACCAAACAAGTTTTCGATCACACTAATTTCTGCACACTTCAAGTAGTGGTTTTAACAAAGATCGTTTCTTAGCAAAACAATTAATCATAATTAACCGACTACGATAACACCAATTCTAATCAAAAAGACTTTAAGCTCTAGCCATGATGTGGACGCGGAGGTAGGAAAAGTGACGTGGCTATCGACTCGATTCATCCGTTTCTAGATCTGTACGTTACATGTTCTAGCTAGGACCGATTTAAACAACAATTTCTTTCAAGATTCAAACTTTCTTTAATTTATTTACTGCATACTAGTGCTCGATACCAAACACTTCACTTAGGTGTTGGACCTGCCTAGCTCACAGTATTTGTGCCTATGCTAGTGCTCAACCCGAACACTTCACTTAGGTGTCGGGCTTGCCTAGCTTTGATTTTTCAGCACTTTAAAGAACTTTAGCATTGATTTGATTCACTCAATTACTTGATTTCACCATTTAGCCACTTAATCCTAGCTAGTTATAACTTTTTACACAAGATTTCAAATTGGATTTCTGTCTAATCTCAAGCCACAATCACAGGTGATCAAATATGGAGTGAAAACATGGAAGAAGCTAGCATTTATCATCTTAGAACGGTGTTATCAAGCTTTGTTATTAACAAGTCAATCAATTCAATTAATTCAGGTTTCAACTACAGAAGTGATTTATGATCTGTTCTGACCTAGGCTCATTTAATATCAGTTCTGACACGTTGGTTACAGGGTCTAAGTGGAACAGTCTAGACGTCATTGTTCAAAATTGAAGCCAATTTCACATCAAAAGTCAAGAATTGAGCAATTATATGCTAGAGAGACTGGACAGGAATCACGAGGCACACGAGGATAGGCAATCAAGATCATGCATGGTTATCTAACACCCTACCCCACACTTAAACTGTTTTGTGTCCTCACAGGACTAAACTAAAGTAGAGAGAAACGAAGAACCTGGAGGGTGGTGTAGTGGACGAACGCGGAGAGTCCGGAGCGAAGCGGAGCTACCTAAAATCCTACAAAACACAAACAACGAAAAGATCAAAAGGACACCGGGAAAAGTGTCCCGGATCCACACAGAATAAAATTGGGTAGAAACCCGAAAAGACGAAAGAAAAGAAAAGGAAAAGGATAGAAACAACCTGATCACTGTTCCGCGGGAGGGGGTGGAGTGGGAGTGGCGAACCGCTGCCCCATCTGCTGTCGCCATGCGAGCTCGTCCTTGTGTCTGGCTGACTGGTCGGCCATGAATTGTTGTAGAGTGGACCAACGCTCGTTCTGAGTCTCTTCATGTGCTACTCGGTCCTTCTGCCATTGCAACGAACCGCCGAGTAGTCTAGCTGCCACTTCCCAATACGCGCCAGCCTTTCATTCATCTCCGCGGTGATTTGCGCTCGCGACGGCGGGCGGTCAACTGACTGGTGAGTGCGGTGAGGGAGCGATGTGCAATGCTCAATAGTCTCTGAAAGGTCGATGCGCCGTGCTATGGCAAGTTCAGCGCCTATATGCTCAATCGGGATACGAGGAACATCGGGGCCCCATTTGTCACCGAGCTGGAGGTTGTCGATCAGAATTGAAATGAAAGGGCCTCCTGGAAGCTCAGTAGGAAGCTTCTTGGCGGTAGTACGCTTGTGAAAGAATCGTGCAAGCCACCATCCGGGGTGCAGGTTGGCATCCTCCTCTAAAGCACGGAATAATACGAGCTCCTCCAAAGAAACGTGGTGGCGGCTTGTCTTGCTGCAAAAACACAGAGATTGCACCCAAACATAATGCAAGAATTTAAGAATAGGGTGAAAGATGTCACCGACCGTGGGCTGGATGATAGGTGAGCTCTCATCCTCGCAGCAGGCCCATCTCCACACTTTCGGGTAAGGAGCACTTGTGATGGCGTATGTGTCCTCGAAGCCAGCTAATGCGGTATCAAAATTGACGTGCGGATCCAGCAAGCAGCCGAACTCACGAGGGGACTTCTCATGAAGAACACCACCGAGGCGAAAGGAAACGAATTTCTGCTCACGAAAGGGCTTCGGGGTGAGGCGCCAGAATGAACTCCAGAACTCCTGGAGGGTGACAAGCGGGTAGGAGGAGCCATGAGTGGTCAGCACTCGCAAACCGGTTTTATGAAGAGCGGTGTCAATGGTCGAGTGCCAAGCCGGATTGTGCGCTTTGAGACTGTCAAGAGAAAGAACTGCCACCTTAGCCGGAGGAATGTCTTTGATCTTCTGAAAGACCTCGAGCTGGTGCGGCTCCAGGGCGGCGATAAAAGGATGTATAGCCCCATTGGTAGGTGTAGGAATAGAGGAAGTAGGAGTCGCAGGGGTCGGCGCATCCTCGGGAATGATGGCCACAGCCATCGATTTTGGTGCAGCTGGTACGGGTCGTCGGGAAGGTGGTGTCTTGTTCTGGCGAGCTGAGGATCGCTGCGCTCTGTCTGCACTGGTAGTCTTAAAACGCTTGGGAGCCCTGTAAAACACAACTCAGAGATGACCAGCATGAGATGACAAGGATCTTACCCCACACTTAGGTTGACAAGTTGGGGTAAACTAATTAACCGAAAGATCATCGAATCAAGATATATCATTAAAGAATTGTCAATTCATGAAGCAAGCATGAAGAATGGAATGATTCAGTGACACAATCTCACAGACAACAAATCATGCTTCTGAAAAGGCCACAAAACAATACCAGAACCTAGCCAATTGTTGCCGACAAAGCAATCATGAAGAATAAGGGAGAACCAAAAAACCAACCAAAGTCAACCACGCCAAAAACCGAAAGTCACAAAGCCAAAAGATTCACAATAAAGGGCTGAACAACTAACCGTGAAGACATGACTCGAGAAAACGATTGGAAATCCGAGGAATCGATGAAAAACTAGAAAACTAGGTCGGCCGGAACTGGAGCTGAAAAACACTGGTTCTAGGGTTTGAAACACGGGAAAGGGACGGGGGAAGGTTGACTGTCAGCGGCGGCGACTAAGGAGACGGCGGCGGTGACTAATCGGCGCATTAGGGGGCGGTGTCGAGCGTTCGGGCGGTGACGTATTTCAAAGTAGGGAGGGTGAGCCGAACATTCAAAGTTTTTGGACGCTGGACCGAAAATATGAGGGGTGGGGCCGCTTAAATAGTCGAAGGATAGCACAAAATATTTTCGGCGAAAAAAACTTGGGGGTTTTCGGTTCGAAAATTTCAAACAGGAGAAAAAGGTGAATTTGAACCAGAATTTTCAATGAGAAGGCAGATAGATTTTCGGCGAAAACCTTAGTGAAAATGGAGGAAAATTTTTCGGCGAAAAGTTGGTGGTTTTCGGTCCGAAAATGCTGAACAGGAGATACAGGTTGATTGTGAAAACACGGCTTCGGCGAGAACAATGACATGCTTTCGCCGAAACACATTTGAAAACGGCGGCTATCTTTTTTTTTTCAAAAAGGGGTTTAAAACAAAAATGACTCAAAACGAAAAGTTACTGACTCCAGCCGTGGGTTGCCTCCCACGAAGCGCTCTTGTTTAACGTCCGTGAGCCAGGCGATACCTGGAATCGTGTCACGGTTCTGACGTGAAGTAGTGTACGTCGATTGAAGAGACGGCTAACCCTTGCAGATACTTCTAAAGCCTATGCCTGTTGACCACAAACAGCTCTTGATCGTGCAATTTAATGTAGACGCTGCCTAAGGGTGTCTGTCTGACCACGGTATAAGGGCCAGACCATCGAGATTTCAACTTACCCGGAAAGAGCTTTAATCGAGAATTATATAAGAGCACTTCTTCTCCAGGGTAGAACTGCTTGATCGTCTTCAATTGAGAGTCATGAATTTTCTTGGTGCGTTCTTTGTATAACTTCGTGCTCTCATAAGCGTGGAGACGGTGCTCCTCAAGTTCAGCGATCTGGTCATGGCGGTTATTACCTGCTACTGCATAGCTCATATTCAACTCTTTGTTAGCCCAGAATGCCTTGTGCTCAAGCTCAACTGGTAAATGACATGACTTGCCATAGACCAGCTGATACGGTGAGGT